>JACDJE010000211.1:588851-696298 GCA_016647715.1 Pavo muticus
TTTTTTTTTTTTTTTTTTTTTTTTTTTGCTTTAAATTTTAATCTTTACATTTAAGTTCACAGCATCATTTGTTCCTATTATGTTTTCCCAGTTCTTTGGCCTCAGATTTAGAGAGAAATAACTGAATGTATGTTATTGCGATAATATATGAATGGCTGGGTTTTTTTAGGTTTTTTTTTTTTCAATTTTGCATTTGTTTGGTGTTTGATGTTTTTTGAAGGACCAGCTGTGGCTCGTAAAATGAAATCTACACAACAAATATTGATTTAAACCAAGGAAAGAAATGCATTTGTTTGCTTCATTTCCTACGCAAGTGACAGAATTAAAAGTATGTTTGTTTAGTTATATAAAAGGACTAGGAAATGAATAACTAACCGATATAGTAAGGGCAGCCTCAGTCTGCTGCTGGAAAGTCTGAACATAGTAAATCCTAAATTGGGAAGAAAGCACATAGAAATGATATTCTGTTACATTTTAGTATCTGCGTAAATTATTTGGTTGGTAGATTGTTCGATCTCTGGCACACTGGAATCTTGTTAATAAATTAATCTCATTAAAATGGCAACATTGGTTTTAAGCAAATACTGAGTGTTTTTTATGTTTGTCCCCCTTTATTCATTCCTCATTAAACAAAACTGAACCTCAGTGCTGCAGCACACTGAGTGACTGAACTTCCAGAACACAACACTAGAAGGACTTACACAAAAGAAAAAATTCAAATACTACCCAGAACAAAAGTTCTAACTATCACATTTTTCTACAAGCTCAAGTGAGCACATGAGTCATGGGAGAAGTTATCTTAGGACATGCTTTCATTTTTACAGCTGGAGCTACTTCCTTTACTAATGAATAAATGAATAAATAATTAAATAAACATTTTAAATGCTATGGCCTGTTTATCCATATTTAATTAATTATGGTTTTAAGTTGAAGGAGGGAAGATTTAGGTTGGATATCAGGGGGAAGTTCTTTACCAAAAGAGTGGTGAGGTGCTGGAACAGGCTGCCCAGAGAGGTTGTGGATGCCCCGTCCCTGGAGGTGTTCAAGGCCAGGTTGGATGGGGCCCTGGGCAGCCTGGTCTAGTATTATATATGGAGGCTGGCAGCTCTGCCTGCAGCAATGGGGTTGGAGCTTGATGATCCTTGAGGTCCCTTCCAACCGAATCCATTCTATGATTCTATGATTTACAGAGATCCATGGGACAAGAGGGAGTGACAACAAAAATGTTTTTATTCCCCATTAGTTGCGAAATTGGAATCTGATTTAGCATTAAAAAGTACTTATTACTGTGACTGCAAACATCATGCACATTTCCAGATATATTGAATAAAATGCCCAGAACTTTTCATGTCAAACCTTCTTGATTCCAGACCTAGTTTGATAGAAAACATGGTATTATGAATTACCAAGCTTTTCCTTCTCTTATGGACAGGAGGAATGCCAGGAAACAGATCAGAAATTTGACTTCAGGTAGAAGGTGATGCTATCACAGCAGTAATTGTAACAAATCTGCATGAAAATCTTAAAATACCTCAAGAGGAAAGGTTCTGATCCACAAGATGAATAAACAGCACATTTATGTCTGCATAAATAGAAGTGGATTCACCAAGCTCTGACTTTAAGCTTTATAATGACATGGAAGGGTTTTATGCAAACGGTCATAGAAGACAGGTAAATCGCTTGTTCAAAAATAATGCCATAAAATGCCCACTTAATTCTCTGATCTCTATGTGTTCTATATATTATCTTCAGCAAATTATATTTACATTTCCTTGCCTTTGGTAATATGAACAAAAGCCATATAGTCTTTTCATTCCTATTGTTACCTTTGTGCACAAATGATTAGATATGGAAAGAATTCCAATTACAGAGAAGATAATTTGCCAGAAAAAAAACGTATATAAAATGTGCTGAACTGACAGGAATCATTCCATAACACTCTAGCTCGAGTGGTATCTGAAATAGGCTCATGGTTCCAAATGTACTAGTTTATCATATTTAACCATTACATCAAATCTGCAGAATGTTAATGAGGTGCTCAAAAACTGTCAGACAGAATTTCAAATAAATCTATGCCATTCTAATATCCCTCACACGTGCCATTCCTTCCTTTGGAAATACAGTGAATCATCTTAGATAGAAATAAATATTCAAAGAAAAAATTTGAATTTGAGTGTCCATTTTTGGCTCAGCTGGTGAATTACTTTCTCTTTACTCCAGAAACAACAAGATCACATCGCTACATCTTCACAAAATCCTCTCTGTAATAGCACAGCAGAGCTGGCAGGAACCTGAAGAAATCATCAGGTAACCTTACAGCTTCAGTTAGATGTCTGTCTGTTTTCTTCCTGAAAACTTCATGATTAGTTTACTGCAGTGTTCTAATATTCATAGTGTTAGAAAGTTTGTCTTAATGTCTTACTGCAGTTTGAATTTATTACTTGATTGTCTTACCTACTGTGGACATGTAGAATAAAAGTTAGGATTATTCTTATATAGTTATTGATATTTTATTATAATAATTGCTTTTTAGACTTCTGATCTTTCTTTTTGCTCTCCTTTGGATTCTCTTCTTTTGCTTCACATTTCTCTTACAGTACAGTAGAACTTACTTAAATTCTTTGCCCATGTCTGTGCTAGGATGGCATAAGAAATGATTAAGTGTACTCCAAAGTGAAGTTCTGGATGTTACAAGCAGAAACCTTCTAATAAGACTTTTTTTTCTTTTATATCTACTACACATTCTTTGTTGTCTGAAGTGTTTGGAGAATATTCAAGCTCCAGAAAATATCTAACATTTGGGCAATTACAAACATTCACAAAATAAATTATCTCTGCTTATCCATTCCAAAGATCATGTAGACATAAACAAGCTAGTTTATCTACCAAATTCTTCCAGAAAAGCAAAAGGAGCAAGATCATTAGCTGCACCAAAATTCCATGCCATTTAAGCTACTTTGATTTTAGTACTTCAACTAATTGTTCACCTCCTTTGTAACGTGTTGTAGACATGCTTTAATATCATAGTCCAATCAACAATAAGCTAAGCAGATATCCAGCACTCAGGATGGGACTCCACAACTGACTTTGTAAAATTTTAGTGTAATTTGGAGTTCAGAGATTGCAGTGAGTAGAATCAATTTTCAATCAGAGGTGAGAAGCACATGGAATAATGTACAAGCATTTTTCTAATCCCGCATGAGTAGTATGATTTTTTTCATCATGAAACAATGATTACTTCATCCTCTACACCAAATGATGTCTATTTAATGTGAATTTCAATGAGAATCTTAAATCTTCTCCCCGCTAAATTTGAATTGTTATTTTGGGTATCTATTCTCTGTCATTTAGACACGCAGCAGAAAAGCTGAAATTTTAGTGTGCTTTCTGAAGTTTCACTGAGATAGATAAGCCCTATATTCTCTACTTATATTCTGAATTTAAAGAAAGGAATGGCTGTTATTAGAATTGATAACGATTTCATTTATAAAATCTAAATTCAGTCTAAATTCCTATGCCTTTCTTCAGGTTACAAGTTACAGACAAACTGTCTGATGTTTTCCCCATAAGGGCCATTATAAATGTTTCATGTTGTTAGATTCTGGCACTGCTGTAGAATTAGATAGGCCATAGATATAATTCAGTTTCCATGCTCCTTGAGGGATAAAAATAGTTCTCTCAAATATCAGCTTTCCATTTCCAACAGTTGAATAGATCACACTTCAGATTATTTTGTTTCCTTAGCTCTCTCTAGATAATTATGGTCTTAATCATTGTCCAAACACTCAATAATAAATTACAACGCAAGTTCAGAAAATAAATGCAGTTTTATTGCTTCAGTTGGCTGTAACTACCAAACCTGTTATCTGATTTTTGGTTTGATGTAAAATTTTTATAGTGAAGCATCTTTTTCCAAACACATGTTATGGAAATCCTGTGGCTTGTATTAACTTCCTTCAGAACTATCTTTTGTGGTTAACTTGGCACATAAATTTGGCTTCATTATCTCAAGAAGAAAAAAATATATCTATTTCTTGCTGTGAACCTTATTGTTTAATGATAGAGATGATGGAGTATAAATGTATACAGACAGAAATTACTTCAGTGCTAAGGGGAAAATGATGATAATACTTACGTTTTCAAAATGAGAAAGGAGCATTAGATAATTTTTTTCTCACAGTGCCACATTAAATTATGCAGCTATTAGCAACTCTTTTTTAAAGGGAGAAAAAGTGTTTTGTAGAATGCTAAGGCCTTTGATGAGGTCACATGGGAACAAGTAGTGTATTAAGCATATATTAAGCTGTAACCAATTGCTTATTTTACCACCATCCCTGAAGATAGGCATTAGCAACTTTAGTAATTTCCATTAAACAATAATTTGGAAAACGTCTGAAAGACATGAGGATTGTAGCATTAATTTTTCTGTCTCTGATTGTTTAGGTAGATGTCTCTGGGTTAATAATGTTTTTCATGGAAAATTCAGTGCTACAGTAGCTGCTAAAATGAAACTGCCTCTTAGTTTTTACTGGAAATAGTTGCAAAAAACGCTGAATAAATCCTTTTCCCATTTTTATATAATTTCTGACGATTTGGAATTCATATATGTGAAAATATCAGTAACTGTTCTCATTATTGAAAGTTTTCTTAAAAGCTTCCTATAGACTTCTGAGACTTGACATGTATCTGCACAGCAATTAGATATATAACAAAGAACAAAAAAATCAGGAGAAGCCTAAACCCTAAGTTAAAGATGAAGGTTTTTTTGGTATGTTTTTCTAAGTTCAAATTTTGTTGCTTACACAAAGCACATTTTCATCTCTAGAGAATGCAGAAAGCCTTTTAGTAAATCTTAGATTTGTAGAATATGAAATTATTTGGGTTGAAAGGGACCACTGAAGAAAAGACTGGAAATAAAGATTTGAGGACTGAACAGAGCTTTGAGGGCTGTCCTGCTGCCCCAGGGTGAGCTTCAGACATTGATGGGGTAAGTATATGCAATTTTATATGCTGTGAGATGCAATAAATACTTTGTGTCTTTACATGCGGTAGATTGAGATAGATCTGTGCTCTCTTGATACACAGACTCATAGGATCATTTGGGTTGGGAAAGTCCTCTAAGGTCATCAAGTCCAACCACTAACCTAGCGCAGCCAGGTCTACCACTAAATCATGTCCCTAAGTAAGTGCCACATCTACAGGTCTTGAAGTACCTCCAGGGAGGAACAATGTGCACTCAGCGTTGCCAGCTTTGTTTTGGGTAAGAACAAGATTTTGTTGGTAGAAATGTCTTTTTAAAAAAATTATTTTTATTCAAAAAGGAGTGTTAGTCTTGCTGGGAGTGCTGGGGGGATGGCCTCTTGCAGAGCTGGGGAGCACCATGGGTGCTCCCAGCCCTTCTCTTCTTGGGACACTGGAGCCCCCCAGAGCAGCACCTCTCTCAGTCTTCTGGTCACGTTTCTTTTGATGCAGCCCAGGATACAGCTGGCTTTCTGGGCTGCAAGCGCACATTGCCAGCTTGTGTTGATTTTCTAATCCCATGTCTGGGTGACCTTAAACACCTTGATGGGTAAATTATATCAAACTTGGAAGAACTGAGAGCACACAGGGGGACAAGTTGCCAGTCAGAGAGCTCTCAGCTTTGGAGGAATAGGCTGTCAGGAATTTCACAAAGCTCAGCAAAGAAAAATGCAGTGGCTTTCATCCACTAGGGATGGAGTAACTCAGTTCAACAGTGGAACAGTTTTTCACACAAAGCACTGGAACAGGTTGCCCAAGGAGGTTGTGGATGTTGTGTCCCTGGATGCATTCAGGGCCAGGCTGGATGTGGCTCTGGGCAGCCTGGTCTAGTGGTTGGCGACCCTGCACATAGCAGGGAGGTTGAAACTGGACGATCATTGTGGTCCTTTTCAACCCAGGCCACTCTATGATTTTAACAGGAGGCCAATTGGCTAGGAACAATTTTATAGAAAAAGACCCAAGTTCTGAAGGAGAACAAGCAGACCAAACACGACTCAGTAAAGATGTCCAATGTGTTAAGGAGTATCTACTTGCTTTTCTCACATGTCTAATAAAAATTTATAGAGAAAATAAAACCAGTCTCTTCTCAGAAGTACACAGACAAGGGAGTACACAACAAATTACAGTAAGAGAAATTCTGACTAGATATAATTAAAAAAAATTGCAACTATAACCAAAAGTACTGAAAAATAAATGAGATCTTGACTTCATCTGCAGTTAGAGAACTGACTAAATTAACCCAAGATGAGGTGGAAAATAAAGAAGCAGAGATGAAACTTGTTATGCAACTGTTTTTACACTTATGACAACGCATTTGGTGCAGGAGACCAGAGGGTGATAGAAACCTCTGGGACAATCAGTAATTGCCTTAGATATGGAGAAAGTCAAAGAGATTGGCCTGGGGCTGTATGATTAGCAAGGTCATTAGCAGCTTACGTTGACAATCTAATTTAGGAAGCAATAAACAGTTAAGACAATAGCCTCTAGCACCTAGGAAGAGAGGGATCACCAGGAACTGATGTCCAGACATGTAAAAGGCAGAGCCTGAGACAGGATAGTTGTGAGCAAGTACCAAGGAATGAGCCAGAACTTCATGGACTGAGGGGTCACAGTGTGTGCCCTGTTCCCTCAGGTTTATGGTGCAGATCTGTACTGATTGGCCAAGAGCTGATTTGCAAGTGTGTGATGTGAATGCTTGTAGAAATCTTGTGCTTTTTTGGAACAGAAATCATTGGGTAAAGGGGTCCAGGAAAGCTAGTTGCTCCTCAAGAAGGAAGTCTTAAAGGCACAGGACCAAGATGTCCCCCTGTGTCATAAGATGACAAAGATGGCAAAAGTACAGCTTGAAATCAACTTGGTAACTCTTTTACTCCACTTGGGTAAAAGAGAGAGAGTTTACCCTTTAGGGTAAAAGAGATCAAAATACTTTTTTACAAATATATTAACAGTAAGAGGAGGGCTAAAGGGAATCTCTATCCTCTACTGGATGGAGCAGGGGATGTGACCACTGAAGATACAGAAAAGGCTGAGGTTCTCAATGCCTTCTTCACATCTGTCTTTAAAAGTCAGAACAATTATCTTTGTGATATACTCTCCCCTCAACTGGAAGTATGGGATAGGGAGCAGAATAAACCCCCCCAGGATTCAAGTGGAAACAGTTAAGAGACCTACTACTCCACCTGAACTTTCACAAATCCATAGAGTCAGATGGGATCCACCTGAGGGTGCTGAGGGAACTGGTGGAGGTGATTACCAAGCTACTTTTCACCATCTATCAGCCAGCATTCCTGGTCAATTGGATAGGTCCCAGAGGGCTGGAGGCTTGCCAATGTGACTCCCATCTACAAGAAGGGTCATAAGGAGGATGTGGGGAACTACAGGCCTGTCAGCATGACCTCCGTGCCAGGAAAGGTTATGGAGGGAGATCACACAGCATGTGTGGGATCAGATCCAGCCAGCATGGGTTCATGAAAGGCAGGTCCTGCTGACCAACCTTACCTCCTTCTATGATTGAGTGACCCGCCTGGTGGATGAGGGAATCTGGCTGTTGATGTAACCTACCTAGACTTCAGCAAAGCCTTCGACACTGTCTCCCACAGTATTCTCCTGGAGAAGTTGGCAGCCCATGGCTTGGACACATACACTCTTTGCTGGATAAGGAACTGTCTGGAAGTCTGTGCCCAGAGTGGAGGTGAATGGAGTTAAATCCAGCTGGCGACCTGTTACGAGCTGTATTCTCCAGGGGTTGATATGGGGCCTGTCCTGTTCAATATATTTATTGATGACCTGGATGAGGGGATTGAGTTCATCTTCGGTAAGTCTGCAGATGACACCAAGTTGGCAGGAAGGGTTGCTCTGCCTAGGAAGGCCCTACAGAGCGATCTGGGCAGGATGGATCACTGGGCTGAGGCCAATGGGATGAAGTAAAGCAAGACCAAGTGCCAGGTCCTGCACTTTGGCCACAACAACCCTAGGTAATGCTACGTTTCACATTTGTCAGTCTTAGTGCTTATATACAACTGACTCATGCTCAGTGAATCCAGCAAAATCTGGGCATGAGATGGGGAGTGGAGACAGGTATACGAATAGCTATTCTTGTAGGATTTCTGGTGATTTTGCAGCACCAAATGCTCTAGTTTGAAGAATCTGGCTATCCCCAACAATAGAAACCCTCTTCTTTTCTGCTCAGTCAAAATTTCCAGATGAAAATGCAGAATTTTGACAAGGACCTTGGATGAAGACTTGTACATCTGTAACAAAATATTTGAAGTTCATTATTTAGGACCACAAAAATGATTCAAGGGATGGAACACCACTTCTACAAGGACAGGCTGAGAGAGCTGGGGCTGTTCAGCTTGGAGAAGAGAAGGCTGTGAGGTGACTGGGTAATGGCATTTCAGTATCAAAGGAACAAAAAGAAAGAAGGGCACAGACTCTTTAGCAGGGTCTGTGGTGATAGGATGGGGGGAAATGGTTTCAAACTAAAAGAAGGTAGGTCTATGCTGGACAGAAGGAAAAAGTCTTTTACTATGAGGGTAGTGAGGCACTCAAACAGATTGCCTGGAGAATGATGGAAGCCCTGTTCTTGGAGACATTCAAGGCCAGACTGGGCCGGGCTCAGAGCAACCTAATATAGATGTAGATGTCCCTGTTCGTTATAGGAAAGCTAGACTATATGACCTTTAAAGGCTCCTTCCAGCTCTAAGGATTCTATGATACTATGACTGCAGACCGATCTAATCAGTATTAGACGCATTTTTACTCTGTCATCTACAGAGACTTCCCCAGAGGAAGGAGCTCTAAAGCAATGATATAATCTTAACAGTGATGTAGTTAATTTTTGTGATTTTTATTTCACCTAAACTGGCTACCATGCTTTACACCTTATTTTAGAACATAACACATAACTCTCTTTATTTTACTTACATGTAATAATGATTTGATTGGCAGTAAGCATCTGGCAAGAAGAGAGCTAGGAAAGGAAAAATAGGTAGTTTCTGTTCTGTTTTGGTTATAGCTGATCAGAAAATAAGGGAGGAAATAAAAACTAGAAAACAGGAGCACGATGGATAATATTCTTTTCTGGTTAGATCAGTCCCTCTGTATATGAGGAGATCACAAAACTCTTCAGGAGGTGATGTCTAGGAACTTGCATGAATGATAATGAAAGGATTTGAAAGATATCTGTTCAGGATAGGGTTTAACTCAACAGTAACCTTATGTTCTTTTACTGTTATAGTTTCCTTGGTCCCATGAGGCTATGAGTGACGGTTTGCCACATTGTATATCTTGGAATGACATTAACATACAGAAAAAAAGTCATATAACAGTGTCTGACATAAAAATGTTTCTGAGTAGTCTGTGAATTTCTAACCTTATTATAAATTGTTACACAGCTATATTCTGATTGACTTAGAGCTCAAAACATTTGTCACTTTTAATCTGCTCTGCCACTGATTTTCTATGTCCTGGGCAAATCACTTTGTGCTTTGAAGTATTCACTTACAAGAAAGCTTGTGTGACACTGAAATATCTTAATGAGGAAAGTGAGTTTAAGGAAAATTTAAGGTGATCTATATCTAATGAGTTTTTATATGAATGAAGTTTTTATGAAAGGAGCTAGAGAGCTGGGATGACAAAACATCACAACTGGTGAAAGAAATGTAAAGATTTCATAAAAAAACAGTTTGTATTTGTAGGGTAGATTGTATAGTAGGCATGCATTTTAGACGGAAATGCTGACAGTGCATTTGAAGTTTCTTAATTTCAAATATTAATTCTAACTTGTACTTTCCTACCATTTAATGTATTCTGCTTCTTCTCTTTCTTTCACATTCCTATGGGCTTTTGATGTCTCAGTTAATTCATTAAAAATGTTAGCTTCCCACATTATCCTCCCCTGCAGTTTAGGTTAAGATAGGGTTTATTTTGCATTAAAGATGCCATTAAGTGTCTATGTTTTCCAAAATCCCAGAAGATAAATTTGCTTCCTCTATCGGTGATTTACAAGGACAGGAACAACTACAGCTCTGGAACTCAAAGGGGAAGTGGCTGGTTAGAAAGCAAGAATTACCTCAAGCTCTATGTACATTAATATTTAGCAAAGCAAAATGCTGTGCATGGAAGTTTCCAAATAAACACTCTGAATCAATATTAAAGATTTTAACTGCAGTCTTTTTAAAAAGGTCTCTATTGTTCAGTCAGTTGCTTTACAGCAAAATCACCAATTGCTAGTCCTAATTAAGTCCAAGTACTGAAACACTGCTGCCTGTGAGATAAGTGTCTTGTTATTAGATCTACCCACTGTGAATGATTTGATTTTATGCTCCTGAAACCATCTTAAATTACGTTGTTCATAAGAAAGTGACAGCAGACAGAGGGTTATTATTTGGACAAGCCTCTATGAATGAAAATTCAATGGTCAGACTCATTTTTCTGCCTAAAGATGCAGTTATATTTTAGGTTCATTTGATTTTGGAAAGTTTGATGATTATGCAGGAAGACAGCTTGAGCTGCTCCTTGTCTGGTGTAGGGAGATCCAGCTTCCATCTCCCTCAGCTAGTTAGTGCCTAACAGGAAAAANAAAAAAAAAAAAAAAAAGAAAAGAAAAAGGGAATTCAGCTTTTCCTTCATATTTCTAAGGGCTTTCTTGCAAATCTCTTCCAGTTACTAAGACAGTAATGACCTATTTTCTATTCCCATCAGCATATCAGGAAATTTTATTCAGAGACCTATTGAGATAAGTAATTTGGCTTATCAGGTAATAGGGGAATGTTCTTAATTTGTCAAGAGCTACAAAGTGTTTTATGACTGTAACAAACATCCTACAGATAAAAAAAGAGAAAAAAAACTGACTTTACACTTCACTGATGGTATTCATATCACAGCTCCACTGACTAACATCTTTTTCAATTAAAAACTTTCTTTTCTTTTGTCACAAAGAACAAACAATCAGTTGTCAGCTGAGCTGATCCAAGTTTTAATTCCTTGAGCTAAGTAAAAATATCTCCAACTTTAAGATTGGACTGTATATGTAAAAATGTTAAGGGCTTTTTGTGTTGCTTTTTGTGTATGTGTGTGATTTTTTTCTTCTCCTGTTATAAACCTGAATTACATTCAATATATTTTTCAAGCTAGGCTATTGAGAGAAATGCTGAGGACATAAAAACGTATGAGAAAACAAGGTAGTGGTGATGGGGAAATTATCATAGTTCATCTTGTCAAGAGATTATACACTGAATTTCATATGCAACAGCTTCTCTGAAAGTAATGCCTTCCATATTATTATGTTGGCCCACAGTGTCAGAGGCAGATGGTGGTGGTATTGCAGCAGAGGCTGAACCTTCCCACCAATATTCTGTTACATTTTGTTGCCATGTGACAGATAGCAGCAGAGGGGCACTCTGACAGTGGGGGTCTGCTGTGAAAGTGCAGATGAAGCAAAGACGTGTCATTGAATTCCCCCATGCAGAAAACATGGCACCCACTGACATTCATCAACACTTACTGAATGTTTATGAAGACTAAGCAGTGGATGTGGGCACAGTGAGGGGTTGTGTTTCAGTGTGGTGACAGCAATGTTGAAGACAAGCCATGCTCTGGATGGCCATGAACAGATGTCACACCACAAAATGAAGAATGTCTTGATAAGCTCATCAGTGCAAATCAACTAAGGGTGGTGAATGTGTTGAAAAATAGTGTCTTGTAGCTGAGAATTTGCTCTATCAAATAGTGCTATTCTGCTCTGCATATGTTGTTGTTTCCATGGAAATAAATAGGAGGCATTACTTTTAGGGAGAACTACATATATCATAAGATGCTCAGAAATTGGTATCAGAGAAAAGAAAGGCGCTGTACCTCTGTAGTTTGAATGTAGCCATCACCTAACTTTTGAAAGTTTTCTCTCACAGGAGTTATCTATCTGTGCTGTTCCATTCAGTTATAAGTGTAATTATTTTAAACTAGACAAATTGTTTTCTTTACTGTTGTCTTCTCAGATGGAAGTTACTTCCTCTTTAGTGAGTAAATACTGAAATTCAACTACAAAGCAGAAAATGACTGAGCACCTCCTTCTGTTGCAAAATGAATCAGATCAGTTTCACTTCAACCACTGTGGGAACAGGAAAATCAGCTGGCTGACAGGGATGTCTCAAGTCCCTCTGTTATGACAAGAAGCATTTCTCACATCATATACAGTACATGCAGCTTTATCTTTTACAGGATATGAACTCTAGATTAAATTCAGTTGGGATGCACAAAAAACATCAGATCTAATATGGAGAACACCATTATTTTAGTTTTGATTTGGCATATTTTAAAGAAAATTCACAGTGTGTGAAGTATATAAAATGCATATAAAGTGAAGTATATAAATNTAAATACTGCTGAACAATGGCAATTCAGGGCTTCCTTGTAGAGAAACCTTAAATCGGTCTTCACAAAGTTTTAATGGAAATGTCTTATGCCTGACCGGCATTCAACTGCTTCTCAGGCTGCTGACATGGACCTGATTTTGATTCCTGCATCTTCCTTTTCTATTGTGGCAAGGAAACCCTTAGAAAAGACTTAGGGGAAGTGTTTCCAAAAAGAGTTAGCTAGGTTGTACATGGAGAAGCAAACACCTCTGATTATGAAAAACACGGCCCTGCAAATTCATTGGACTGAGAAAACACAGCTGTGCAGACACCAGTTCCTCAGGCTGCACTGGAGATTATCAAGAAACCTATTCTAACATCAAACAGCCACATAAAGCACTCATTGTGGAATACAAAGTTTTGAGCAACTGTTACAGATAGAAACTGATAATTGGAGACTAGTTCTCCCCAGATCAACAGTGTGTGTTGACTGAGATATGCTGGCCATGTTGGGATGCCATCTGTCTTTTGAGTGAAAAGAAAAAAAATACCACATGCTCCTTAAATTTTAGATGTGATTTATTAGAGAACATTAAGAAATGGGGAAATTATAACTTCCTCTTATGTCTTATACAAAAAAGGTAATTTGGAATACTTGGATGAAAGTAATAATTATGACTTATACATTATGTGGCAGTGTATAGTTTAGCATGAGTAACGTGTAGAAAAGCAAAAATGTTTGGTTTTCTGAGATGCACAGAATCAGTTAAACCTCTAGAGATGGTTATAACTAACAATTCAGCCTGGATATCTCCCAACAGCAAATGACTTCTTCTAGCCTGTTAGATCGCTGCAAAAGGGCAGATTGCTGCCAGAACCAGAATAGTGGGAAACGGGTGCTAGCAGTGTTAGGTTGCTGCTGAAAGCAGAAGTAGTTGATGGCACTGACAATTTGCCATCAGCTTGGCTTTGTCTTAAAAGGCCATGGGTGACAGTGCAGTAATATTTTGCAAACATGAAATAAGAATATTCCACTGGAGAAACAGTGTTCTTCCTGACTAATTCTGTTGGCAGATTTATGTTGTCTGACATAATGCAATTTTTAGTATGCAGTAGCATAGTTATGTTTTTTTTTCTAGCTGGGATAGACAAAGTAAACCCAGCATTATAATTCCTATATTTTCTTTCAACAAGCACACTGAGCATTCTGGACTTCTGTATTCGCTCATTTCTTTGTATTAAAAATTACATCATCATTTGTCTTCTTTTTTCTTTCTAGCATAGAAGCCTACAAACAAATCGTAAATATTTTTAAACAGAAAAGAAGACCGTTTATTCTTGATGTGGCCTAATTTAAGAAGTTTCATCAAAATTCCTTCATTCATCTCTACTGGCTCTTCAAAGCAAATCCTAATTGGAATGTACGTGACATTCATCACACAGTGATGCAGATGCAGTATCTGGGTCTCTGGAACACGTGACTCCTGTGAACACGGTACGGGTCAGTTGCCATTTAATTTCTGTTCCACTAATAATCATAAAGAATGCCATAGGGGCTTTTAGCAGGCAGTAACAAAACAGTAGCTTTTGAAACACCACTCTCAAATCTGAATGAAAATGTCAGATAATTGAATTTAGCTATGTCAAATCTTGGCTTGGGTTTCCTGTGTTTTCATAGTGGCATTCCTCCATGCTTCCAACAACATGGCAATTTCTATAGAGAGTGTTTGTGTGTGTAGGCAGGCAGCTCCCTGACGACACTTCTCTTTTGTCCCCGCAATACAAAGAGGGATATATTACTCTGTCGAATACAAAGAACTAATTCTACTAAACCAGCTTGTGTGCTCATTAGTGGGCACCAGTTTGCAAAATTTAATTAGCAAAGATTCACAATCACATTGCTAAATTTTAAGACTTATTAGTTTTCTTTATTGCATAAGCCATTTTACATAATCAGTATAACTGTTACAGGTGCCTGTATATATAGAGCATGTTTTTCGTTGTGATGACTTTCTTGTGCAGGATACAATGTTGGTAGAACTTGTTAGTAATTTTTCAGAATCATTTCCTTGCATGTAAATTCACGAGAGGTGAATTCACCATTCACTGAGATTCTTTTTACAAGCACAATGTAAACAGCATATACACGGAAATGTTACTCACTCATTTTAACACTTCATTCTTATTTAAGATTATTAATAGCTAATATTAAGAACTGGCTCATTACAAATGTGTGAAGAGAAAACACGTGATAATGAAATAATTCTGGTATCTCTAGTGCAGCTAGTGCATTGATAAACTCTTTCAGATCCATGATATACCAACCCCACTTACTGCCCGGTATTTCCAAATACTGGTGTACATATTGAATCCTAAAAAAGTGATATCAGAAGTGAGATAAAGGCTACTAAGCATGCTGCTGTGCAGCATACCAGAGGTCCTAGCTCTGTACAAAATAAAGTGCTTCAAATGTTTTGAATATTTGAAAAAAATCCTGTTTGCAAGTGCTTAGAAACTGTACATGAGCATGGAACAGGCAAGACAGAGCATCATTTTAAGGTAGAGAAATTTTAAACATAAACATACTTGCAGTACATCTAGATTTTTTTTTTTTAATGTGTGCAAACTACAGAGTTTTCAAAGAGTTCTCACACTTTGCACATCCCATTTTGGAAACACCTGGGCTACTTGAATCAGAAATGGAGCTCATGAATAGATTTCTGTCTAGAAGCTCAGATGCACTGCAGAGGAGGAGCTCCTCAACAAAACTTCTGCACTATTTTCCTGCCTATAGCATTGTTTTCTCTCAGTGTCTGGCTCTGCAAAGTGACATCTATGGATATTTTTAATGTACCTTTTTCTTATTAATGTTGTCTAGAGTAAACACTTCTGAAACTGTGCTGACCAAAGATAAAATTTGTGAATGACTTTCAATTTTTGAATTATTTTGAATATATCCTGTTATCTGTTAGCCTTTTTTATTTATCATTTAATCCTCTATATTAATTCTTATCTTCTAAAATGCTTTTCTACTAGGGTAGCTACATGTTATTGCTTGCCTGACTATGAAGTTCAAAGCACAAACAGAGCATTTTCATTTGAATATGGCCTCACAAAGACGTGCAGAAGCACACTGAAGTCTGCACCTGGATATCATCAATACCCAAATGTACATGGAAGCCGAGATCCAGGTTGTTTTCTGGAGGGTGGTGAGGAGTAAGAATAATTTTATCAAAATTCTTTTATCTCCTACATCATATTTGCATAAGTATGATAAATGTCCTTCATCACAGAGTAGGCTTTAGGCCATATTCTTGCTACCGCTGCCAAACAACTTGGCATAGTCCCAGCTCCTGCTTCTTGGTAATGATATTACCCATACTACTCCGAACATTGTCGGTTATATTTTTCCTTTACGGAAGCACTACCAGAACATAAAATTTTTCCTCAGCAAACATTTTCTTTTAATAATTTCATATAAAATATAAGGCATTGTCAATGTCAATTTGTTAATAGGAAGTGCATATTTTTGCTGCTACAAAAAGAAAAACAGCTGTTTTAGTTGGTTTTGTGTGTGCGTGGATTTTTTTGGTTTTCTTTTTAGGGTTTTGCTGTTTTGTTTTTTGTTCGTTTGTTTGTTTTCTCTAAGGGTTATTCTTTGTTTTCCTAATATGTTTTTACATTTTCAATATTATTATATTAAAATTGTATTTCATATTAAGAGATTACATATGCATATATATTCTTTACTTCTTTTTCAAGTCAAGGAAAACAACTAAACATGAATTAAAAATGGAATAAAATTAAGTCACTACTGGAAATACTTAAAATACTTAAAAACCCAGCTCTTCCTCCCCTATGAGGACAGGCTGAGAAAGCTGGGGCTCTTCAGCTTGGAGAAGAGAAGGCTGTGGGATGAGCTCATAGCAGCCTTCCAGTACCTGAAGGGGGGCTACAGGAAAGCTGGAGAGGGACTTTTATAAGGGCAGCAGTGACAGGATGAGGGGAAATGGCTTTAAACTGGAAGACGGTAGATTTAGACCAGATATTAGGATGAAATTCTTTACTGAGAGGGTGGTGAGACACTGGAACAGTTGCCCAGTGAGACTGTGGATGTCCCCTCCCTGGAAGCATTCAAGGCCAGGCTGGATGGGAATTTGAGCAACCTGATCTAGAGGGAGGTTAGAAATAGATGATCTTAAAGGTCCCTTCAAACCCAAACCATTCTATGATATGATATATGATATTCTATGATATGATTATGATTGAATAATTTTCTCTTTCAAATTTGAGTTATGAGAGCAACTGACAACATGAGTGAGGAGTCAAAGGAGAGCATTTTTTAAGCATAAACTCTTTCTCATTTCTTCTGTTCAGATCCAAACTGACTATGTAAGTCATTATGTACAAGTGAGGTTTGGACCTTTGGCCACATTTGGTACTAGTAACTTGGGATCCCTTTCCTCTGCCTGCCTCTTAGCTGGCTTAGAAACTTAGCTCATAGCTCTTGGTGCAAAGTTAGCACAAAGATTTGCTGCTGTGAAAAGAACAGCAGGATGATCTCGGGGAGTACTTTCATAAAAAAATTCATTTTCTGTGTTAAAAATACAAAATACGTGGGGAGGGAAGACAAAGATTAAGAACTTGCAAGTCTGAACCTCCTCTCCTAGAGAAGTACAGCCAAATGTTCATAGTGTGAAATCACTGTGTACAGTACCTCATCTCTTTTCTTTGCAATTGGAAGTGTCACACAGTTAAATGTAATACATTTCAACCCTTATTAACATATCTATTACAAATAAATTAGTTCTGACTCCATGTTCTTAGGCAAAAAAGAACACTGAAAGGACCCAGTAAATCAGAAAGATTAAGGAATGTCAGCTCATCCTTTCATTGTTGTGTTTTTGTTTTTGTGTTTTTAAATGGTGATTTGTAAGCAAGTAATTAAAGGTCTAGCATACTGCACTAATATTTTCACAGAACCATAGAATGGTTTGGGTTGGAAGGGACCTTTCAGATCATCTAGTTCCAACCCCCTGCTATAGGCAGGGATACCTCCCACCAGACCAGGTTGCCCAAAGCCCCATCCAGCCTGGCCTTGAATGCTTCCAGGGAGGTAATTTCCATTAATTATAATGTGTTTAGTAAGATCACACATTAAGCATGTATTCTTGTGAAAGATCTCTTACATTTTACGTACATGGTATGAAGTCTTTATCATGTAAAATAAGAACCTTCACAATGAATTAAGAACAGTGCCCCATTTCTTTAGTAGTTAGAGCCCAATATATCATCAAATTATTGAAATTTAAAAGTATAAAAATATGCACTTTTTTCATTGATAGCTGAGTGCAATCACTCCCAGAAGAAATTAAATTTTAATAACAGAGAAAATTATTGTGTGAATATTTCAAATTATTCAGATCAGAACACACTCTGAAATATATGTATCCTTTTCAATGAATGTGAAATTCTCAGCTGAGGTTCACTGTTCATAAACTTTGAAGCACTTCTAGTTTGGAGGACTTGGCTGTTAAAACAGGTCTGCTTAGTTGTATTTGAGTAAATATTAATATTTTCCCTCCCCAGCCTTACTCACTGAAAAAGGACATGCTTCTAGCAGGCTGGAGCCTCCTTAGGATCTCGCCTGTAATGACCTTAATGACATTTGTCAGAAGGGAGCTTTGTTCCGCAGGCTTGGATAAAAAGTGTCTTTTGGCATTAGTGTGGAAAGAATATGGTGAACAAAGTCTGAGGACAACTAGGAAATGTTTATTTACTGTGATTGTTTTGATATGCTATACCAGAGACTACCCTTTCAGCCCTGAAATTTATTGAAAAGCACTACCCAAGTTATCAGTGTTACATCATGGAGGAAAATTCATGACAATTGTATTCCCTCAGTGCCAAGTCTTCTTGAGTCAAGAAGAAAGCCTACGGAGGAAGACACCAAATAGGGGTAAACACCCACAAATCCTCCTCCACAGGTGGCTGACTGAAAAGGCAGACAGCCTGTCCCCTTTTTGTAAGAGGTTGTACAGACAGCACTGCTGAGAGTGGTGAAAGCTGCTCATGCCTGGAAGAGACTGAAAAGAGCTCTCGTGGGCATGACTCACTGCTGCTCATTGTTCACACTTAAAATGCTCTTGCTTTGCTTGGGTATTGTTTTACATGCACCCTGCACTCAACTGAAGTACAAATGACTGTATAACTTCAGTCAGCTGTAAAAAAGATTATTCCTACAAGTTTGTGTATAGACTATTCAAAAGCTGTGTGCTTGTGAAAAGGCTTGAAACATAATTAACAGTATGTAATCATATTTTTAAAACTGTAGGTGTGCTGAAAAATATCTCTATATCCACGGTTTTTTCCTGTTGTTAAAAAGAAATAATTCATCTGAGCCGAAGTTTTAATTCAGACCACCGACTTTGACTAGCAGCACACCATTTCACTAAGAGTGAGAGCTACTATTATAATGACATTAAAATGAAATAATCAAAAGCTTGGAGAAAAATACGTGAGCGTCGGTCATGATGGCAGTAGGTGGAATGAGCTAAGCTGCAGAACATGGAGGATGCGAAGAAGTTCTGTCCGTGCTATAGTTGTGTAACAGCTGCAGTGGTGGCATTGGTGGCAAAACTGTTTTGTTAGTTTTGTGATTTTTATACTGCTCTTCTTTCTCTGGCAATGGGAAAAGACATCAACCCAGTTGCATGCTATTCCAGTACTGTATCTGTGCCACACCAACAGAACAGTGTGTTGCATGTACCTTGTTGTTTCTACTTAGTTGCAAGTTCATGAATAAATACAGGAAAACATTGGACTTCAGTACAAGGTGATCAAATATTTGAATTCTGCCTTTGCTACTGAAACAGGGGCTGCTCAGGTCAGTCACAGTAACCCTCTTGTGCAGTAAAATTCTCTTGCACTGTATTTGGATTTTGAATCAATAACTGCCCTGTAGCCAAGGTTACAATGACGCATCACCAAAGCCGGAGGAGAAACAACAGCAGAGCTGAAGTTGGTTAGGAAGTGGATAGATTTGTGGCGCATTGGCTACCATGGGATATAATCAACAACACGATGAAGAGTTTATTTTCTTGGCTTTGTGTCTATAATATGCAATAGGGATGAAAACATGATGCTGTAAATGCAGATATATATAGTAAAGGATAGGACTGTTTTTTCCTTTCAGAATTTTTTCTTTCTTTCTGCTTGTATTTGCTTCCTGCAGTTCTCATCTTCTGCTTTATGTCCCTTCTTCCTTGCCAATTCACAAGACTACCTTAGATTTTACTGCTTTCACTGTTCTGTAGTGAACATCTCAACACTGTGTTCTCTGATGCTTTTTGGCAACAGAAACAAGAGCTGCTGTTCAGATTAGCTTCTAGTTCTTGGTACAACCACAACCATTTTGGTTGCCAGAGTTCCAGAGTGGACCCCTAAGTGTTTCTGTTTCTCTCCCATTCTTGCATCCAAGAGAGCCAGTGGTGGCGTTCTTGTTGAAACAACTTATAAGCCTTAAATGCTTGAAAATCTTCTACTTGCTTTTCTTCCTCCTCAGGAGAAAGAGATGGAGATATTTGTGTGACCACTGAGATATGCTTTCCACAGACTTCATTTCATATGGAATTGAGAAAAACTGCACTGGCTTTCAGATTGGGATATTTAAAACAGCTCTCAGTAACTTTTCAATGTGACATTTCTGTTCAGTACTTATATTTTTTGGAAAGCAGAAGCAGATTTCTCTGGGGGTAGTGTGTTATGTGTTAGAAGAGCTTGGAAGAGGTTTTTTCTAAAAAAGAGGAACATGTGGTGCAAAACTATTCAAAAGATTTTAGAAACATGATGAAGATAGTTTTGCCTCTTCTTTTCCTTCAGAGTTATTGGAAGAACGTCTTATTTTCTATGAAACAACTTCTACAGTAATTTCATGCTGCCTGGACCTAGCTTATAAAATTTCCTGTATTGTCGTGTTGTCTTGAAGATACAAGTATTTGACATGTGAGTGTGTAACAGTTGTCACTATTAGCTCTCAGTAATTTTTACATGTCAGTGAGGTTCTGTTTCACTTAGAACATGTTTTTCACCTGATTCTTGGAGAGTGCAGGGGGAAGGATAATGCAATAAGACCAATGCATTGGATGCCTCAATACTGCATGAGATAGGAAGAAGTAATACATGTCTTTGGGCTTGACTGAATAGAGACTGTCACCCAAAAGAATTGCTTCAGCACCAAATGTAGACAGTAGAAATAACCAGCCTTCAATTATATCTGAATTTGGGATCTATTTTCAGCTGTAGTAATTTCTACCTGACTTCTTTTGGCCGATGTCAATAGATGATACTAACAATGATTATCTGTTGTTTTTTTTTTTTCCTCATTTTTCTATAGTGTTGAAAAGTAGTGAGATCCTGCACCCAAGATGTTGTGGAAGCAGCAGTTTTTCTGGGGGGAGGAAGGGTTCATTCTCTTTTTTTAGTTTAGTTTCTTCATTTTACCAAAGATGCACAAAAAGCATGTGTCTGTATCCAAACCAAAAAGAGCATAGAGCCACAGATCTCTTCACTGTCTCCACTATCCTGAAAGGCTGTAGGATTCAAGCAACCTGTAAAGGTTTTATGATACCAGGAGAAAAGACATAGCAAAGGGCAGAATGCATGTGACTGTGGCAATGTGGCTGGTGTTGCTTCAGTTTATTTCCAGAGGATCTTTTTTAGAAATTCTTATTTATAGTTGTCCCAAGTTTTCAAAGCCATCACTCTTACGGGATATGTTATCCGTACCTGTTAGTAGGTAACACGTGAAGGTGCATTTTAGAGAAGTAGACCATGTATTTATGAGTGAATTTCTCTCTGCTATTTTCCCCTTTGAACAGAAGGGAATATCTAGCTTTTCATAGATTAATTTTAATCTTATACAAGAGTGTCATCCAGACAGGTAGAGATTAAGTATACTATTCTCCAAGATAAAACAACAAATGTATTTGTTCTGTCTGCTGTGACACAGACGTTCCCAGACCTGGAATTGTGTGTCTCCAAAACAACCCATGCAGCACTGTGGAAAGCATAATGACTACTCCTTCCCCAGCCACTATGGAAGGGCATCTGTAAAAAAAAAAAAAAAAAGAAAAGAAAAAGGGAATTCAGCTTTTCCTTCATATTTCTAAGGGCTTTCTTGCAAATCTCTTCCAGTTACTAAGACAGTAATGACCTATTTTCTATTCCCATCAGCATATCAGGAAATTTTATTCAGAGACCTATTGAGATAAGTAATTTGGCTTATCAGGTAATAGGGGAATGTTCTTAATTTGTCAAGAGCTACAAAGTGTTTTATGACTGTAACAAACATCCTACAGATAAAAAAAGAGAAAAAAAACTGACTTTACACTTCACTGATGGTATTCATATCACAGCTCCACTGACTAACATCTTTTTCAATTAAAAACTTTCTTTTCTTTTGTCACAAAGAACAAACAATCAGTTGTCAGCTGAGCTGATCCAAGTTTTAATTCCTTGAGCTAAGTAAAAATATCTCCAACTTTAAGATTGGACTGTATATGTAAAAATGTTAAGGGCTTTTTGTGTTGCTTTTTGTGTATGTGTGTGATTTTTTTCTTCTCCTGTTATAAACCTGAATTACATTCAATATATTTTTCAAGCTAGGCTATTGAGAGAAATGCTGAGGACATAAAAACGTATGAGAAAACAAGGTAGTGGTGATGGGGAAATTATCATAGTTCATCTTGTCAAGAGGTTATACACTGAATTTCATATGCAACAGCTTCTCTGAAAGTAATGCCTTCCATGTTATTATGTTGGCCCACAGTGTCAGAGGCAGATGGTGGTGGTATTGCAGCAGAGGCTGAACCTTCCCACCAATATTCTGTTACATTTTGTTGCCATGTGACAGATAGCAGCAGAGGGGCACTCTGACAGTGGGGGTCTGCTGTGAAAGTGCAGATGAAGCAAAGACGTGTCATTGAATTCCCCCATGCAGAAAACATGGCACCCACTGACATTCATCAACACTTACTGAATGTTTATGAAGACTAAGCAGTGGATGTGGGCACAGTGAGGGGTTGTGTTTCAGTGTGGTGACAGCAATGTTGAAGACAAGCCATGCTCTGGATGGCCATGAACAGATGTCACACCACAAAATGAAGAATGTCTTGATAAGCTCATCAGTGCAAATCAACTAAGGGTGGTGAATGTGTTGAAAAATAGTGTCTTGTAGCTGAGAATTTGCTCTATCAAATAGTGCTATTCTGCTCTGCATATGTTGTTGTTTCCATGGAAATAAATAGGAGGCATTACTTTTAGGGAGAACTACATATATCATAAGATGCTCAGAAATTGGTATCAGAGAAAAGAAAGGCGCTGTACCTCTGTAGTTTGAATGTAGCCATCACCTAACTTTTGAAAGTTTTCTCTCACAGGAGTTATCTATCTGTGCTGTTCCATTCAGTTATAAGTGTAATTATTTTAAACTAGACAAATTGTTTTCTTTACTGTTGTCTTCTCAGATGGAAGTTACTTCCTCTTTAGTGAGTAAATACTGAAATTCAACTACAAAGCAGAAAATGACTGAGCACCTCCTTCTGTTGCAAAATGAATCAGATCAGTTTCACTTCAACCACTGTGGGAACAGGAAAATCAGCTGGCTGACAGGGATGTCTCAAGTCCCTCTGTTATGACAAGAAGCATTTCTCACATCATATACAGTACATGCAGCTTTATCTTTTACAGGATATGAACTCTAGATTAAATTCAGTTGGGATGCACAAAAAACATCAGATCTAATATGGAGAACACCATTATTTTAGTTTTGATTTGGCATATTTTAAAGAAAATTCACAGTGTGTGAAGTATATAAAATGCATATAAAGTNTATTTTTTTGGAACCACATACCCCACATATTCAAATCTGTAGATTCTTATGTGGGCCACTCCATGCTCTTGTAAGGTGTACATATGCACTCGTAAGAAAAGTAATTCAATGTTTTTGAGCATCACCAAATTTTGAAGCAAGATCTTAGCAATGATTGATAATTCTTTTCATATATGAGCCAAAATTTCTCAGTAAGTTATTCTATACAGTCAGCACTCTTCAGACACCCATGATAAATATGTTAATGTTAGCAATTAGTTGTCAGCCATATCTCTGTAAACTGAGACTTAATATATGTTTATTAAACTACTGACAAAATACAGGTAAGTAGATTTGGTAGATGAAAGTCTGATTCAAGATCTTCATATTTAACTCGGATTCTTCAGGCTCCTTCATCAGGCTCTTCAGTGATGCTGTTTCCAGAAACCTTTCTTCTGTTTCTTATTCCCCTCTTCTCATTATTATCCTCAGAAACTGGAAAGTCCTCCAGCTTTCAAGGAGCTAGGAAACACAGTTATAACTGGAGTGGTTCAGTGTGCTGCCACCCCCATTTCACACAACCGGCATACAATAAATCTTCTATTTTAGGAGATGCCAGTTCCTAATGGAATAAGAAGGAAAAGACGGGGTTTTGTTTTGGTTTGGTTTGGTTTGGTTTTTTTTTCCAGATTTAGGATGACAGTACACTAACAGGAACAGAAAAAAAAACCAACTGCATCTAGGTTACAATGTGAATGAACTGGGATGGCCATATCAGGAATAACTCATCTGAAGGAGAAGGGAATACAAGCCAGGGTTTTTTTGTCTCATACAAAACATTGTGTAGAAATGGTAAGGAGTTCAAGAACAAAAAGAACAAGGAAATAGGTGTAGAAACCAGTTTTACAACAATAATTTTAGTGTCTTTGACCACTAACTAATATTCAACTGTGCCGCTAGGTAGTGCATGTAAAATTGTTTACAGAGTGCCAAGTCCAAAAAAGTAACATGATGGATGATATGTTGATACACACACACACACACACATATGTATACAGCAATATGCAGGTATGTATGTAGATACCAAACAGAGCTAACTGTATGCATGAGTAACTGTTAAAATCATAAGCATGATGTGCTTAGTGATGCATTCTATGAAAGGTCAGTGCTTTTGAAGTGACTTTCTATAAGTGGAAATTTCTCTGCTGCTACAAATGAAAACCCATGAATCTGATATAGCACAAAAATTAAGGGAGAAAGTGCTGTTTTCTCCTACCAACTTCCTAATCTTTCCTGTTGTAGCCTGAAAAGGACCGCACCAGAACCACTTCTGCTCTTAAGACTGCAGTATGGTGCCACCACCCAGCTTGAGATACTCACTGCAAAGCCACTAGATGGCAATTTTCAGCCACTCGGCTACTTCTCAGTGCAGAAATGGTGTATGAAAAATACGTTGATTAGAGAAAAGAAGTGCTAACATATCAGTGAAAATATTTTACAAAGTTTTTTTTTTGTGGAAAAATCTTATGCACTTAACTTTCAAATTGGACCCATCATGGGATGCTGAGGTCTGAAGATAGGACTTTTTATCCTCACAGGAAAAATTCCCTTCAGTTTCTACACAAACGGAAATGCAAAAAGCCTCCTAAAGGGCATATAAAATATCTAAATATCTTTTTCTTTTCATTTCGCTAAACAGATTGCATCATTATTTATACCTTACCAGTGTTCTATTTGGTGTATGACAGTTTTTCCATACAAGAAATCTGCTGATGATTTACTACCAATGCTTTCAGCTGGAAAAATCACTTTGAAGTACAGAATAGCAAAGCAAGTATTTCTACAGTGTAAACAATTACAGTGACATGTTCTTATGTATTTGAAAACAGTTTAGTGCAATGTATTTTCAGAGGGAAAGGTACATTTTGTTCCTAGTTCTAATTAGAACTGTGTGCATGAGATGTTGAATCTATAACAATCTCCTCTGTGGAAAAGTGTTGGGGGCTGTTAAATGTCAATTTTTATTTTTAGAAGGACAGGAATACTGTTTTCACATTAATTCAAATGCTCAAAGTTGGAGTCTTGTATCAAAATAGGTTCTCTTTTATGTTGTTGTTTGTTAAAAAAAAAAAAAAGCTTATTAAAATATATTCCTAGTGAAGCTAATATTGAGGAGCACTGGTTTTTAAATCCTTGTCATTATAGTTGCATAAATATTCTCTATTACATGCAGGTTACTTAGATAATTTCCTCACAATATGCTGCCAAGTACTGATTGTTTCCATTTAGCCCACTAGAAGCGTTCTCTGAACTGCAATATTTTGTAAAGGTTAAACCCAAGATGAAGTAAAACAGACTCAGTATTCATCCCATTTCTTCTAAGCTCATCCTGCTTCCACAGGATATCTTCAGTATAGGATATCCGGCACTGTATTGGAAAACTAACCTTGTATTTAAAAACGATGATTTTTCATCTGAGAGAGTAGGGATTTCCTGAATGAAAGCACCAAAACTATTGAGAAAGGTACCACTCCATCCTTCCTACAGAGTAAAATTGTTATTGTAACATCATGCCTTCTCTATGACTCAAGAGCCAGTAGCTAAATATGACTCCCATCCTTTTATCATACTGCTTGAAGGGAAGTAATGTGACCCCTCAAGCAGGGACCACGTACCAGATGTTGGAAGTATTGACTTCACAATGCTGTCACTCTCCTGCAGGGTTAATAGGACTTCACAAGATATTTTTGGAAATCAGGTTCTATATTAAAATTGCTTCAAGAAGGAAAAAACACAAATCTGCAATAGGCTAGGGGATGCTTCATAGATTTTACTGGAAAGTATGAGTGAGTTAAGTATGGTGACTTCAGCCTGATGCTGCAGTACCTATGCTATATTCTAATCAGTGGTGCTGGGTACTTGTATGAGTTCTGCACCAGTAGTTATACCCCTTAGTGAGTTCCATGTAAACTTGTCACTGAGATACTATGAGGTAACCTCCCAGCTGGAATACAGCAAAAAATTAGCATTTGAACCCACAAGGTCACTCAGTTTCAGTTTGCATTTGTTTTTTCACTCACTTCAGTATATTTTAACAAATAGAACATTTATTACTGAGTTTTATTTCATTTTAGTTTCATTTCATCAACCTCTTATCCAATAGGTAAAATTGAGATGATAGAATGAATCACAGAAAGGTTTGGGTTGGAAGGGACCTTTAAGACCACCTAGTTTCAACCCCCTGCTATAGAGGCAGGGACACCTCCCTCTAGACCAGGTTGCTCAAATCCCCATCCAGCCTGGCCTTAAATGCTTCTAGAGAGGGCCATCCACAACCTCACCGGGCAACCTGTTCCAGTGTCAAGATAACTGAAGTTTTATAAATAGTATGATGTAAAATCTTAAAGAATAAGCATTTTTCACAGAAAGAACACAGCACCTCTGAGCTGCTTCTAGTTCTGAAGGAAGACATGAAGCACCTTCAGGGAGCGAATCTAGAAATAAAAAGTTTTAATTCTGACGGGCTTTAAAGTCAGGGAACAGAACTATTGTATTATTGTACCTCTTCACCTTACCATCTCTATCTGCCAACAAACTCCTCGAGGTTCTGCTGTTCGTTATTTTTCTCTCCCCCACTCATCCAGGCCTTCCCTTCTTAAACTCTCCTGTTCTCTACAGATATCAGTATCTTTTCTTTCAGAATGTCTACATTACTAATATAATCCAGAATTAAACTCACTGCTATTTTTTTCGACCTGTGCTACACTGGAAATTGTCATTTTTCCCTGAGTACCTTTTTGTGTTTTGTTGGTTTTTTTTTCATTTCCAGTTACATGAGTTGGCTAAAAGGAAGTTATCTCCCTTCAAATCATGCTTTGCTATTTTAGCCATTCCAATCTGTTGCCTCCTGTTGGAGTAACAGCTACTAATGCAAATGGCAGAGCTATCCTTGGCATGCCAGTCTATGTTAACACCACACCTTACCAGATGTTGCCACAAGTTATTTAAGGAGAGCTAAGAACAAACTTTGAGAAAAGTTGCGTCAGTTAAAACAGTAAAAATATGTGACTTCGTGTTGATTGGATGACAGATCTTCCGGTTTATTAGATGTGGACAAATCTAATATAAAAATACTAATTACTCCCCCCCTCCCCATAAATTGAGTGAGAGCTCAAGTCTGTTAGTAAGTTTTATCTAGCTAGAATCAGGTGTCACCATCATCTCCCCTTAATTCTAGACGAAATCTAGGTTAAGTTCACTCTTCTTGAACTGAATATTAGTATGGATCTGTGACTTTGAGGAATTTTGACTTGGTCTTAGGAATAATGTGTATAAAATGGGACATAGCTCTTTCTGCTACATGGAAAGATCTTGGAAAGAACAACAGTGAGGTGTGAAATCATCTGGAGATCGCTATTCTCCTTTGCACTTTGATAGGAGAGGGGCTGTCTGTCTTTATCAGCTCCTCTGCCTGTGCTAGTGCACAGCTGCCCTGTCCTGCCGTCCATTCCAGCCTTTCCTCATCCCCCTCAAAGCTATAGGGTGTGTAAGAAACACAGAATCATAGAATAACTTGAGATCAATAAGTATCACTGAGCCCAGCTCCTAGTTCCACACAGGACCACAAAAAAATCAGACCATATATCTGGAAATGTTGTCAAAAGACTTCTTGAACTCCAACAGCAAAGAGCAGTGACCACTGCCCTGGGTAGCCTGTTCCAGTGCCCGACCACGCTCTGGTGAAGAACATTTTCCTGATATCCAACCTGAACTAAGGATGTCATCTCTCAGTGAAAGCATGTAAGTTAATAGCATCATACAAATATTCTGCATTTACCATCATCTTCCCTGTGTTTCAGATTTTCTGTCATACCTGAGAAAGTATCTCATGTTCATTCTTTCTATGTCAGATAAGAGAAACTTGTCTTAATCTTGTTGGACATCTTTCATTGCACTCATCAGAGCATTTGCAGAGAGGGAGGAGGACAAAGACAGATATGTAAATGTGTAAGTACAACTTGGCACCAGAAGGGTGTTGTAACTGCCACCCTTTGCCGAAGTTCATAGCTGTGAAACAGGGTGTGTAAACTTTTATGGGAGCTGTGTCTGTTTTGCTCTTACCGCACCACTCTCCCACATCTTTAGCATAAATGGGCCTAAAGCATGGATTTTACAACAAGAACTGAGACTCCCCATTGCACACATCTTCTGTGCGCTATGAGCTGTGGGTTCAAATATTTACAGACACCTACGAATAAAATATGCATATGCCAAAAGAGTTTCTCATTTTTTTTCCATAACTAAAATCAATCAGCAGTCAGCTAATTAATTCATATGAACCAACTGTATCATGCTTGATGTGGGGACATTTTTAATGAAATTTTCTTTTGTGGAAATATTTTTAATCCTCTTTAATGATTTGCCAATAGGAAGGCTAAACTCAGAAATTATTCTATTCTGATCTACTGCGCACTCCTTCCTTCCTTTCTCCCTCCCTTTTCCTCTCTGATTCTTTTGACTGATCTTTATTTTTAACAGCAGGAACCCGATATTGAGCTGTACCACCTTCTGCTTTTTCATAAGTATAACAGAAATGGTCAGTGGGATTTGAGCTCTGGATGTACACCATATTTTCAACATTGCTCATACGTGTCTGCCAACTAAATATATAAAGATATCTCAAACGTGGTAAGATACTGTTTAGTATCTTCTAGACTGCAGTTTTCAAGAATATATCTTCTACAATAGAGGTGAAGCATGGAAGACAATCTCAATTTTAATCTTCCAAGGCTACTGGTGAGTATTAATATTCTGAGTGACAAAATTAATTTTTACTGAACACAAGCTATGGAAATAGTTGACAATTTCTTCAAAGACTTCTTGTCTTAGACTGATATCCACTTCTCCCAGTGAAACTACGTGTGCATCGATTGAACTGATTTAAACTGAACTGTAATGACTCTTGCAATATTGCAATCCTCCAGGCAGTTAATTTCCTGGGTTGCTGTTGACAATGATGTAGGCTAGGTATTGTTCAAAAGATTTAGTGTTAAAATTAGTGTTTACAGCGCTCTGCTATATGATGAGGTGTCACTGTAGACATATTGTGGCCAGAAGGTAAGAAAGAAGATACTATTTAACTAGTATCTATATCTAATAACCCCAGAAATTAGTGCATAATTATTTTAAATGAGAAAAAAAAAAAAAAAAGTAATCATTGCTATGAGAGCATTTGGTATGCTCTCATTAGGCTGAAAGAAGAAAGGAAAAAAAAGGGTGCAGGGAATCTCTTTGTATGTATTTGTTCTCTGCCACTCACCCGGTTGGCTGGGCACTGCTGCCTGCTTTCAGGAGGAGGAACTCCAGGGAACCAGGGAGCAAGCACAGTCCTGGCCAGCTCTGCTGCTAGGGCAGCACACAAGTAACAAGGCTCTTGAATTATGAATTAAGGAAACAAAGCCAGTGTTCCAAGTGTCTTTCAGGCTGTACCTGCAAGAGTGCACATGGTTAACAGTAAGCATGTATTGCCTGTTAATATTTTCTTTAAAATCTTGTTGGATAGGTTACAGCCACCATTAAGAAGATCTGCGTGAGTTTGTTGCTGTAATCCCTGGGCCTAAAGCAAGCCTTTCTGAGAGTTATCTTACATGTTTGCTGTTTAAATGATGACTGTTTTTACTAATTACAACAAAATGAGATTAATATTCCATTAGGGAGAAAACCACACAGCTTAGCCAAGTGATAGGAAGGTTAGAAGGTGACCTACTCTTGCAGTAATGTAGTCAAACTAGCTATGTTTGTTTTCTCTAAGTTATCATTTGTCTTTGGGCTTGTGTTTTAACCCAGACCCTTGTTCTGACTAGCTTTTCACTTCTTATCATGTACTCTCAAGTCTCCTCCCTTTCCCTGGCTGACACTGGTTGGTTCAGTTCTCTCTAAGTCTGGAGTGTTTACACTTGAAATTACTTTGTTTACTAATCATATCCAAAGTGCATGCGATTTAGTGCAAAGAGTGATAGAGCAAGGAATAAGTAAGTTAATTCAGACACTTGTGTCTTCCAGTCTGGAGAAAAGGAGACTGAGAAGTGACCTCATTACTCTCTGCAGCTCTATGAGGAGGGGAAGCACAGAGGGAGGTGCCAGGCTCTTGCTTCTGGGAACTGATAGCAGGAGATGTGGGAACAGCACAAAAGTATGCCAGGGGAAGTTCAAAATGCCTATTAGGTAAAATTTCTTTACCATGAGGATGGTCAAGCCTTGGAACAGGCTTCCTAGACACGTGGTTGATACCCCAAGGTTGTCAATGTTCAATCCACTTGGACAGTGCCCTGGTTAATATGCTTTTACTCCTGTTAACCCTGAAGAGATCAGGCAATTGGACTAGATGATCTTTGTAGGTCCCTTCCAACTGAACTATTCTAGTCTAGTCTAGTCTAAATTAATATCTTAGTCTACTATAACTCTGTAGCATATTGAAATTTGCAGCTTAATCAGACAACGATGCAACCATTGGAAAGACTCTATTAAATTATTCTAGAAAGTAGTCTCCCGGCAAAAAGTGTTGTTTTGCTTATTGAAGCTTATTGAAGACAGACTTCTTAGAGGAGATCTGCTGGAATCTCACTGATACTGAAGATCACCAAACTCAGAGTGAAAATGCAAAGCCACCTTTAGAAATGACAAAGAAAATGCATCAGTTGTGGCTGGATGTGCTAATTTCCATTCTGCTAAACCCTGAAAACGCATGTTCCAGGATTCAGCTTCCTTCTTTTGGAAGCTAGGCAATGGGGAAAGCCATGCCTGAGTCCTGCAGTGCTAGTTTCTAGGCAGCATAGCCTAAAACATCTTAGGTCTGTATTTTTGATGATAAAGAGGATGGAGCTCTTTTCATGATGATGAATGAGGGAAGCAGATTTTGATGATTGAAAAGTGGCAACCCTCACAAGCCGTAAATCCCTGTAAGAGAACTCATTGTGATGAATGTTATGATCTTAGCATGTTTCTTTTTTTTTTTTTTTTGTGCTAAACAACCCAAATAAGACATAACAACAACAGCAACAACTGAACACTTATTTTCCATGATCTGTTTTCATATTTAGACACATTTGTCTGCCTTTAACGGTTCATAATTTTTCTTAACCCATTTCATAGAATCATAGAATCCTTAGCTTTGGAAGGGACCTCTAAAGGCCATCTAGTCCAACTCCCCTGCAATGAACAGGGACACCACAGCTAGATCAGGTTGCCCAGGGTCTGATCTAGCTTTGCCTCAGAAAACTTCAGGGATGGGGTATCAACCACATCTCTGGGCAACCTGTTCCACTGCCTGACCACCCTCACTGTAAAAGGCTTTTCCTTAAATCCAACCTAAATCTACCCTCTTTGAGCTTGATTGTTCTTTCACCACAGACCCTGCTAAAAAGTCTGTCCCCTTCTTTCCTGTAGATCCCCTTTAGATACTGAAATGCCACTATCAGGTCACCTCACAGCCTTCTTTTCACCAGGCTGAACAGCCCCAGCTCTCTCAGTTTGTCATCGCAGGGGAGGTGTTCCATCCCCTGGATCATTTTTGTGGCTCTCCTCTGGACATACTCCAACAGGTTTATGTCTCTCCTGTACTGAGGACTCCACATCTGGATGCAGTACTCCAGGTGAGGCCTCACCAGCGCAGAGTAGAGGAGCAGGATCACCTCCCTCCACTTGCTGGCCAAACTTATTTTGATGCAGTCCAGGATACGGTTGGCTTTCTGGGCTGCAAGGGCACATTGCTGGCTCATGTCCAGCTTCCCATCCACCAGTACCCCCAAATCTTTTTCAGCAGTGCTGTGCTCAGTCCTTTCATCCCCCAGCTTGTATCGGTAGTGAGGGTTGCCTCGACCCAGGTATAAGACCTTGCATTTGGATTTGTTGAACCTCATGAGGTTCACCTGGGCCCACTGCTCAAGCCTGTCTAGGTCCCTCTGAATGGCATTTCATCCCTTTGATGTGTCAACCACACCCCACAGCTTGGTGTCATCAGCAAACTTGCTGAGGGTGCACTCAACCCCACTGCCAGTGTCACTGAAGAAGATATTAAAGAGTATCGATCCCACCACTGACCCCTGGCGAACACCACTCATCACTGATCTCCATCCAGACACTGAGCCATTGACCTCCACTCCCTGGACTCGATCCTGCAGCCAGTTCTTCGTCCATTGAGCAGTCCACCCATCAAATCCGTATCTTTCCAATTTGGAGAGAAGGATGTTGTGGGGTACTACGTCAAAGGCCTTACTGAAGTCCAGATAGTGTGAAAGAGGTCAAGGAGGTTCTATGGAGATCTCTCTCCCTCCAGCCTTTTGAGGCAAATGAATGAAAGACCATTGAATAGTCATTACAAGTCTTTTCTAATACCAGAGGGAGTCAAGACTCCATCTCTGATCTTCTGATGCTTTGGGGCAAAATGTAGCACATTAAGATTCAGTTACATTTAAGAAATTTACACTTTGCAAAAAAAATGCAAGTGCAAACTTGAGGGAGTGTAACACTGGGGCTTCCTTTTCAAGCTCCCTTTCCTAACTGAAGGCTTTGGGGTTGCAGATGGGCTTCAGAAGAAAGGAAGATTGAGTTTTGAAGAAAAGAAGTAAAAAATGATGGGACAGACGTCATCCTGTGTTGCTTATAATTCATGAACACAGATATTTGAACAGTAATGGGATCCTTGCTTAGTAGTGTTCTTGATGAAAATCTGATAGGACATAAAGGTATCAAAGTTGAGCTCCTTTAAAGATCACAGTTCAGTGAGCAACATAAAAGCTTCAGTAAAACAAAGCACATGAAACCCTCTATGCTGGTGTTCTGTACACGATAAACTTCAAATAGCCTTTGCAGAAATAATGGGTTAATATAACATGTATTCACATCTAGTTGCTGTACAATATTGTAGCTAAGGTAAAATGTGAGTTTTTTATTTGTGGGGAGAAAAATTAACATCAGGTTTGTCAAGTCACCTGATTCAGAGTCTCATTAAAAGAAAATCTATCTGATGAAAGGTTCATCTCCCACACTTAGATACTGAGAACACATATGTTTGTCCTGACAGCAAACTGAATACCTGAGTACGGGAAGCACGTGAGTCCTGGCATAGCATTGCTTTTGCTTAGGTGGGTGAAAGTGCAAACTAAAAATACATGATTTCCAGAACATCTAGAACAGAGCAGATGTTTGAATTCAGAGCACGATATGGTACGTGCAGATTGTAATTAATTAGCAAATATTTAAAGGCTCAAATACCTCTTAGAAATGTGTATTTTTCTGATACATGGTTAAACAATGCAATGTAGGTTAATATACGTAATAAAAAGTGTTGTCTGTTTATGACACATGAGAAGCCACTTGAGCAACTTCAATAGCTGGGGTCGAGGCTCACCACTGTAGGGATTTTATCAAGGTTAAACAGAGATAATCAGTTCACAACCTGGATTTTAAAAGGGCAATTGGCCAAAATGATGTTTGATGCTTTGTGCCTTTCAAACATATAGAACAGAACAAGGTGAATAATTAGATGAGAATGGTTGAACAGATGTGGGTGCAAAGGTGAACTGTGTGTGCAGATGTTCAGGTAGGAGAGCACTGTCAGTTTTAGGAGGAGGATATATTAGCTTGAGGATCAACAGAAGACATAAATAAGCATTACAGTACAGATGCGCTTGGAAGCATTTTGTGCTTTCTTGGAATACAAAAGTACTGTAACTGTTCTGTAATTAATTTACTTTTGTGCTATTCTGCTGTAGTTTTGTGTGATTTTGGACAAAAGCACTACCTCAAAGTATTTGCAACTGCTGTGGTAAGTGTAATCCTTTCTTTGGCTGTGTGCAAAGATCAAATGGTGTGCCCTGGTAGCCAGAAAGGAATAACCCATGTCTGAATGGAAGGTAATATTATAAGTAGGGTGGAGAAACAAAAGGTCTTTCACTGGTCTTCACAATTCTTTTCAAACAGTTTTGTTGCATTATTATTTGATTCCATGTTCAATTTAAAATCCAAAGTCATGCTGGTGCCTTTTGATTGCATACACTCAGAATGTGCAGTAATGCCCTTATATTTTTGTCATCATTTCAAAAAATGTTTTAACATCAAAAATAATTAATTATCTTCTTGCACCATATCTTCACTTACAATTCAATAATATTGCTTCACATTCCCAAATGGATTATTTTAATATTGTTTTATCAAAGGAAAATACAAGTATAATATACAGAAAAGTCACTCAATTGCTAGCAGACTCCAAACTTTCTGGTAATGCTACTGAAAGTCTGAGAAGAAAAGATTAGATCAAAAGGGCTGCAAGACCAAATTTCCCCTTGCCCCTTTCTGTGGGCTGAGCTAATCTCTACAGGTCAAGGTTCAGCACAGGGGTACAGCAGGAAGGAGCTGGTGCTGGAGTGATAAGCAGGCAGTCAGACTCGTAGGTTTGAACATACTAAGAAATGTGTGGCCAGTAATTGCAAGCATATAGCTAAAGAAAAGAGAAATTGTACATACTCTCTTCAACACAAACAATGAAAACCAGTATCAAAAGAGATTTTCCTGCTCTTCTCCCTCAGCCAGTTTTGCTTCTGCATTGTTATTATTATTTTTAACGCATCTAGGACAACTAGCCATTTATAATGCTTTTGCTACTGTAGACAAAGCTCAGCTCCTGTGGAAATCATTGAGCAAATTACATTTTTCAATGAAAAGCAGAGTGTGCTTTTCAGTGAACGACAACAGTATCAATATTAATAGAGATTATTACTTAAATATTAATAGAGAGAAAACATTAAAAGAAGAATTTTAAGTGCAGGTCACCAAGCCAGAGAATGTCTGTAGCACAAGGAAGATAGCTAGCCCATACAATTCTGGGTATTGTCAGTTAAACTAAAACATAGCAGAGTGGAAAATACGTAATGGATTTCACAATTTAGACTTAAATATATATCCAGCTGCAATATTCTCCATTAAAATGAGATCTTATATCTCATAAAAATCCATACAGCGTGAACACGAGCTTTCATTTAGAAAGCAATGGCTGCTGCAATGTGATATATTTAAAACATTACAGGAGTTCAGGTAGTGTGCGCTGATTTTATCTAATTAACAACCTTGCCTGCTGCCTTCCTGCCCTCTTTAACTTCCTTAAGCTCTTAAAGGTACCCGAGCAATTCTGGAACAGTGCTAAGACTGAAGCAGGGGACACTGCGAGGTGATGTGATGGACCAAATGCACAATCCCTGGTCACGCAGGGAGAAGAGGCAAGGGCCTTTATAACCAGGAAAAGAATGCAATGAATTGCAACCTTTTCCTTGCTGCCTTTTGAATTCCTTGCAAAAACATGAGAATATGTCAGAAAGATTGTGTAATATTTTAACTTGGCATATGAGGAGAAAAATCTGGAATAAAGAAGTAAATCTCCATGTAAGACGTGTAGAGGTGACATTTGAATGAGGTTTTATGAATTAGATAAACAGGAATAAGGTGGAGACAAAAAGATGACTAAGACTGAGTCCTCTTCAGAGAGGAAGTGGAAACAGTGGAAGACTTTGGGTAGTAGATGAACTTGTCATGAAAGCTAAGGGAAGACTTGATGCCATAAAACCACCTTTGTAACTATAGCTGTCATATTGCTATGAATGACGTTGAGCTCTGGTCTTGTGGAAGAAACATCTTTGTAGTTTTTGACCAGAGTGGTTTTGATGGACTGCTGAAGGACAGATTTATTTTGTAAAGGAGCACAGGAACTCTTCAAAACACAGTGATGGAAGAAATAGTCACCAATCACACCCAACCACTGCGGTAAATCCAAACAACGTAATGTACTTATGCTTTCAGTTCACAGATGTTCAAAGAGCAATTTTCAGTTTTCTACAGATGCAGGAGCCTGAAGTTAATTTTAACTCCTTCAGTTCTACACAGGCAAAGCCCCCACCTCCCCACCATGACCTTAGTCAAGTTCTGTTATCATACAGCTACCATTTGCCAGGGAGTTAACTCATTTCTAACACCTTTTATTTATGTCCAGAACAAATAGTACTGGCAGGTCAGAACAGAAGTCTCATAAAGCAGTACCGAGATTTGACTGACATTGTTAGATACTGCAATAGCAATCATATGAAAAAATAGAACAGGAATTTGCAAAAGGAGGTCTGTGTTTTGTGGACAGCCGTTGCTTTTGGAGGATTAGATTAGTACAAAGCGGATGGCAGAGTAGATATGGACTTGTAGCTTTAGGATAATTCAGTGGGCCTGTTAGCTTTAGGATAAGACTAAGGATAGTTGTGATTGACATGGAAGAGGCAATGATCAGATCTCAGTTGTGCTGTGCCTGGGTTTGAGAACGCAGACAGACATGGGGTGAGTTGAGGGTCTAGTTACAAGCACAAACAGCGAGAGAACAAGCATGAATCTCAAAGTCAAGACATCATGTTTGCTGACTTGTATGTTCTCCTGTCTCACTCCACCTTGCTGAACTATTGTACTGCTCTTCAAGCTCACCAGCACTCTCTCCTTCAGTACAATGTTTCAGAAGTCTGATGAATTTATCTTGTTACTACAGAAAAGCAAGCTGTGACAATTTCCACATTAGACTTTCTAGACTTAAAACTAGTATTGGAGAGGAAAATCTGTAAACAATTTAGGATGATCCTTGTCATGAATTGCAAAGTAATTTAAGTCTTTGGGTTGTACTTGTAATCTGAGCACTAAATTAGGATAAGATCTTCTGGAAAGTGTATTGTGTGCTTCCCTTTTTTTAGTTAGTATATGTTCACTGAATAATTTTAAAAGGCAAAGAGCTCAGAGATGATGGAAGGAGAACTTGGTTGTTACTTTCCCATATTTTGTCATTCTTGAAAACAGAGAAACAAACTTAATTTGGTGCAACTTTATTGCACAGTATTAATTTTTCATCTTTATCTTTTTTCTCTGATCAGGCTTCCATATTTTCACCACTGCTACATGCTTCCTAGATTATTATGAATTACTCTGAAGCTCTGTACCTCACCTCTCTGCCACTTAAAGTAGTTTTGAGAAACTTGTAGAATAACAAATTCTCTGAAATAAAGTGGGGTTTTCTGAAATGCCACTCAGCTGCCTGTCATTTTTTATACATTTCCTAAAAACCACGGTGGGGACAAGTATGTGGAATTATGTTTTTTAAATATCATGAAGAGAGGGGGGAAAAGCAAATAAGTGTTTTGCCACTGAAATGAAATTGGATGCTTAGGTTGAGCTCCTCAACAGTAAAAATTGTATATATTTTTCTTTTTAAGCAGAATGAACCAGTCAGAGTCATGAGGTTTCCAGGAAACTTCCAAAGCAGTAATATCAAGGCAATCCTCTCCCCAGTGAATTCGCTTTTTATTGAAAATATGTTTCAAGCTCTTTACAACCAGTGCAGGCTTAGAAAATGCTTAAGTGTAACTGGAGGGCTGTTGCAAGGCAGAAGTTATTGAGTGGATGGCATGGACAAGATCAGTGTGTCTTGAGGAGGAGGAAGGTTTAGCTGCATAGCCATGAGCCATCTGTGCCCCCTGTCAGAACCAAAGACCATGTCCTGTTTCTCTTTGCTTCACAAATATGTATGTAGTATGCATATAGCCAATGCTTCTGCTCAGCTTCTTCCAGTAACTGTGGACATGAAAGTCACAACATGATTTCAGTCAGTGGGCAATGAGTAAAAACCAAATTATATTCCTAGCAGTGGAGAGAAAATATAATGGGGAATACAGACATAAAAGATAACAGGACAAAAACTGAAAAGAATTATCATCATTTGTTATTTCTAGATGCTAAGCACTCGTTCTACTCAGAATCTCTAGAGTTACCTTAGATATCATGATTTCTGTGGCTAAGGTATCTGCATACCTAGAGAACTTGTCTCTACATGTTTTCTGGTGAAGAAACATCTGCAGCCTGATGAAATTTTTGTTTCCTTGAAAAAATAGGCACTACTTGGTACTTGTATGACTAGGGAATCAGTCATACATCCAAGCTGTAAAGCAGTTGCTCTGTCAGCAAACAATAAAGTACATTGTGTACCTGCACATATGATTCTGTAATATTATCTCTCAGCAGAATTTTTGAGAGTTTAGGGCTTATAAGTAGCTGGATGAGCTGGGGGAACCCCAGCTGCTGCCATGTAATGGCAACAGGAATACTAACAGGGAGGACCTACTCTGCAGAATGTCAGTTTCAGCAGTTACCCACTCTTGAGGATATTCTTTCAGCTACAAAATTCAGTGATCTCAAAGTCAGACCATTATGATAGAATCATAGAATCATAGAAGGTTGGAAAAGACCCACAGGATCATCCAGTCCAACCATTCACCCATCACCAATGGTTCTCGCTAAACCATGTCCCTCAACACAACATCCAAACGTTCTTTGAACACCTCCAGGGTCGGTTCCTTATGGCATCAGTAAGTGATTTTGTGGCAGCCCTCTGTCTGTACCTCACAGTTTCTGTATTCTGTGCTTTTCAAAGCTCAAGGCTAACACAGCTGGCCAACTGCTGTTAGTGAGCCAAAGTTTATCCAAGATTTCCATCCTTTTCTTACACTGAAAGTCTTCACCAGGTCTCAGATAGTTGTACCAACCTTAGTGCTTAGACAACTCTCCTAGTATCACAACCTGAGAAACCGTGAACCATGTATATTTCTCACTGTCTCATTGTCAGAAGTTTTATTGATGTGTTTGTATTTTTCCATACAGTTTTGTAGCCCTTCACAAAAAAAAAAAAAAAAAAAAAAATCTTCAATGGCACTAAATCTGTAAATGTCTGTATGTGTGATTAACCATAAGAAAGACTTCAGTCATTTGACTTTGACTATGTGTGTTCTTCTTTGAGATCAGGACTGGAAACCTGAAAGCCTAAACAAAGAAAATATATCAAAAGGGGGAGATGCAGCAGAGGAAAGCTTTAAGGGAGTGGTACAGACTCATACCCTTACAGATACTGTAAAATATAGTCTGAATTGAATGACCTGTTCCTTTTATGTAACCTAACTTCAGAACTTCATTGAAATGTGTCAGTGTACCATGAAAAGACCACCTGCAAATGGCAGTGATATGCAGGTAGAATCTTACCTGACCTGTGAGAGGGTATGATGAAGTATAGAACCATGAGAACCACCCACTAAGGCAGCCAGTCCCTCTTCTGGTTTCAATGATTCAGTATTTGAAATTTAAGTGACTTGGATATTGTCTCAAGAAAATTTTCCCTTGGATGGGTTCCTCAAGTCTGAGGTGCAGTGCAGATGGCAAAGCAGCTGTACTTTCTGGAGACCTCATTTATATTTTCTGATGGCTTGGACAGCTGTCGTACAGGTTGTTCCTGTGCTCCTCCATCAGAAAACACTAGGACACTGCAGACTGTTTCTTTTACAGAGTAAACCATTGCACAAATGTAGTAAAAATGTGATGATACCCAAGGTAAGAAGTTAATAGGTTTGGGAGTCACAAAACAGAATGAAAGAAGGAAGTAGAATAAAACAGTAAAATTGGCAGGTTTTGCTTAGTGAGTAGCTGTCTCGGCTTTCTACCAAAGCTGTTATTTCTGTCTCTCTGCAGACTTAGGTGACAAACACCGTGTATAATTTATGCCACCCTGACTAGACTTCAGGGGAGGCCCTGCACTGATTCATGTCTAGGTAGTTTTATGAGAGATGAAGTTTTATGAGAGGGTCTATTGTTATTTCCTTCTGATAAGAGAGAGAAAAATTGATGTGCTTGTGAGTGCTATAGAGGTCATAGAGCAATAACATAAATTGACATGGTTATTAGGGGTTTTTGTTTGTTTCTTTGTTTTATCAAAATGTATGTCTTGACAGAATGTGCATACCTTGCAAAAAAAGGTCATAGAGTTAATGGAAACTTCATAGAAAATGCTCCAAAGACTGGCTGTATCAATTAATTGAACCTGAAAGAGTCTGTGCAATTTTAAAAGTTGCACTCGAGTTGCAGCTGAATCCTTCCTCAGGGTGAATCAGCATGAACTGAGCAGCTGGAAGGTTCCTCGAGAGAGTGCATCAGCTATGCTAAAATTAAAATAAAATGTTCTTTCTCTGTCTGCACCAACACTGGTTCATCCCATATCCAGTGGCAGACGGTGCTATGGATAAGGTCTATATCTCAAGCTGTGGAGTACCTATCAGAACAGAATGATGCAGCCAAAATCACTTTAACACATGGAAGGAGGGTGAGTATGAGCAGATGAACAAGCTGTGTTGGTGATACTGCTGTACTGTAGAGCAACAGTACAGGAGGTTTTATGGAGGTAAAGCACAAAGCCAGTGTTGGACTTGAGCTATTCAGTGGCTATTAGTGATGTCAAAATCCTTGTTTTCTTATATTCAGGTAATAGGAAAAGTAGAAGAATTTGTGAAGTCATGATGAAGCCCAATACAACAGATATGATCTGTTGTACAATTGAGCTTGAATGTTAATATCTATCTGGTTGCCTCACTCAGGAGGTCTTTGATTCCAGTGCTTGCTCTAGCAAGCATTCAATATGCAAATTCTGTAAATTATGTGGAAAATGCAAATTATGTAAAATGTGTAAAATATGTAAACTAAACAATGCTTTTGTTGGAGGAAGGGCTCGTCATCAAGATTTCCTTGCCAATTCAATTGATCTGATCATTAAGAACCATTCTCTTTCAGGGTCAAAATTGTTCAATTCAAATCATGACAGCTGCACAAACTAGAAGCTTAACTTCCATTTCCTCCAGTAGGCTGGAGGTTGCCAAGCTCACCCCAGTAAAGGCCTGGAAGAGCCAAGTTCAGCTATGAGATGGAAAGGACTGGAGGCCTGAAGCCATGATCAGATAGAGCTGACTACTCTTCCCCCAGAGGGCAAAAGTGCTTTTAACCCCTCCTGCTCCATGCTCTAGGTGTCAGAATCAGGAGAAAGGTATGTGTACAGCCAGTTGAGTACATCTGGTCCATCAGCCTGTGTCTCTGTTACATACAACCTGCCCAGCTGCGCTCATAAGAGCTCTGCTACAAGCGCTTCACCAGGGCAGTCAGATTGAATTCCACAGCATGACTCAAGACCTGCTGGTTCCTTTTGCTTCCCCATCAAGCTCACAGGATCTGTTTCAAATACAAGATGAAAATACAACTTTAGAGGTCTGCCATTAATAGTTTTTTTCACAATACTTTATACAGGACATTGGATTCTTTCTAAATTTTCAAGGATACAAAATCTCTGACTACAGGCATGCTAGTTCTCTCCAGGTCTTTTATGAAAGAGATAAGTACAGTGTGAGGCCTTGTATTCTTCCAGAAATACACAGAGCTGAGTGTTTACAGAAATGAGCAGTAGAACAGAAGAATAATGTGACAGATTAAAAGACATCATACACTGTAAGAATTTTTTTTTAAAGAATAAACAATGTGATTAGGTGGAAAGAGAATGATGTGTTATTTGATTTGGTGATGAAGAACAAAAAGATATTATTAGCTCTTTGAGGCGGAATTATCAGAGAGAGAAATGAAAATGAAGAATAAAAGATTAGAGTCACATCTTGTTTATACAAAAATCCCTCACAGTTTTTTCCATAGACAAATGCTGTACAAGTGGCAGATTTATAAAAATAAATGAAGTTTAATGAAGAGAATGCATTAATTAGGTTGTCCAAAAAGTATGAAATAGCTCAGTTAGCAATATTAAAATCTCGTGAACATATGTGCATTCAACTTTATTTGGTCATGCAAAGAGTGAAGAAATTGCCAATTAATAGAGTAGTATTTCCAAGGGGAAAATAAATTGTGACGCATAGAATGAAGCAAAAGTTGATAGAAGATTGAGTGGAAATTACTTTTCAATTATCTTCTGTCTGAATTCAAAGTAGTATATTTTTCAATCTTAGAACCAGCTGTAGTTCATAACATGTTACTTCAAGCTGTAAGAATGATGGCCTGGGTGGCATTTAGTTTATAATTGTTGTTTAGCATTTGTCACACAGCAAATGGCAAGTTAATTCTTTTACCCTCTAAGTACAAAGTACAACCTGGAGCAATGTCCAGAGTTCTAGTGTGTTTGTTTTTTCATTTTGCTATGCAGTCTAACAACAAAGCTTAAAAAAAAAAAGGAAAAAAAAGGAAAAAGGAAAAAGCTTTATTTTGACAGTTCTTATCTGGGGACAAGTGCATTCCCAAGGAAACAGATGTTTCTTTCCAATTCTGTGAGATGGTAATGGAGGTGACTATGCAACCTGCTCAATTTGCTTGGGTTAAAGGCCAGCAGCAGGCAGCTGTCTCCCCTTCAGTCCCTGCTGCAAGGGGACAGAAAGGGACATGGCAAGTAACGAAGGACCAGCATCACACATACAGCATAGCACCGCACAGTGCTCTCAGCTCAAACAGCAGAGCTGCAGGCACTGCTTGGTTGAGACGGTAAAGCCCAGGATTCCATTGTTCAGCAGCTAAATGTAACTTTTTCCTTAGCATTATTAGCATATTCTTCATATCATTTGCATAGACACTGTTAACACTGTGACTATAGTAGAACATGTTATTGGCCTGGTTCTGTTTTCTCTGCAAGCAATCAGCCCTGGAAACTTCGAAGGAAATACTTCAGGGAAGCTCTAAGAGGAACAGCAATAGACACTTCAATCTCCCTTTAACTAGCATGGCATGGCTTCATCGCTGCTTAATGAAGATGTAAAGAAAGAAAAAGCCACTGATTTTTATTTTCTAATTGAATAGATTATCTTTTCTAATTTAATAGAGTGGTCTCGTTAGCTACAAAAATGTCTAACGCCTTAGAGTTTGCTGGCTTTCATGTCTTTTTCCGTTTGTTTTAACCTAGTTATCATAAGCAGACATGAAATTTAACACCCCCTCATTAAAATAAATGTAATGTTGTGACATAAACTGACAGAAGCAAGTAAGTCCCAAGACAGTGTTCTTCTCAGCCTCCTCTCAGTACTGCCAAGATACAATATAAAACACAAATTTTCACTCACAGTATTTAGAAGCAGCAGGGTTAACACAAAAAGAGATCTGATACTCTTATTCCTATTTTTAACCTGGAACTCCACAGATGGCTAGCACATCGCTTCAGGATACCTGCAGGGACAGCAATGATTATGACTGGGGTAGTAGAGTGGCTCCCTTCATTCCACCAGGACAAAGGTCTCTGGCAGAAGTGGCATTTTAAAATGGCAGCAAATTAACCTAACAACAAACAGACACCAAAACCAGAAGGAAAGCAGAAGCAAATTTACTTATGACTTTTTAATCTGTTCGGTTACATTTTACCTTGTTGATATTATTACATGGCTCTTTGATACACTTAAAATGTACTATAATTTTAATAGTCAAATGGAAAACTTTGCAAGATTTTATTTTCTGGTGTCTCATTCCATTGTGCCTCTCTTTACAAGATAAATGCACAGATGAATAGTGGAAATAAATTATTATTCTTTGACAAGAAGTGTCATTAAACATCCATAAACACTGTTTCCATGAGAATGCTCAGTCTCAAGCATGTAACTGAAGGAAAAAAAAAGTACATTTGCATAGAGATTATGCTCTAATACTTACCCATGACATTTCCCTAGTAAATTGAATTGGAATATATTTTCCGAAGTAAGGTAACATTCTGGTTTTATTTGATTTGTAAACATACTGACATAAAACACATCCACTTGCATTCTCAGCAAGTTTCACCCTCTAGAGTGTGGCTCTAGAACTTGTGGGAAATAAGTTGTACAGAAATCTGTGGCTTCAAAATAGAGTGCATATGTAGAGTTTAGGGGTAAATGGGCATATCACAAATGTTAGTGATTAGAAAAAGAAAGGAAGGACAGTTTGTAACATCTTTGGCTCAAAAATAAATCTGTATCTGCATAAGCAGCAAACAGGAGAGAAAAAAACAGGCATTTTAGTAACCAAGAGGTGCTGGGCCTTTATAGTTTATTTTTCTCATACAGAAAATTACAGTATGTCATTGTATAGAGAAGGTGTGTCTGGGAGGATTTAGGATGGGATATCCAGCAAAACCATGGTCGTAGTTGCAAAAAACTTCTTGCCTCAACTTTGCAGATCTTCATCACAACTTTATAGCAATTATAGCCTTATAAAAATACAAGAAATGAAATCAAGACTTTGCACTGGCTGCCAGAACAGGCAATTAAATCCCTAAAAAATGCTTGTTGCAGCAGCTTTCCTCAAATTCATCCTCCTTGAAGACACTGCTAAAGAGTGATGGTGTTTCACATTCATTTAAGGAGAACAGTTTATATTGCACATAATTACACCACTGACATAAATGGTTTGAAATTTGCCAGATCCTGGATGGCAAGAAGTACTGATCCTCAAAGGTTAAAACTCATGTGTGCCCACCACTGACTCACCTTGGCCATTCCCACCCAAATGTCCCAGTGATGTTATTCAACCCTTGGCTATCCCAGGCTAGCAGGAGATGGTAATGCTGTACTGCATTTTCAGCTAGACACTGAAGATTCATGGAGTTTGAGCGGGGACTAAAAGAAAACTATGGCTCAATAATGTTAACTTTGTTGAAGAAGAGAGTAGGAGGTGGATGTTCTGGTTTCATAACCTCTTTCCTTGTATTGCTGCTTTGCTGTAATGCAATGGTATGACTAGGACAAGGGGGAATGGTTTTAAACCAAAAGAGGAGAGATTTATATTAGATATTAGGAGAAAACTCTTCCCTTGGAGGATGGTGAGGCACTGGAACAGGTTTCCCAGAGAAGCTGTGGATGCCCCATACCTTGAGGTGTTCAAGGCAAGGTTGGATTGGGCCCTGTGCAGCCTGAACTAGTGATTGACTACCCTGCCCGCAGCAGGGGAGCTGGAACTAGATGAAGGTCCCTTCCAACCTAAGCCATTCTATGATTCTATGACTGTACAAGATGATATTCTACACTTCAGTCCCAAGGAATCTGGTTATTCATCTAAACTCTGTCTCCACTCACACGTTCATTTCCACAATTCTGTGTTTGTGGTATTAAAACAATAGGCTGGTTGTTCTATATCACAGAACAAATACAAGGTAGCAGTGGCACCATACCTTGTTGGAGTGGCCCCTCTCTAGAGGAGGAAGCCAAGATGCAGCACTGCAGCAGGACTTTCCCAGAGGGAACAGAAAAGGTGCAGACAAATGGAGCCAAACCCCTCCAACTTCTCCCTCCTGCACTATGTGTAGGGAAGCTGTATGCTATGATATTTTAATGATTCTTCACTAGAAATACAAATGAAGTAAATAGATAAACCATGGAGCATTTGAAGTTTGGCTTTTAGTGATTTCTTTTTTTTTAATGTTTGCAAATCTATATGCTTGTATCTGTCAGATGGAACCCTGAGAGGTCCCAAGGAAAGTTGCTTTAAGATTCTTAATGCTAGGCCAGAAACTCCACAATATACTTTGAGTGCACCTGTGCCTGCGCAGTCCCAACCCAAATCCCACATCAGACACGTTCAGTTTGGAAAATCTTTCTGTGACTCATCTGCACTTTCTGTGCTTAGCAGGATAGAAATTCAGATCCTTCAGAAGTTTTCTTGACAAGCTTTACATAAAGCTTTAGCTCAGAGCTGCAAATATTTAGGAAAAAAAAACAGAGAACAACCTCCCTCTGTGCTACATTTATTGAAGGACATTGTTCATTTCTTACTGACTAGAGCTTGATTTAAACCTGATTAATGAAATAAATACACATTTTGCATTTATCAATGGCTTCTGACAATACATGTCTTCATGTTAAAATTTCTAATCTTAAACAAACAAGGATAAACTCTCCATGGTGAATTTTCAAGACTTTCAAGACTTTTCACTTCAAAGTGAAAAGACAACGAAGACACATTTTGTAAGGAGTAGACAGAATAGCAGTTCTCATGAACTAAACTAACTTCATTTTTTTTTAATCATAGGATAAAATATAAATATGAACAACAGACAACAGCTCACATTAATTCTAAGAAATACAGAATCATGGAATTGCTGAGGTGGGAAGGGACCTCTGGAGGCCATCTGGACCAACCTCCTGCTCAAGCAGGGCCACCCAGAGCAGTTTGTCCAGGACCATCTCCAGGAGGCTTTGAATAACGCAGCATAAGGAATGCCCACATCTGAAGCCTGAGCAGCCATGCACATAACCTCTGTATGACTTTTGCTTCCAGCAGCCTGAATAAGATGCATTGCTCACTGAACCCCACAGCACTTATAAATCTCACAGATTGCCACTCCTTTCCTTCAAAGCACAGACATTATCCTAAGCAACTTTCTTCAGCAGCAGCGACTGCTTGTGAGCAATTCAGCTTGCAGTGAGCCTTCCTTCCTCCCTTGTTTCCTCCCTTCCTTCCACCCTTCCTCCCTTCCCACTTCCCCTCCTCCCTCCCTCCCTTCCTCTCTTCTTCCCTTCCTTCCTCCCTTTTTCCCTTCTTCCTTTCCTTTCCTCCTTTCTTCCTTCCTCCCTCCCTCACTTGCCCTCTTTTTCTCTGACAGGTCTCCACGAGGTGTGAAGCAGCCCTCACTACTTTGAGAGTGGAGAGGCTGACAGGAAGAGTAGCAATGTCTTTGTGTGAAGTTGGCTTTAATCTCAGCTGGGTTTTAGCTCGCAAAGCTGTTGGGTTTTTTTGTTTTGTTTTTTTTTTTCTTTAAAGGAAAGGAAAGGTTGCCTGCCAGCTGACACTGATATTTTTGTATATAACACATGCTAGAAACTAGGTCTTTCTTTCTACACATTCTCTCCGTTTTTAAAAAAGGTTATTAAGTCTGTCAGTCCTGGAACAAGGAAGTAAAGAGAACTTCGTGGGCTGATAGGGCCTATGAAATGTGTTGATTAGCAGTCCTAGTGAGTTCTGTCTGGAGCAGGGGCAGCAACATGGCCCAACCTTGACACAGCAGGATAGCAGGCAGCGAGTTCAGTCACCTGCCATTTCAGCCCTAAGTACAGATGGTGAGACTTTAATCATTACTGCTAATTATGGCTCTACTGGGCTTTGAAATTTGAGCAGGCCACATCTTCTTTTGTGAGTCACCACAGAGCCATCAGATGTGAACAACTTTCTTTTGCCACTGACCTGAGAAGTTCAAAGCAAAGCCCCAGAAGAAAAGGGAGATAAGTCCTGTGATCCTCTACCCAACCCAGTCTTTGATACAGCTTTCAAACTCCCACAGCCACTGCACTTTCTCAGCAGGCCTACTTGGCCATTTATTCGAGAGCAGACCAGCCAACAGTGCCAACAAGTCAGTGCAGATTTAGGTCAGCTGAGAAAAAAGGCTTTTATGCATATAAATACTTCAAGTTCAGCAATGATCTTAAAACAATTGTGAAGGCCAGAGAAGGAAGTGCAGAGATCCTGAAAAAGAGGATCAGAAGTCTTCAGTTCTTTGAAAATGTATCTGACTTGCTCTGAGAGAAGTACCGTGCTGACACAGGTTGATTTGTTTAGAGCAGAACTTCTAAGCCTCTTTAGTGCTTGGGGACCCTTCTGTCTCACCAGGTCCATGAGAGCAGTATTGTGTGATGATAACCAAGTTGAGAAGTGATTTTTACTCTGAACCTGTTTTTCTTATTATTCCAAATTCTTTGTGTGTTGTGTGTCCCATACAACCTTGTCAGGGTGAATAACTTGTTATATAGGAAAACTGTACTTGTCACAAGGAATTTGTCTTCTGAAGAGCCAAAATATGGAGAAAAGACAAGTACAATTGTCAGTTTACTGCTCATGGGATTTCTGTGGATTCTTGTCTGAAACCTTTCCTTGTTCTCTTATATTTTACAGGTCAGACTCCTGAGAATAATACAAGTAAGCTGCATGTGAGGAAGTAATCACTAATAGCAAATAGATCCTCGGTGATTCTTGCCAAGGAACAGTTCTGTACTTCAGCTGCTGCTGTACTGGCAACAGTAAATAATTTCAATCCTAGTTTACTGGAACGTGATTATAGGCCTAAATCGTGCAAGAACATGTTTTGAGAATAACAGAATTGGCAGATGCTGAGTACTCTCCCATGAAACGTAAACCAGGAGTATATAAACATCAAGAAGAAAGGTCTACAGAAAGCCAAGTCTGGGCATTGAGGTCAAACTTGTCTCCTGAGAGCTACCAGGCTGGATTAGAAATTTGCTGAGCTAAGCACTGAAACAGATGGGAGAAGAAAAGCTGAGTGAGAGCTGGTGGAGCAGGACTCTGCTGTTGAGAGTGCACTGAGCAGTATAGGAAAACACAAAGAAATTCAGTGTTGACTCCTTGATTTGACCTGGAAATGGAACAAATGGAATAACAAAGTCCTGAGTTTTAATGCTGAGCTTATAAACACTGTCCCTTTGGACAGATGTGCTAAGGAGAATCATGGAATAACAAAATGCCTTGGGTTAGAAGGGACCTTCATCTAGTTCTGGCCCCTCTGCTGTGGGAAGGGTTGCCACCTATCAGATCAGACTGCCCAGGGCCCCATCCGACCTGGTCTTGAACACCTCCAGGGATGGGGCATCCACAACCTCTCTGAGCAGCCTGTGCCAGTGCCTCACTGCCCTCTGAGTAAAGAATTTCTTCTTAATATCAAATATAAATCTCCCCTTTCTTAGTTTAAAACCATTCCCCCTTTTTCTGTCACTATCTGCCCATGTAAAAAGACTATCTCCCTTCTATCTCCCCACACCATAACCAAAAGCACTGTCACAAGGCACTGTGGCATCCATAGGGCTCAGTGATGAGCAAGCTGCTGCAGTGGTAGATACCAGTGCAGGAGGGGTTGACGTGACAGCACACAATGAAGTTACAAAGGCACTGCTGTGGATGTTAATGGAATATTCTTTGTTTCCTGGACATTACTGTCATTATCTCACCAAAATCAGGTTTAGTATGTGCTCTTACTTGGCTTTTTCTATAAGTTTTTAAAATGAAAATGTTAAGCATTGCAACTTAATGTAAATAGCAAAGCTTTGATTCCAGCATTCGCATGTATTTGCCTAGTTTAGGCACTGAAATAAACAATTAGCATATTTAAATGCTATAAGTTTGTGTTAAAAGAAGAATGTAGGTGCCTAGTAGTAAACAAAGAATCTGTATTAGACACATATTGATTCATGTGGTTATGAAAATGGGACATAATTAAAATCCATTCTGAATACTTTGTGCTTTTGTTTGTTTGGGGAATTGGTTTCTTTAATACGTTGTCATCTCTCTGAGGTTTTACTGCAGTACTTCATTAAGTATCTGATCTCTCTGTTATTTCTGGAAGATGTAATTGATGACATGGAAATTCTATATTACTAGCTGCCTTTAAAGTTATCTCCCTTCCCCCCCAGTCTGCCTATTCCCCTTTTCTCAAAAAAAAAAAAAATAAATAAATAAGGAAAAAAATGTAAACTACAGCAAAAAATCAAATTTTGTCAACTCAAATTGCAATATCTGGTGTAACATACCCAATATTTTTTGCCTGTTTTGGAAAGAAATGCATCTATGTAGAATCACTGCACTGCAGTTATCTCTATCTGGAGGTAAGTTGTAGATAGCAAGTTTTATTTTAGGCAAATACAGAAAAATAAAGGTGAAGCCTCATGAATTTAGGACTATAAATGAGGGCTTGACAGTGCTCGCAGGAGAAACAGCTGTTCCTTAAAACCTTTTGCCCTTCTATGCCCTATGAATGACCGTATTCCTACAGATTGATCAGTGGTGTCTCATATTTTGATAGATGATCAATAAAAGATTGACTTTTCCTATGTTATCTGAGATGCCTTAGAGCATTTGATATATCAGCGTGGGTTTGATAGGTGTGTAACACAACCTTCAGAAGGCATATGCCCTTCCAGAAGAGCAGTTGGAGAGCAGGTGAGAAACCCTAGCAATCCTTATGGTAAAGAACTATCTTCAGGCAACGGAACTGTGACCCATGGTATCCATATTGACAGTGTTGTATATTTTAACATGCAGCTACTTCTGAACAGAGGTTGAAATCTAAAAATGACAACTCTGTTGTCTCTGCTAGTTCTTCTCTTTGGATACAGTAAAACCCAATGTCCCTTGGATCAGCTTTTTAATGTCATCACACTGAATTCAAGCAGACTGGAGCGAACAGCTCTTCAGGCCCCTGAGTGCTGCTCCCCCTGGGCTGACTTCTACAAGTGTGACAAGGCTCCAAGGCTGCTCCCTGGCAGAACAGGTGCTGTGCTATCTTAGTTGGTTTAACTGCTGTAAAAGCATTCATATGAAAGTGCAAACACAATGAAAATCCATATTCTAGTTTACCTACTGGTTAACTTGTTCACAGGCCATGTTAAGGAGCACTTACCTACTGTTTGGCCATCTCCCAGACATAAAACCTTCTCTTTACTCTGAGAGTAACGGTAGCCAGATTGCTATAACATTTGTAGGAATTTTGCTAGAATAGATGCTCCCAAAATGCTCACCATAATTGCATATATCACAGTGCATCTAGCTGAACACATATAGAAAATACAAGATAAAAATCATTAAGGCCAAATAAAATATTTGCAGTGGCTGCTTTGACAATCATTTTCTTCTTTACTTATAAGGAAAAAATAAGAATGGCAGAAGGTGAGTTTGAGATGAGTCATTTTGTCCTATCCTACATGACATCCAAAATCTGTAATAGCACATTTCACCACTAAAGTAAGTGCTGTCCTCTTTGGGATATGAGGTCACCAAAGCAAGTTCGTGTTTTCCAGCTATTTTTTGCTATTCACAGCCAGGCTCATATAACATCTTGTGGGTTGTTCAGAAATATACAGTCATATTCCCTATAATCACCTGGTTAAACTTATCTGAGATTGCCTAAAGTGAGTTGGAACACACACAGAGTGCCTTTAGCCAACTGAAAACTGGTACTGTCTTCCATCAAAGACATATACTAATAGCGAGGGGAAAGCAAGTGTTGCCTGAAGACTGCATACTTAATTACAAAACAATCATCTCCCTTCAGCCTTAATCAGTAAGAGGCAGAGATTTCAGCACATAACAAACACATTCATCCTGGTCTGCAGAAAATCCATCATAATTGATAGCTTTGTATCAAAATATCTGTACAAAGACAAGAAATGTTCATGTTTTAAAAGTACTCCTATACTTGATTGTATCAGCATTCTCAGTCCAAAAAACACCACTAAATATTTTGAAAATATTTTGAAATGTATTGAAACATTTCAGTACTCAAGAGTTTCATTGCTAACAATACTCGTTATTGAGTACTTAAAATTATCTAGGCTTTGCTGACTTGGTTAGCAAATATCCATTTCCATAAATAAAGAGAATATAAGGATTATTATAGGAGACAATTATGATAAATAATTTCCAACGTTAACAGGTCACTTAGAAATTTGTGTTTGATGGTTAAAATTAGTGGCAAAAAGTAGTAATTTTTCAATATATCACTAATAAAGGACACTAGTTAGCCATGCAAGTGGTAACTGGACCAGCAGTGTACAGTAGACCTCTACTCGTACACTTGGAAGATATGAGTCTTACAAATGTGCCTCCTGCCCACACTTTTTTCTCATGCATTTGAGAAACCTCTCCCCAAGGTAAATACTGCTGACACTGCATGTAACCTTAATAATTTCTAGAGACTGCATAGGGAACAGAATTACATTTCCTTCAAAATACACACGGATATTTGTCTTGCCATTATGCAACTGAATAATTACTGTCATATACTCATTAAATAGATAAGGTTTCCTTATTTTGAAATATTTATTTGTAGCTATGAACAGCTCAAATGAGTAATCAGGAAATATATTATACTAGCTAAAAGTTCATTTTCAGCCACACAAAGGCATACATCTTTCTTGTGCAAATAAAAATTAAGTGTAACATTTTCTATAGTCGATGCAAAATGGGAAAAGACCTTCTGAATAATTTGCATCATGGTTCTAGCGAGTCTGTGGATGATCCCTGTGTCACCTCTTTAATCCTATATAAAAAATGAAGACAGAAAGAAATATCCTTTGAGACCTATTAGTGTATCAGAACTAGGCACTGCAACTACTATATAAATTAAGATACTCATATTTTATTTCCAAACATGCCTAAGGGATATGCTATGATCTGTCTTGAGGTCTTAAGTGCTCTTTGGCCATTGTTTGTCTGGATGACAGCCCAACAGGAATTGTATTTGAGCCTAAAGGTGTATTTGATAATTTGAGTAATTCAGAAGGAAGCCCAGGTGGCCAAATGCTGCCCATATTTATTTCTGAAGGAGTATGTGGACTGAGGATAGATTAGGAGCAGTGACAGATGTATAGGTAAGTCATTCTTTGGCATGAACTACCTTAACCACAATTTATTTCCCGATCATTTTTTTCTCGTTCTTTGCTCCTTGTCTGAATTTCTTTGAAACTGAAATGTAATGTGTGGTGAGATGGACTATGATTATGACATTCCAGAACCAATCAGACACAAAAAAGATCAGCAATATCTTAAACTGCCTTAAGTCTACAAGTGTTATCAGCTTAAAGGATGCAAACTGTTGTTTTAATACTTTAGATGTTTATTCAAACCAAACGTACTGATACTGTTTGCTATTGTTTGTTATTGAGGAATGATATCATGCTAACTCTAGCTGTCTGTAATATTTACATCACATGGTACCCTTTGTCTCAATGCTTTCTATGTAATTATCTTTATTATTCTCCTATGAGTAGGGAAGGGCAACTGTCAGACAGTAATATCCAAGTTTATAAGAATAAGGTTGGTAGAAATCAAGATATTGAAAACATATTTAATTGCACTAAGGCTGACGTTCTGGCTATAGAAAGTCTCCTTCTTTTCGTTTGTTGTTTTTTTTTTTAATCTTGTTCGTGAAATGAAGAATTGTAATAATAGAGACCAATTCTAGACCACAGGAAACTCTTATTTTTTTTTCCCTAATATTAGGTTTTATGTGGTTTTTCAGAGTGAAACCAACTGTTTAAAAACATATTTCAAACTATATCTGTTCCTTGCCAAGAAAGTAGAAAGTAAACTTTTTCTGTGTCTGTATGGAATAAATTAATAAATGCAGCCCTAAATAAGCTGCTAGAATTAAAGGTAGTGTTCGAGCATAAAGAGATTGTTCAGAATTGGTAGTCGTAATGTTTGGTCTCTGTAGTTAAGGGAAAACTAATATTTTAGTCAGTAGGACGAATGACTTTTTTTTGCCTTTCTGGGATATAAATTCATAGAAGTTACAGTGATATCTATAGAGGAAGAGTGGCAAAACAATTTGGTGCAATGTGTTATCAGGATTTGGAACTGTGCTTTAAACACCTCTTGTTGATTAGTAAAACTATTTCTGTACTGATTGCTTCATGTGTTTGAAAAATTAAAGCTTATTTGGAAGAACCAATATAATTTATTATCTATTTTCTAAGGATTGTTGGTCATGATTTAATTTGACAGTAATCTACATCATAATAAGATTTTACTATAAGATTAGTTCTATTGAGCCCACTTAATATGATGGTTCCTTAAGTTAAATGCCAGGAAATCTGCTCTGGAAAAACTACCGTATTGCAACCAAGCCCTATTGTTATTGTTTCTATTAATGACAGAGTGTCTTAGATTTTAATAGCTTGTTACAGATAAATAAAAATCCATATAAATTGTAAAGGAGATGCTAGTTCTGCTGTTGCATTTACTGAAAATATTTTGGCAGAATAATACAATAGTAACCCAATGGTTTATGTATTACTATAGCACACTAAGTAATTCTTTTCAGAAGAAAAGATTCGTAGGTAAAGGAGAGTTAATTCTGCAGACCTTAAAATTATGTGGGTTCTTTGATGTGTTTTTGTTTTGTTTTGTTTTGGTTTGGTTTGTTTTAAGGTTTCCTACTTCTGATTTTGCCAGTCTGTGATTTTCCCATTTCAGGACATTTTAGCAGAGTTCAGAAACTTTTCTCTTACTGACAGCACAATGATCATGGATTGTATTATCTACAATTTTCCTTTCTAAGTAGCAGCCTCTGATATCTTCTGATATAAATATTTTTATTGGTTTTATTCCTAGAATGTAGAGATTACAAGAGCAAACAACCAACTTCCATTGCATTCTCTCAAAGCAATTTAACTATAAGATTTCCCTGCAGTCATGTTGATTTTGATTATGATAGAGGAAACTGGTATGAGAGCCTTATGAAATATCAGTTATGGTCCTTTGGAAGACCTCAGATACTCTGAAGTATGTTATGATAAATGTCATTTTGGTGATTGTGATGAGAAATCACCCAGACTTTACTTTCTTTTGTGCTTTAGAATGAAGAGGAATTATAGATTCTCTCCAGTAACTTTTGAAGTAGGATGCCTACAGGCATCCCAAAAAAGTCTTTGTCTGTAAAATCTGAAAACAATCACTTCTTTCAGTACTGTCCCATATCAAAGCTTACATTTGATCAGTAGTCTTTGTAGACAGAAAGAAGAAATAGGGAATTGTTCACACAGGCCCATGACTTAGACAACCTACTTTGTAAAATCAATGCATGTTTTTGTTTGACTCAGACTCTTTTCTGATTCACTAATGTACTGTAAATTTTGCTTGGATTTCAGAGACAAATGCAAACTATACCATTGAGCCTATAATCAGATTAGTAAGGCCTGACTCTTACACAAAGATGGAATCCCATATACTTTAATTAAATTCTGAATGTATTCTATTTTCAAATATAGTAGAATAAATGCCAGACTGACCAAACTTTGAAATGCATATAACAGATAAACAATCTAAAGCTGGAATTGCATGCATCACTAGAAATGCTATCCTTCAATTCAAAGAGCCTATCTATGCTTTTAGGTACTGTTTTCCTCTAATTGTTTGAGATCAAGTGTTGGAGGCCTCCATGATGTCTCAGTGAGCAGCCAGCCCCTTTTATGTATGTTGGGTGTCTGTCTGCCTGACTGCTAGCCAGGAAGTTGATGTCTACTGCTCTTGAAACGAAAATTCACAGTGCACAGAACTCCTAGGACACGAGTGACACTTTAAAATACCTCCTATATTTATAATGCGTCAGATAATGGCAAACTGAGGAAGGATAAGATACACCAGAGAAATAACATTTGAACAGTAATTATCTTTTAACTGTACTGTGAAAAAAAACTTAGGTGTTTTTGTTTGGTTTGCTTTGTTGTTGTTGTTGTTTTTAATGGAATTAAGGTACTAGCAGACTGCACTAGAATTGTCACTGGATACAGTCAGAGTTCCCACCATTTGAAACTGTGTGTAGTCACTCAGAAATACAAGAAAAAAGCATTGGAATATATTTGGTGGACTGTGGAACTTTTCTTTTGCAGGTTTTTCAGGGGTGTTGTAAATGTTGCCATCTCAGAGTTTTGGTACTTCTTGTAATTTTTAATAAAACCAGATATAATGTGGTTACCTGAAAAAGAAAGTTAGGGGAATGTGAAACCTGAAAGAATGTGGATTTGGAATACCATTTAAAAATTCCATGTAAGTTTGCTCAGAATATGGCTACTACATCAAAGAGATTTTTTTTTTTTCAAATGAGAGATTAGTCAATTTCTGAATCAAAAAGCTTTTCCTAACCTACACAAAAAATATCAGCATGGAAGATAGGTTCTTTGTCTCAATGCCTATGGAGAGAGACAGACTAAACTGCCCTTTAAGGGTGCCTGTCTCTCTCTGAAGATTACAGAGAGATTCCTGATGACCAATTAAGACCAGATGTTTATTTTCTACATGGCTAAGTTGGGCAAGTTGAATTTAAAAATGCTACTTTATGGAGGAATGAAGGTACTGTAAGGACTGAAAATACTTTTGTCATCATCCATGTCTGACCCTGTAAAAACAGGAAATCCTTGAATTATGCCCTATCTGAGCTAAGATATATATTTCAAAATCTGTTATACTATTTTTAAAATAGTATGGAGATGCTATCACATTGTTTCTTTGTTTTTAGTTGTTTCACTTTTGATTTCCTTTGTGATCTGAGTCTCCTGTTAGACTCACAACCTAGCACCAGCTTCAAGTATTATGAGCTTGCATTCAACTTTAAATTGAAGGCTTCATGATTACCAGATATACCCCCCTATGAAAATAGTCAGAGATTCATCACTGCATATTCTCTTTATCCCCAGTCCTTCATGGTTTGTAGTGGGAACCTGAGGCTTCCTAGATACATTCAAAGTAAGAGTCCAACCGATGAAGCTCTGAAATGGTTAGTATTTTACTACTTCAGAAGTCTCCCTTCTCTTCATTCCATGTATATGCAACTATGTTGGCCAAGATCCCCTTTTAAAAAAGAGACCTTGCCACAAAGGTCAATGTACAAGGGTTTTATTACTCCACATTCATACTCCAGCATCATCTCTAGTCCAGCACAGCTCAGGTGCATTTTCCTTAAAGAGTAATCTACTGGAGTCTTCTATTTACACAACATCATGCAGAGAAGACTCTGTGAGAGGTCTTTGTATGTGAGAAAAGTGGTATTTGACGTGCTGCAGTATATTTAAGAATATTTCAAACATTTATTGTAGAGATCCTAGAAACTTAGACTCTGAGTGGACTTATGTGTGGATGTGTAACTCTCTTTTACAAATAATAGCCTTCTGTAATAAGAATGAAGGCATCAAAGGGGAATACTTTCTGTATCCTTTTCTCAAGGAGAACTCTCTATCCGAGAACAATAAATTTCTTATGTCAAGGTAAAGAATCCATCTTCAGATACTAAATTCATGATTTACAAATCTTTTTGTATTTCTAATTATTTTAGAACAGAGCTTGATCATGACATCATTTTTTCTTACATTTTCCTTCAAGATTTGTTAGAGGTTTTTTTTTTTGTTTTTTTTGTTTTTTTTTGGTTAAAAAATATAAACACACACAAATACACACACACACACACAAAAAACCCTAACAAATTTAAATAGAAGTCTGGAGATATGTAAAACCATGTCTTGTTTTCTTGGTATAACATAGATACATCTATTGTGATAAATTAAGTATGAATTTGATTGTTCTTTAGTATTGGCATGGAATATATATAGCCACATTCATAGACAACATCTTGCCAACCAAGGGTTATTTTGGATTATGCCCATCCATGAACCATGGCCAGAATTACTCCTGGAGGATACAAACTGGCCTAGGTGAAGCATGCCAAGATCATGGGATCACGAAATCATGGAATCATAGAATCATAGAATCAAAGAATCATAATTTTTTTTTTTGTTGGAAGGGACCATAAAGATCATCTAGTTCCAACACCCTGCCATGGGCAGAGTTGCCACCCACTGGATCAGGCTGCCCAGGGCCCCATCCAACCTTACCTTGAATGCCTCCAGGAATAGGGCATCCACAGCTTCTCTGAGCAATCTGTTCCCATGTCTCACCACCGCCTTAGTAAAGAATTTCTTCCTGGTATCTACCTTCCTAATCTAAATCTACCCTCTTTGAGTTTAAAACCATTGTTCTGTGTCCTGTCACTAAACTCTCTGATAGAGTCTTTCTGCAGCCTTCTTGTAGAATCCTTTTAATATTGGAAGTCTGTTTAAAGTTCTCCTCAGAGTCTTCTCTTCTCTAGACTAAATAATGCCAACTCTTTAAAGCCTTTCCTCATGGAAAAGGTGCTTCAGCCCTATTATTAGATGCAGTATACAAAACCAAGTGCCCAGAATCATTTCTCCCCAATGCTTAACCTACAGGCATAGCTAAAGAATATTAAAAATTTGATGTACATACTGATTTGAATACCCTAATTGTGATTATTTAAACAGTGCTATCTCTCTCTCTTTCTTTCTACATAGTGTTTACACTTCCTGTGATGAACTTGGTCTGACTTCTACACAGTAAGCCCAAAATTTAGGAGAAACTTTTGAAAATGCTGAAGATATTATCCAATATTGCACATAAAATCGCCAAAAGTGTTTCTATTACGTTAGAGTCAGAAAGTTTCAAATAATGGGTATCACAAGTTTCTTTGTTATCAGCTCCAGCTGGCTTACTAGAAATCATTCCTGTTGTAGCAAGATAAACACAAATAAGTAATAACGAATGAACTTTATGATAAATTACTTCAGGAACTAGTCACTACAGTGTCTGTATCACCAGCGATGAAGTGTAACTTAACGGAAAGTGAAGGACAAATACGCAGCCTATTTTTTTTAAAGAAGAAAAAAGTATTCCGGGGATAAATATAAAGTGAATTACTAAGCGATAAACTTGTAAGGTCTCAGGGGACAGCATAATGCTAAGCAGCGAGCGGTATGGATGTTAAGAACAAAACATATCAGACTGTTCCTCAAATTGAAATTGAGCCAACAATATGATGTTTTTTTTCAAGGCAAACAAACAACAAAGGTTAATTTTAGCTCTTAGTTAATTAATAAGTGTTGTGTGTTCTATCTAGGGAAAAAAATGAACTCTGTCTGACATTGGTGAGGCCTAGTTCCTCACTTCAAAATCATATAGGCTTTTATCTACCTTACTGTGAAAGTGTGTGAAGGGGATAAATTGGAAAGAAAGTTATGAACGTATAAAACATGAAGGAAATTGGAAAACATGCTTGCTTAGCTGAGGAAATAAAAAGTATAGAGTGGGAAAGTTCTCTCATATGTGTAAAGAGCTGTTTATAGAATGGATGAGATCAATGGTTCCAAATGTTAACTATGGAATAATTGAATAAAATAATTTCATATTCTGGATGTTTTAAAATAATGAGAAGATTTTTAAATACAAGAACTTTGAAGTGATGGAACTGGAATCTTAAAAAAGCTTTAAAGAACAGTTGAGATAAACATCTGTCTGGGATGGTTTAAGCATGTTTGATTTGGCATCTGAGGAGTGGCACCACCTTAATGAGCTCTCAGGCTGCATTATGCATTGCTGTACTAAATAAGAGGCCAATACCTGACTCCAAAGCAAATTAGCACCAAGTGATGATGTCTGTCTTATCTTGGACTAGCCTCTTCTCTAATCTGTTTTGGAGAGAACTAGCTGATGCAATGCAAAGAGAGCCTGAGAGAATAGAAGGAAATTCAACTTTTTGATGCTCAACTGTCCCCCTAGCAATATAAATAGAGTCCTCAGAACCTGTGTGTAGCCTGAAATATCTTATTTTTCTTAGTCAGTGGACCATATTGTGTGCTCAGGAAAGGGATTTGTTATTCAACTAATAAAGATATGTAAAGATAGAACATATTTTCTATTAAATTGATTTTCGAAGACTAGAAATTTGTTGTATCAGTACACCATTAATAAGATATTATGGTATGTCATAACCACCTCTAGAATTTATCCTAATGAATAGACTTGGTGGAAAACTACGCAGGAAATTACCTTCCTTATCTGCAGTTCTCTTGTTTCCCTGTCACTATACTTCATTTCCAGTGTGTTTCCACTTCAGTGTATTTTGCTTCTCCTGGATAGTCATTGAGTGGCAGGAACATCTCCTCAGGAAATAAACCAGTGCAAACTGGTTTGTGCTGTCAGAACTAAGATACAATTGGAACAATAGCTAACTCAAAGAACCACAGATATCTGGTAAAAATATATCAGCATATATAGACAGATAAATCACTAGCTATATATACATATATATACATTAGCTAAGAGCAGTCTGCCTTCTGAAAGTTGTTTGAGGGAATATTTAAACCATATACTGCACATCCATTACAGATGACTTTCTAGGGAATTGCACGAAGAAAGCAAAAATAAGGAAACAATGTTCTTTCTAAGAACAGGTCTGACTGCTAATTTGGTCTCGTAAACTTTGCTCCTACTCCCAGTTATGTAAAAAGAAAAAAAATAGTAATGAAAATTTGCAAATACTAGATCATCCTAAACGTTACTTTTAAATTTAAATATACAACTCAAAGTTTAAATACGTGTGCCCTCCCAATCTGTGCAGGTACTGAATATGAAATTGTACACCCTGCTTACGTGTAAAACTGCTGAGTCCCCACTGAAGTAATAATTCGAATGACACGTGTTTGAAATGAATGAATATCTGTGTGAGAACTATTTATGTGGGAGGGCAGCCAGCTTCTCCACACAATACTTCAGATGTGCTTCCTTGACCATCAGTGTAATTGATGCATTGCAATTGGCCATCGTAGAAATGAAAACATCCCACATAGTGATCATGCCATCAATCAGCTAAGTTGTTACAGACACCGCTTTGTTTCCTTGCCACCACCCAAGTGACAGAGAACTGCTCTGGTTAGACTTGCTGGGTAGAATTCACTACACTGGTTTTGGATTTTTACTTGAATAATTTTGATGGCTCTGTTCATTTTGTCATATGTAGAAGCATGAAATGAGTGAGGTACAAAATGTTCCTCACAGTTCTTTCTCTGGTCTTTACTAACTGAGCCTAGCCAATTCAATTGCATTTCATCTGGTGCAATAGTCCCTTGGATGGCCTGTGGAGTGAAAAATGGCATGGGCACATACGTAAAGAATGGAACTGGAACAAACTCATTATCCTGGTTCAATAATAATGATAGCAGCAACTTAATTTTAATCTATTAGACTTTATGCATGATTAGTTTTATTTATCTATTTGCAGCCAACAAAAATGTGACAAAACACCATGTTGTGTGCTCTGAGTAGCCCGATAGAAATGTGATTATGTATTTATGTCTGATCTAGATTAAATCTATAGTGGCAGGTGGTCTGCTAATTCACAAATCTAATATTAATGAATGTAGAAGTAAGGTTGCAGAGTTCATGACTACCTGCCTTCTTCTTTATCAGCTATTCCCTGAAATGTGGGGTTTAGCCTGATTGGATTACTAGTTAATGTGAGCAGGTGACTTTGGAAGAATCAGTTCATTAACTGTTAAGCATGCATTCCAGTCACATAATTAAACTGAGTATTAAGGAGAACAGCATGTGCACTTGCTTGTTAAATAATAACTGTATTTACTCTCAAGTTGAATGCCAGTTTATTTTTTCACTGAAGTCATTAATTGGCATGCTGTGATGGTGTATTTTGTTTCATAGACAAATTGTCAACTATTAAAAGCAAATGAAAATACATTCAGGACAGCAGAATTACTGAATATAGAATTCCAGTGGCTGGTAAAAGTTTTACTACATCTAGACATTATTTTGCTTTCTTAAATTAGTTTGATTGACATTTTTTTAAAATCAGCTGCAGTCAAAGCAAATAAATAGCCCTGGTGAGAACACATCTGGAGCCCTGTGTCCAGTTCTGGGCTCCTCAGTATAAGAGAAACATGGAACTAATGGAGACATTCCAATGAAGGGCTACAAAGAAGATCAGGGTATGGGATCATCTCTCAGGAGAAAAGACTGAGAGAGCTGGGACTGTTCAGCCTGGAGAAGAAAAGGATCAGGGGGAATTTTATCAGTGTTCCTCTGGGCTGTTTTAAGGTCAGTTGCATTCAGGGTAAAGGGAGAAAACCTGACAGGAGTCTTGAGTTTTGAAGTTAAGTTCTTGCATGCATGCAAGTAATGTTTCTTTTTGGACAAGGATGAACTTTACCAACTCTGACCGTGAGAACTGCCCTCCTTTCTGCCTGTTGGAGCCAGCAGGGACATAACCTGCCAGCTCTGAGTTCTTTCTATCTTTGCAGTGTGCATGGATAAAATTTTTTGACACCAAGGAAAAACAACAAAGAAATTACAAAAAGAGGGCAAAAGACATATGGCAAACATGAAGATGGGAACTTTACTGAAAAAAAAAAACAATTAGTGTGTTGTTTATATTGCTCTTGTCATGAGAAGACTGCTCAGAATTACAAGGCTGACCTAGTTTAGAGTTTGACATTCTTGTTAAATGCTCCAGGGCAGGTACATTTTTTAAGCAAGATGCTTTTATTCTGCCAGGGTCCATCTACAACATACTGGCTGCCAGTACTAATATTTCTTTTAAAGAAGATGGATCATATGTAGCATTAGAACAGAAAACGGCAAGAAAATGTCTGTAGGGTTAAGGTACAGGAGTTGCATACCCACTCTATAAAAGTAGTTCACATTCTTAATGTTGCAATATTTGAAAGCTTATTGGTATAGCTTTTATATACCAACAGCTTTCTACTTCATTTGGAGTAATTGAAATTAGCTAAAAAGAAATTGAAGAGCTTTTTAAAATAAATGCCTTCAGAAAAAACTGATTTCCAGCTAACTCCATTAAAATCAACGTTGATAAAACTCAGTGTCTGAATTTCAGCAATAGTTTTTACTATTTGGGTTTAAACATAAAGTAATAATTATTTGCAATTAAATTATTTGTGTATTAAAAGTGCATTTTAAAACACAGATGCATTTCCCCTTATCTGTATTGTCCTCATTAGGAAAGGCCTAGTATTTTTAATAAACAGCTGTGTGTCTAGTGAACTTCATGTATTTATTTGTTTCATTTCGTTTCTTTGGGAAATAATAGAATATACAGGAGTAACCCTGGGGAAACATAGATTGGGTAATATTAAACCAAGTTTTGTTTTGTAGTTTTTTTATTTACTTGTATGTTTGTATAGTTGTTGACTGAAGAGGAAGCTGAATTATCATGCTAGGCTAAATGAGATAAAACTCAGTTTAATTTAGAAGAACCTCGCGCTGTGCGAAGCACAGTGAGAGCTGAATCAGACCTTCTTGGACACTTCAGTTAAATCCCATGATCAGTTGGATTTCACTTGTCGCATGGTGCTGATGAGTTGAACAGCTCTAGCTAAAGGGTAAATTTTCCTTACAGTATTTCTTTACACAGTGTTGTTAGGGCTGTAATACTTGTTGCTTTTGTGTAAAGGGAAGGAGGGAAAAGCATAAAAGGGAGAGGTTATAGTTCATTCATATTATGAAGTAAACAAAAAGGCATGACATTTCAGATATAAGGCCATGTTTTGACCTTGAGAACTCAAATACTGTCATCTTACTCTGTACTTTTGAAAACAATTTCAGCAGGGGTTCATTTGTTTCACACTTCTGATCTTATTTTAAGTGTAAATATTTTGCTCATAATTTTGATGACTGATTTCGTAAATCTGCATCTACAGTATGTTCCCAGGAGGTAATTGCTCCATGTCACACCCAGGCAGAGCTGAGATACATCCTGGTAAGGAGAGTATGCTCTGAGGAACCGTGTCACACTGTCCCTGTTTATTCCTCCTAAGGAGGTCACGGCACTCTATCAGAAGTTTTAAAAGCCTATCAGAAACTAAATTTGAGTAGTTTTAATAGACAGATGCTGTGTTGCATGAAGAAAAATGGCATGGCATAAAATAAAAGGACATAGTGCACCAGCATTCACGTGCTTAGTACTGTGCAGAGTATTTTCACTCTGTTAGCCGTCTTTTGGCCCTTACTTTTTTCTGCAAAATCCTATTCTCTCTCTGCAGTCTCCTTTCAGAGCTGCTGTTTGCTGAGCAAGTACAAATTTCCCATGTTAAGCCCTTGCTACTACCTGGAACTGGTAGAACAAATAGAAAGAGAGTAGTGAAAAGCAATTCTGAATAAGATTTGAGTTTTCATACCCAATTTTTCTACATGACCTGTGCTATCCATATAAGAAAAGACAGTAACTGAAGCCAATGTAGAAAGCTGAGCTGATTAAATGGTATGATATCTCATTCTGTCAAAGTAGATTATTTCAGACTAGAACACCAAAACCTATTTCAGAGCTCTGTAGACCTTCCCCGCTATCTCTGTAATTCCCACTGATGGTAATCAAAACTATTGTTCCATTTGCAAGGCACTTTATACCAATTTGATCACCATTCACTTTATTTAGCCCTTGCCATCTGTTTTATTTTATGATTCTCTCATGGCCATTTGAGGTAATGTCTCAAATGTTATTTGTACAGTATCCATTAAGATATACATGTGCAGTAATATTTTATGTATATGTATATTTTTAATGTATAATATATTAATATGCAATTAAATTATAAGGGGATACATTAGAGATCATAAATGTTAGGACCAGACAAAAAGGGAAAAAAAAAACACCCAGATTTCAGCTCTATGGACAGTTTAGAAAGTTGAACCCATCCACCTCAAAATTTAGTTCCCGGTAGAATTCAAGTGTCAGGAAAATCCTGCTTAGCTATAACGAAAATCATGAAGTTAAAAGTAGAAATGCGTAAGATAGAATCTTGGAAAGAAAAAATTGTATATAATTTATAGTTTTAACAGTGCTGGGATCAATGAATTGACAAGTTACTACATCTGGTAATGCTAAGCATTGATATTCACTTACATGCTCATTATAATACTGTCACAGTCATGAGTTTGAGTGGAAATCTCTACCCGTCTAGTTCAAATTAGTGCTGCAGAAGTTCACCATTCTGTTACAGATTTCCAAACAGTTGGTTTAATAGAGAGATGTGAAAGAAGCATACTTTAAGAATGGATATAGAGTGGAGATGCAGAAAATGTGTTTGCTGTCACTGAAAATATGAATTGAACTTTTAATTGAAGCTTGTCTATAAAGGCCTCAGCTGTAGAAAGGAGATGAGATAATAGAAAAATTATTTGCAGTAGAAGCAATGAACTTTGAATACCTTAAATTTTCTACAGTAGAAGTAACGTTGATTAAAAGCCTTATTGTTCAGTGTATTGCTTTGAAGTCAATGCTGAAATCTGCAAATAAGGTAAGCTCAAAAGCTCAGAGATGGAGTTAGTTAAATAACTCCATCCCAGTGGATGGAGAGCAGTGAGCTCTGGGATGTTTAGTCCTCAGAAAAGTTCTGTTGCTTTCTAGTGAGCCTCCTCACTACCAGACCGGTATTTATGAAATACAAAATTACCTTAGTGCTTTGCTGAGCTCAGCAAAATTTTCAACAAATCCAATGGTGCATTAAAAAAAAGTCCAAATCACAGCTTTATGAAATGCCTAGGAAAATTCTTAATGGAAAAAAAATTACTATTTTGAAGAGCAAACTCTATTATAAAAAAAGGAAAAAAAAGCAAACACATTACTTGCCTGACATAACATTACAGGACATTCATCAGAGCCAACTAAAGGCAAACAGCAAAATAAACAGTCATTTGGTGCCACAGATTTAAATCATGACGCATTACTGCTCTACCTCTGTAGAAACATGCTTGGAAGAACAATGGGGTCCATGTTGCTCTCTGTTGTTAGGTCTGTTTTTTTTTTAATTTTGCTTTCTATTTAGGTGCTGCTTCCACTGGCTCAGACCCAGCTTGGGGTGGGCTCACTCTCCACTCCCACATATATAAGTGTAAAACCTGTGAAATTAGTTCTTTCCTCCTGGGAAGTGTAATCATGAGAGCACAAAACATCATCGTTATGGGAGAATGCAAAGCTGAGAACTCTGTAGCTCACAATACAAATATTTCAATTATTAAAATACCCATTATTTGGCTTCAGTTCCAAAAGCTGATGCAATATCTAATCAAGCTGAACCTATCTGATCCTAGGAGCAGAGTTCATAAGCCATGCTTCATAAAAGGTTTTGTAAGGTTCTGTAAAATGAGTTCTGCCAACAAGCACATGTAGACTCATCCTTGCAGGTACCAGCCTTTGTCTCAACAAATCTCTGCACGTCCTACTTATTTCTCATAATTCCCAAACAAACCCTGTAGCTGAACTGGCTTCTGCTCCCACCCAAGCCTGAACCAAATGACCTTTCCCTCCCAGTTATTCCAAGCAGTGACTTGTTGAGCTTACTTCATTAGTGTTCTGATATTATCTGAGGAATGAGGAAAGAGACATCGTTGCTTTTGAAAATGGCTTACCACATAATTGAAAATAAGCAAAATTTGCCAGGTTTGCTAATGATGGTTATTTCAAAGCTATCTTATACTCCCTACAACACAATAGAGAGCGTCTTCGTGAGGTGCTCGTGATGTGCATGACCCTCATGCTGAAGTGCATGACTGTGGTCATTCTAAGGTGTGTGTTGTTTGGACCTCAGAGAAGACTCTGAGGAGTCATTCTCCACCACGTCACTCAAATGTATCCAGGTGTTTGGGAAGGATGCTATTGTTCTCATTCTTCTACTTCCCTAACGGAGATAAAATTCCCTAAAAAATTAAAGATATCAGAGTTAAGCAGCAAAAGAAGATTCTGGTACTGTGATCAGAAGGAGAATGTGCTGCTCTCAGGATATAATACGGAATATATTCCTTTCTAATGCTGAACCTTGGAAAATGAACAGCGGCAAACTGTTTGCAAATATGCTGGATATCGAATGCTGCAAAATTGGTGTTAGAGTGTCAGCTTTAGTGCATTGGCCACCTTCCAGTCTGGATAATTACATGCTGTGTACTCAAAAAACCCTGCAGTTTCACTTGCACATGATATTCCTCTCTTCCTATCCTGAAATGTAGTACAGAACTGCTGTGAGTTCATTAATAATAGAGTGCTTCAGGAGTAGGTAATCCTCCATTCTGTCATACTGTTTGCAAATTCTTTCAGAGCAATGTAGGTGTATATAAAATGAACAGCCAGGCACAGTTAGACCCTGGCATTAATGAACTATTTCAGTGCCAATGACTTTAAACAAGATCACTCTGGTTCCTTATTCTTTTCAGAAGGTCACTAATTTTACTCATGCTCTGAATTCCCATTTTAATCCTGTTTGCAGGGAATATATTAAGTTTTTTTTGTTTTGTTTTGTTTTTTGTGTTTTTTTTTTTTATGTTTGTGGGATTTTCTAATGTAACTTCAGGAGTTTTTCATTTGTTCTGTCATGTATTCTGAGAATTAGAGAACAAGAAGTTCAATTTGAGACCAAAACACCTATTCATTCATATTTATGATATCCAGAAGGTATCTACATTTTCATTATAGTCAAAGACAACACATTCATTATAATACTTCATTTTTCAGTCAACCATCTACCAGTTGTTGACCTCTTGGTGCTTTCATGATTGCTTTTTGGACTCCACTATGGTTGTGATGGTTTGGGCTGTTAATTGCATAGATGTTACAGGCTGTGTAGAACTTCTACTGACAAACCCATGTGTCTCTCCTCTGTCCATAAAGCATTCAGTTAAGTTCTGCCACCACTATCAATACCTCTGCACTGTTTGGTTTGATATGCATGAAGAAGAATTGAAAAATGAGAGTAGAAGTCAGAAAAGTAGGAAGTAAATTGATGAAAAGTAAAAAGTAGGAAGGAAATAGAGAAATGGTGATGATGATGATGATTATTCTAGATACTACAAATGTAAAGTAGGAATGGGGATAGCACAGGCAGACTATGGTAGGACTGTTACATAAAAAGCATGCCATGCTGATCTAGGACATGATATAAGGAGACCATTTCTCTGATGAAGTCATCCTTGCTGCATGTACTCATTATGTCAGTGAGTTTTTCAACCCTGGAGGCTGTAAGAGCAGCGATTCTTATAACTCCGCACTTCCGCCTCTGCCAGTGGAAATCATGGTTCTGCCCTTTCTACTGTCTTGTGTTTTGGATGGTGCCAGACCTCACATTTTTCCTTTCCACTGGTGATTTCTCCAAACATGGATAACTCCCTTCTTACTGACTGAAAGGTTAGCATTGTATTACAGGAAATCAGATTTTGGACTCCTTCACTGATCCAAAGCTCTTTACAACATACTCCCATCTTAAATTCCTGTGACACTTTGGATACTTTTGGCTCTCTAAAATGTTCTCCAATCTCCTTGCCATTTTTACAGTCTGCAAAGACTGCAGTCTGGCTGAATCTGTTAGAATAACTTTGTCTCAAGGTGAGAAGATTTGTATCTTTTATGCAGGTTTTTAACATAAAATGAGGTTAGGGCTAAATAACTCTACTATGTTGATAGATTTGCAATGTTCCTTTTCCGTTAAAAATAGGTTGCATGAGAGTTTACTTATGTGTTTATCTAAATGAAGACAAACAAGTTCCTCTTGAGAAAAGCTCAAGGTTGTAGAATCAATTTATTATACTGATTACTGTCTGCTGACTTGTTGGAGGAAAGCCTAGGATGTATGATGCTCTGTGTTCATCAGATTCTGGGCATATATAAAAGTTTGTATCACTGAAAGTCAATTCAGAAGACAACACAATTTATCTGACTCAGAGACAAACTCAGAGTTCTGTTTGATTTCTTCCTAAGAGAACTGCCTACTACTATAGGCTCCCAAATGGAGTAATCAAAAATCAAAATTGCTAATTCAGTTTCTGGCCTCCGAGGAGAGGGCATGTGACTCCCTGGAGGATGACTGGCATCTGATGTGGTTAGAGCTTTGATTGTTCTCTTCTATCCTGGAAATTGTAAGTAAAGGGGGAAGACATATGTTCAAATGCTGGATTTTCATCAGTAAAACTACATTTTTTTAAACTCCTTTTTTGCATGTCAGTCTGGACTCAGATATAGTCTGGAATGGGTCTTAAGTCAGCAGCTCAGATCAATTTTTGTGTAGAAGAACAAAGGCTAATCTGTAGCAGAAATTCTGAGACATTGCCTGTTGTTTTTAGAGAACTGTGGCAATCAGAAGGAAAATATTTTCTTTCTGTGACCAAAACCACACATGGCTGAATCAGGAGTATTACAGGCTACTGGGGTTACTGTACGTCTTCTCACGAACTGTGTGAGTTACGGGATGTTTGAAAACACAGGAACCAACCAAGACTTTCCATGGGGTAGCTTTTTGCTCCTTGTTGCCCTATTTCACCCTCTGTAAACAGCTTTTGAACTACTTTATGGTTTACTTCTGCAAATGGAAGACATAGGGATATAAAGCTATCTCTTGGCTTCTTACCACTGTTAGATCAGTACATGTAAAAACTTAAGTGGCTTTCTGTAAGAAGGATCATCTCTGTACCACTAGAAATAACCACTAAAAGTGTGAAGAAACTCAGTTGTTTGCATTTTCTCTTATCCATAATTTACAGGCTAAAAGTTACTGCTGTCCTCTCCCCATGATCTGTTTGATGGAAAATGTTTCATGAAGTTATATAGCACAGAAAAAGAGAGATTTATCTTAATGCATCAAAAAGAGGAAAAAGAAAAAGTATCTGCTGCTTATTAATGTTTTCCAGCTAATACTTCTGGCTTTGGTTCAGCAAAGCCGTTTATTTTAAGTTAAATTCTGCCCTGAGAGTTTCCACAACTGCCTGTGATTTTCACAGACCATACAGGTGAGCACTGAAGACAAAACAAGTCTAGCAGCACACATTCTGGGTACATTCACCATCTTCTCGCCCAGATTTGACTTCAGCAAAATCAGAATTTGTGAATATTCACTCCATTGCTTTAGATCTGAGTAGCAATTTAACCTTCCTGATCTGAAAAATTCTGAAATCACTGTAGCAGCCATATTTCCACCACAGTCTACAGAGGAGCAGACATCTCTAAATGTCAGGACTATTTCCTTCCTTGCAAAGAATACCCTGTATCTGTGTTGTTAGTGACCTGTCATACCTCTCAGAACAAAATGTGTCTCAGTTGAAAATATATCCACTTGCACCTGTAAAGGAAAATGACAGCAGCTTCCTTAATGGAAATAGTGGAAGTCATGGCCTAAGGAATAGTAGCAAGCATGAGTCTCAGCAGATTGTAATTTTAAAGGAAAAGATAAACAAAACCAATAACAACAACAAAAAAAAAGAACTAAAGCTTAGTTAAAAAACAAAACAAAAACAACAACAACAAAACAAAGACAGAGCATTCAAATATTTTACAAAATTTAGTGCAAACTTCTAGTCTGCAGAAATGCCAAATAGCAGTGTTTTCCAGCAGCCAAGGCAATGCATATACGTGAGTTATTTTCTGTTCCTCTGAGGTGCACGTTTACCAGGGAAAGCTTCCTCTTTGCTTAATCATCTTGACGATGACGTTTACATTTCTCAGGCTCAAATTTACACCCATCCAGAAGTCAGATAATGACAGGTGATTATAGAAACCTTCTTGGCACTGTGCTGCTATAGAGCTGTGCTTGCTGGATAGATCAGGGACTGAGGACTAAGAGAAGGGAGATTTAGATTAGACATTAGGAAGTAATTTACTCATAGCTGGTGAGGCACTGGTACAGGTTGCCCAGAGAGGCTGGGGATGCTCTGGAGGTGTTCAAGGCCAGCCTGGGGCTCTGAGCAGCCTGATCTGCTGGGTGACAAACCTGTCCATGGAAAGGAGCTTGGACCTGGATGATTGTTAAGGTCCTTTCCAACCAAAGTGATTCCATAATTTAATGATTCCATGATTCTATGATTCCATGATTCTATGACTGTCCCTGACCCCTTTCACCCATACCATCCAGATACTTATCCCTTTCCAGTGACATTCCTGGGACTCACCCTTTGGTGAGCTGCACAACACTGATCTTGTATTGCCTCTATGTGTAGAAACCTGGACTTCATTATTAACGTGCAGGATGCTGCAGATCCTCAGGGTAAATATCCATCCCAGTGTAATCTGGGCTAGCAGAGGACAGTTTTCTGGCTGCAGTGGTAATACTGTGACCATCTCAGTTACCTCTAGCAATTGTCTGGATCTCCAGATACCAGTACTGAATCCCAAATTCAAATTCCATTGAAGACAATTGAAACATTTGTAATTTTTAAGGAAAGATTGGTTCTCATACAAATCAGGAGCTCCTGAAGTGCTTAGGAAAAAAAAGACATAGGAGAGAATTTAGATACTGTTATCACTGAAATTGCACTTTGCACTAACACTACTGTAGTGAAAAATTCTGTATGCTGTGATGTTTTAAACCATCTTTGTTGCATGCTTTGAGAAATAACAATGCATTTTCATTTATTTTTAACCTCTGGTAGCATCTTGGTGAAATTCTTTCAGTGCCTTGAAAAAACTGCAAATATATTCCCTTCTTTTTGGCTCATGATGGGTGTATCCTGTGGATAGATGAGAAATTATGTTTGGGACAACAACACAGATAAAGCGCACCATGCTTAGCCACGTGATAGCTGTTTAGCCAGATACAATTTTTCTAGACAGAAACTGGTCTTTATTCATAAGCAAAAATAAGTACACCCATCCTGTAATTTTCCTTTAAAAAATAAAAAATAAATAAATAAAAAAGCACTAAAAAAAAATGCTGTTGGCAGAACAAAGGGTAGTCAAGAACAGTAAACTGTAAACTGTGTGGGACTAAAGATCCAGTTATAGCTGCATAGAGACCATAAAGTAAGGTTAACCTTAATTATAGATACTTCTTGAAAACTAGCTATTTTTCTTGGCTTTTTTAAACTAGAATGTAGTGTATTTTAAATGTATGTTTATCACTGTCACTCACAATCGAGATTTACCACCTTAAAAGACAGTTTTGATACTTAAACCTCTCTTTACTTATAAAGTTAAATAAAGCTACATGACTAAGATGATGAAAAGAAATCTTCTATTGGACTTGCAAAAACTAAGAATTTTTACATTTCATGCCATCCAAGAAAATGTTTCTTTTAGCTAAGCACCCCCAAACATCTCTGTAGCCCCCATCAGGTCATAGGTCTTCGTCTGCTCAATACAAAATATTTTTGAGTTTTTTTTGCATATGTAGTTGATGCACCAGATTTTTATTCAAGGTGAAATTAATATTCATTCTGATGCTGCTACACATAAATCAACCGATGTAATTGAAAAAAAAAAGCATTGTAAAAGATATACAACTCTAATCAGGCAAATAAAGAAACTGATCGAGCTGAGTTAAAAACTCATGAAAGGATTTCATACTCAGAACAGTTCCCCAAAGAGTGAAATGACAATAGGTAGACTTACCTTTCTCAACATGTTTAGAGCAATATTTCTTAAGTTTTGTTGTTCCAATGTCTTTGCCTTTTAATTGGCCTTCCTAGAAAATAAGTCACATTTTTAGTGACTGAGCACAGAAGTGTAGAGGGTGATTGAGTCTGGCATATATATATCATGAGATTGGGCTTTCTGACAAACACAGAAATATTTAATTTAGTGCTTTAAAGTAGCAACCAGTTTAGTTAATGTCAGTGTTTAGAGCTCAAGTGCATTTCCCTAAGAAATGCAGAGAAGTCAGACATATATACTTGTTACATGCCTACCGAAATGAAAGCAGCTATGGATTTGATCTGCATGAGCACTGTAGTTCTTTATGGACAGAAGACTGTAGCTAACTGCATGTTAGTAGGTAAAAGTAGATCAGTGTGTTAACAACCACAAACTTGAGACAAGTGTATGTATATAAACACTGTACATGCTAGACTTTGAAAACTGAGTATCTGTCATAAATATTTGCTTCCTAGAAAACGTGAGATGTGCTCAACCTCAAATTTTATACATGTGGGGAAAGAAAACACACTAAAAACTACACCTACGTTCAGTGTCGATTTAACCCTCCTGCCTTGATTCAGTCCCTCTAATTTTAGATGCCATGCAGAGCTGAGTGCAGATTCTAGCTGGCCCAGGCTCTCTAGTCAGCACAGACTGGACACTCTTATTCATCTAGCATGACATGACCTCTCCAAAGTTGATGGCAAAACTCCAGTACTTCTCCATATTTAAAAACACAGTCCAAGTACCCTGACTCTGTCAAAATCGCTGGGAATTTTGGTGATGACTTAGATGATGTTAGAATGTACCACTGTCAGGTCACTCCAGAGCTTACTCTTCTCAGCCTGTCCTTTTAGGGAAGGTGTTCCATACTTTGAATCATTTTTGAGGCCCTTCTCTGGATGTGCTCCAGCAGGTCCACATTTCATGTACTGAGGACTCCACATCTGGCCGCAGTACTCCAGGTGAGGCCTCACCAGCACAGAGCAGAGGGGCAGGGTCACCTCCCTCGCCCTGGTGGCCAGGCTTCTTTTGGTGCAGCCCAGGATATGGTTGGCTTTCTGGGCTGCGAGGGCACATTGCTGGCTCATGTCCAGATCACCATCCACCATTACCCCGAGGTCCTTTTCAGCATGGCTGCACTCTATCTTTTCATCTCCCAAGTTGTACTTGACAGTGGGGGTTTCCACGACCCAGGTGCAATACCTTGCATTTGGATTTGTTGAACCTCATGAGGTTCCTCTGGATGGCATCCCATCCCTCTGATGTGTTGATCGCACCCCACGGCTTGGTGTCATCATCTGCTGAGGGGGCAATCTATCCCTCTGTCAATGTCATTGATGAAGATATTAAAGAGCACTGGTCACAGTACTGACCCAGTACTGATTGATTAATGCATGTTCTAAATAACTTCTTGAATTTTGAATTTATCTTGTAAACAATATTTTAAATTTATCACAGACTCACAGTATGCACTTCACACACACTGTAGCATTGTATCATAACAATCTATAGCTGTATTTTTTAACAGCATTTTCCTGCATGAATACTGTAAAGCCAAACACTAGGCTCTATGGAGATGCCTTGGTAGATTATATAAATATTAAATAGTAATTTACAAATTGTCTATGCTTTGAATTTTGAAGTATAAAATCCCTGCTGTTTAGGAAAATCCAAAAATTTTACACATTTGTGACCTTTAATTTGAATTTTATTGTTCCATTGCAAAGACAGCAAAAATGAAACTTGTTATTTCACTGATTATATATCTAAAATAAATGAAACTAATTCTTAGAATAAATCATTAATAAAATGATTCTGGAAATTGATTTTTAAAGACTTTTCTAATGAAATAAACAGAATTGTGAACTAGCAAGTCTTGTCCTGTCTTGGATCTATGAAAGCAGTTTTATTTTTGTTTCTTATCATTTCATTTGAGTTACTCTTCCCACAGAGAAACTCCAATTTACTGCTTATAGTATAAATATGAAGTGGCAAACTAGTTAAGTTGATGAAGAAGTGTGAACATTTTGTCATGGTCAGCCCACTCATATTCAACCTAGTTTGAAGATTTGTGAATTCTCTTTTGCTCGGAGTGCTACTTGTCTATTCATTGCTTTGTGTTTACCCTGCAAGGAAGAGAATAATCTCAGGAATGGTAGATTAAAATGCAGTAGGGTTTTTTAAATTTTCGTTTCTATTTCTCTACATGACAAAAATAATATTACCAGCATAATGCTGATCACAGAATCACAGAATTGCAGGAGTTGGAAGAGACTTCAAGAGATCACCAAGTCCAAGCCCCTTGCTAAAGAATGTACCCTACAGTAGGTCACACAGGTAGGCGTCCAGATGAGTCTTGAATATCTCCATAGAAGGAGATTCCATAACCTCTCTGGGCAACCTGTTCCAGTGCTCCATCACCCTTACCGTAAAGAAGTTCTTCTTCATGTTAGTACAGAACTTACTATGTTCAAGTTTTAGGCCATTACTCCTTGTTCTATCAGTACACATCACCAAGGAGAGCCTGACCTCATCTATTTGCCTCCCACCTCCCTACGGATATTTATAAATATTTATCAGATCCCCTCTCAGCCTTCTTTTCCCCAGGCTGAACAGACCCAGGTTACTCAGCCTTTCCTCATACAGGAGATGCTCCGGCCCTTAATCGTCTCTGTGGTCCTCTGCTGGACTCCTAATAGCAGATCCCTGTCTTTTTTGAACTAAGGAGCCCAGAAGTGGACACAGTATTCTAAATGTGGTCTCACTCCTCAGCCTGTTTGCCACACTCTTTTAATAAGCAGATTTGATTATGCTCTGATAAGCAGATGGCAATTTTTTCATCTGTCCATTTAAGTGTATTTCTCACTCTGATATATATATATTTTTCTTTATTGAAAGGAGACAGTAGTAAGAACTAGATTAAGAAATCAAGAGACAAAAATCCACTCTGTACAGAGTATGAAATGGACACTAGAAGCTGTCTCTTCTTGACTGTGTTGCATAACCCCCCTGAGAAAAAGTAATTCTAGGTAATTCACTCTTTCTCTTCCTTCCTGAAGTCTCTGAAAAATCTCCTGCTGACTTTTGACCATTACTAACCTCAGATGCAGGAAGAGCAGCACAGATGCTGAACTGTGAAGCAAAAGTCCCATCTAGTCAGGACTGAGTCACATCAAGCTGGTGGAAATGGAAAGCTGTTTCTGTCCATCTAGTGAAAAAGTTTTCTTGGTCTCCAGATAGATGTAATCAGTACTGGACATTAGAATTAGCTGTCTTTGTGAATTAGTGTCATGACTGGTGCAACATAAACGTATGAGAATCAGCTGTGAAAGCCACAGTTTTCCCTAAAGACAGCAAATAAACAGCAGGTTTGAAAGGCCTCCAGGGTTGGTGGGCACAGGACAAAAATAGATCAGAGGACTGGCAAGGACAGTCTTCCAATACCAAAAGATTTGAAATGCATATGATTCATTCAGATCTTATATGTGCCCAAACAATTATTTTACATCACTGATTTTTTATTTGCAAGAACTGCAGATTACTTGTAAAATAAATCTGATTCAGCAGCCAAATGATCACAGTCTACATGTTGGTAAAATTAAGTTTACAGTCTCCAGAACTCCTTCTTTCCGTATTGCATATGGAATCATATACCATGTCTTAGTTCATATTCTCCTTCTTTTTCTACTCCTGATTTTGGAAGGTTCTTAAAGCTTATTTTTGAATATAGATATGTGTAAAGGTGAGTGCGTCTCCTAATGCACAGATAAACGTGAAAATTTAGTAAATGTAATAGAAGCTAGGAAAAAGCATGGTGCAGAAAATAACTTTTACATCTAACATCAGTTTTCCATGGGAAGTTGTGGGATTTACAGTCATTATTCAGATGTATGCACAAAATACAAAAAAGGAAATGGTTGATTCTACAGCAGCTTCATATTTCTCAAGCTCGTGATTTTCTGTCTGCACATCATATGATACAGGGCTGATCTTACTGCTCAGCTTATTGAAAACTTGTTCTGAATTCTTCCATAAAAATGAGGTCTGGATTGAGATGTAAATTCCTGTAGTAAAAAAAATCATTTGAATACATTGCTCTGAAATCTCCAATACTCCCAACCATACATTTTTGTGTAATCCTCAGTTTTCATCTGCATTCCTCCTGTAAATGGAGTTCAACCTTCCACACAGAGCTTTAAAAAACTCCTAACAATACCAATGATTCTTCTTGATTTACAGGAACTTTTCATTAACTTGAGTAATTAGTGGAGCATACTCAGAGTTGCTGCCAGTGACTGTGACATCACCTGGTAGCCCAGAAATTTTTCTGATGGGACAGGTGTAATTATGCAAAAATGCAAAACTGTTAGCATTCACATAGAGAGAAGCATTTAGAAACTTAACGGGTACCTTTGAGTGCTGTAAGAATCTCTGCCAAATTTTGGTTGCTTAAGAAAATAAAGTTCAAAGCCATGGAAAACAATATGGTTCTATTGTTAAATTTACTTCTCATTTGTCGTCCATATCAGCAGTTCTTCAGTCTGTTGTCTCTGAAATGTCACCTGTGTTGTGCTTTGCCAAAACTGTGTCATAATTATGTCTTCATTTCCTCTCAGGTCTCTTGCTGTGGCCTCATCATTTGTTAATTTAATGTATTCATTTATTTGAGTTGACAACACATATTCCAGCCTCAGCCTACTAGCGGTTTCCTCTGAATCACAAAACTGCATAAAGCATGTATGTCACTAGCTGTCCACATACCAACAAGTTCACTGAAATCAGACATATTCCAAATTCAGAAGTATGCTGTTTACCTCATCATTTCCTAAAAATAAGTTATGTCTTCAATCAATCATTATATCTGTTTCCTTTCACCCTTTCCTAGTTTAGTTTCCCTCTTAAAAGTCAAACCAGACTGAGGAACCACTTCATTCTCACTGTTTCTCAGCCAAAAGGGCATTATGCTAGCACAGCCCTTTCTATTCAGCCCTGCTCCTTACAATAGCTAAGAGAAAGCATTGTCTAGTTTTTAAGCTTTACCACTAAGATCATAGGCTGCCTATCCGACAGGTTTCTATGTCTTTTTTTTTTTTTTCTGGAGTAGCATTTGTGTTATTCCAGAAACAGGGAACAGTCTCACCTCTCACCCAGCAAGATCATGGAGCAGATCCTCCTGGAATCTATGCTGTCATACAGAGAACAAACAGGTTATTGGTGACAGTCAGCATGGCTTTATGAAGGGCAAATCATGCCTGACAAATTTATTGGGGTTACAGCACTGGTGGAAAAGGGAAGAGAAACTGATGCCATTTACCTGGACTTTCACAAAGTGTTTGATACTGTCCTTCACAAGATGCTAGTCTCTAAATTGGAGAGATGTAAATTTGACAGGTGGATCGCTCTGTGGATAAGGAATTGGTTGGATGATCACACTCAAAGAGCTGCGGTCAACAGCTCAGTGCACAAGACTAGCAACTAGTGTTGTCCCTCGGGGGTCAGTACTGGGATTGCTACTGTTTAATATATTTGTTGGTGACATGAACTGTGGAATTGAGTGCACCCCTGGTGAGTCTGCAGTTGACACCAAGCTGCATAGTGCTGTCAGTTATGCTGAAGGGAGGGATATCATATTGAGGGACCTCTTTAGTCTTGAGAGAGACTTCTTGAGGTTCTACAAGGCCAAGTACGAGCTCCTGCACATGGACTACAGGCTAGGTGACAAGGGCATTGAAAGCTGCTCTGCTGAAAAGGACTTGCGGGAATTGGAGGGTGAAAAACTGGATATAAGGAGGGATGTGAAGGTGATCAAACTGCTGGAGAACCTCTGCTACAAAGATGGGCTGAGATAGCTGGGGTTATTTAGCCTAGAAGAGAAGGCTCTGAGCAGACCATATAGCAGCCTTCCAGTACCTAATGTGGGTCTTTATCAAAGGAGTAGAGAAAGGACTTGGGGTAACAGTTTTAAACTAAAGGAGAATAGATTTACATTAGATATAAGGAAGAAATTCTCTACTATGAGGCTGCTGAAACACTGAAACAAGCTGCCCAGAGAAGCTGTGGATACTCCATCCCTGGAACTGTTCAAGTCCAACCATCAACTCACCACTGCCATGCCTGTTAACCATGTCCCTCAGTGCCACATCTACAAATTCCTTGAACACCTCCAGGGATGGTGACTCCACCACTTCCCTGGACAGCCTGTTCCAATACTTGACCACAATTTCAGATAATAAATTTTTCACTTACGTCCAACCTGAACATCTACTGGCCCTATTTAGGGCCTACATACAGTCCTTTTTTGCATATGCTATTTGTTTTCAGATACGTAGGTATCCAGATCTATTTTTATCTATGGTGCTATGATTCATGGTCCACAGACCATGAAAAACTCACACCACAGTCAGCATTTCAGTGTTCTGTAGGAGACTGCCTGGTGGGTTGCCTTGTTTTAGGTATTGTAACCTGCTTTTAACTTATTCACATAAAAAGATATCAAAACTGTCATAAGTTTGTTATATGCCTGCAAGATTGAATATGGCATTTGCAGTTTCAAAGCAGCCCTTCCATTTGGATGTGGTACACATTATGGAAAAGAAAAAAACCAATGTTATGCAAAGCTGACTTGGATGCGTTGTATGTATCTACCTCCAAGTGCAACTGCTGAAATACACCATCAAACTCTGAATTCTATGAGAAAAGATCTCACAGTTTATTTGCACATGCAGCGTACCACAACATTTCTGATTTCTTGAATATGCATATGAGGGTCCTTATGCTGTGGAAGTGTGAACAGATGGGCAAGGCAAGCAATTGTCCAAAAAGCTTTCCCAAACTGTATTACCATCCCAACAGTAGTCTTGATGTAGTCATAGACTGAACAGTTTTACAGAGCCTATCTGAGGACAGAGTTCCTTCCTCTGTAGCTTGTTATAAAGGAAAAACCACTGGAAACTTCTTCACTTGCAGCCTCCTACTTTCTTCCTTTGTGGGCTGGCAAATTCAGATATTCAAATTAAAATCCCTCATAAATTTCTAATGAGATTTCCAGATCTACTGCATTTTTTTTCTGGTCTGTTTTGTTCTTCAGATAGAACACTTTCCTACTCTGCTTCTAGAATACTCAATAATAAACCTGCAAAGAAACGTAGAGGATTTAATACAGAAATAATTCACAAAGTATGTTAACAGACAGAACCTGGATAAATACAGATTGATTCTCAGATAACTCATTAACCAGTGTTTGATCTAGTTTGTGAAACGTTTACTTTCTCTGCCAAGGATTTATTGATGTGGGTAGAAATAAATGCATTTGCCCATCTACAAAAAACAGGACCTGAACAGGCTTGTCCTTTATCTGATTTTTTTCTGAATACTTGCAAAACACAAGAGATCTATAATTGATTCTCCTTATCTATTTGAGCATGCAAAATTAAAGGCATATTTTGACAACCATGATGTTTTATATCTCAGATCATGAATATTCCCAATGTAGACACTAGAATTTCCTGCATAGTATAGTATTAAATGTTAATACATGTTCACCAGTGTAAACCTTCTGAGTGTAAATCCATTAAATTCATCTTTCATTGCTTTTTTTTTTTTTCTTAGAGAACACTTCTGTTGGAAAAACATGTAAAGGATGCAAACAGGCAACAGATGCCACTTAATGGGATGCACCTTTCTCAGGGTAGAAAAGTATTTTTACTCAGAAGTTAGCAGAGCTGATCAACAGAGCTTTAAACTAGACTCAGAGGGGGAGAGGGACAAATCAGGCTCCAAAAAAGGATGGGATGCCAAAATTTGAGCAACTCTGTGCTTGTGATATCCTTCAGTCTACTTGACAAAGTGCTGGGTACAGTGAAGCACATTTGTAATGTTTCTTCATCATTGCACACAGCATGAGGAACAAGCAAGAGGAGTTAGAAACCTTGGTTCAATCCCAGAGTTAAAGCTCATTAGAAGAGCCCTGTGGCTGTGTCACAGTAGATGTTTCTGGGCTCTACAACATGGACAGGAAGGGCAGGCAAGGTTGGGAAATGCTGTCTGTGATGGCAGGAAGTTTTACAGAAGCTTGAGGTTGGCAGTGATACAGTTGAGAGCCTCTTGATAAGGATTAAGTTATGAGCAAATAAAGTGGATGTTGTGGCAGGAGTCAACTATAGGCCACCCAGCCAGGATGACGGCGATGAATTGTTCTTTAAGCAACTAAGAGATACCTCCAGATCAGCCACCCTTGTCCTTATGGGTTATTTCAGCTTGCAAGACATTAACTGAGAATACCACACAGCTGATATAAACAGGTCCAGAAGATTCATAAAACACCTTGATGATAACTTCTTGGTACTTGCTAAGGTATTCAACTAGGAAAGGTGCTGTCTTAGATTTGTTGCATGTAAACAGGTGGGTGAAGTGGCAATTGGAGGCTGTCTTGGCCATAGTTGTATGAAGTAGTTGACTTTAAAATCTTTGGTAATTTCAGATTAAAACTACTACCAAAACTTCAGCTCTGGATATGGGAAAAGTAGACTTCAGGCTCATCGGGAAACTAGTTGGCAAGATACCCTGAGCAACTGCTTTTGAAGGCGTTGGAGTCCATTAGGGCTGGTACCACCTCTTAAGAGCACAGGAATAGACAATTCCAAAAAGTCAGAAGACATGCAGCTGGAAGGGAAGTTTGGCTTGAATGAGCAGGAATCTTTCCAGAGTTTAATCAGAAAAAGGAAGAGTATGGCCAGAGGAAGTGAGGTTGGACAACATGGAACACAGAGATAACGTTTGCCATTGTTAGGGAGAAAATTCATAAAATCAAACTCAATTATAGTTGAATATAGCTAGTACTGTGGGGGACAACAAAAAGGGCTTTTTAAAATACATTAACAGCAAAAGGAGGACTAGAGATAATACTGATCCATTACTTGATGAGCATGATCAGCTGCCTCATAGGGACACAGATGAAGCAGAGATGTTTAATACCTTCTTCACCTCTGTCTTCAACACTAATGAGCTGGAGGATTGTGACTGCAGTAACGATAAACTCCCAACTCCAAATTTGTAAGGGATTTGCTGTTCCATCTGGATGCATGTAAGTTTATGGGTCCTGAATAGATTCATCCCAAGGTACTCAAAGAACTAGCTAATGTCATCAAGAGACCTCTCTCAATTATTTTTCAATGGTCTTGAGAATCTGGAGAGGTCCCAGTCAACTGGAAACTGGAAAATGATGTCCCAGTTTTCATGAAGGGCAAGAAAGAAGACTCCAGTAATTACAGGCCGTTTTAGTCTCACTTCAGTCCCTTAGCAAAATTATGGAGAAGATTTTTTTGGGAGTTATTGAAAGACATCAGAATGACAATGCAGTCATTGATCACAGCCAAATCAAGTTCATGAGAAGAAAGTCCTGTTTAAAGAACTTAATCTCTTCTATAACAAGTTTACCTACCTAGCTGACCAAGAGAATCCAGCTGCTATAATCTTGTTGGGTTTCAACTAAGTTTTCAATGTTGTTTATCATAGTATCCTTCTGGACAAAATGTTCAGCATACCACTAGGCAAAAACATAATGCAATGGGCAAGCAATTGGCTGATAGGTCAGGTTCAAAGTGTTATAGTAAATGGGGTTACATCAGGCTGATGGCCAGTTACTAGCAGTGTTCTGCAGGACTCCATTTTAGGGCCAATGCTATGCTATTTAATTTTTTTATAAATTACTTGGATTCAGAACTTGAAGGTATATTAAGTAAGTTTGTGGGTGACACTAAAATGGTTGACTCCCTCCAAGGTAGAGAGGCCTTGCAGAGAGCTCTTGACAGATTGGACGGCCAAGCAATCACTAACTGCATGAAGTTTAGAAAGAGCAAATGCTCGACTCTGAACCTGGGACAAGACAACCCTACATATACATCCAGACTTGGTGATGAGAGTCTGGAGAGCAGCCCTGTAGAAGGAATCTGGGGATTATGGTCAATGTCAAGTTGAATCTGAGTTAACAGTGTGCTTTGGTAGGCTGTGAAGATGATGAAAGGTCTAGAGGGCAAGATACATAAGGACTGGCTGAAATCCCTTGTTTTGTCCAGCTCAGAGCAGAGGAGGCTGAAGACAAGCCTTGTGGCAGCCTAAAGCTCCTCACAGGGAGCAGAGGGCAGGTTCTGTGTTAGAATTTCATATGACACAAATAGGCATGGTACCATTACATACCAATACTATAGTAATGTACATTCTTGTAGATTAGTGTACGTACATGCATAGTCATGCATAAATAACAAACATTTTTTACAAATCAGTTGTAACATATAGAAAAGAATCATTCAATAGAACAAAGTAAGGGCAAAAATGTTCTGGGAAAAAAAAACCTGTAAATAAATTAGAAGTAATTCATTTTCAATCATCACACAAATGCTAGTTTTATTTTACTTCTCTTGTCAAGGCTTTGTCATTTCCATTCTTACGTCTGTGTCTTCTTAAATTAAGGAACCTCGCAAGTCTCACAGCTGCTACAAACCAATGTTGCTAAAACAAAAACCTAGCAAGTAACTTCCCCAATGTTTTACTTACCTTCAAGCAAACAGTACATCACCTATGAAGAGCAGCTGCTTACAGAGAAGGTACTTGGCAACATTCAACAACCTACCAAGGTTTAAGATGGAACACTGAAGAATGCAGAAATTCTATAAGAATTTTAATTTCCCAAGGTAAAATTTCAACCCTTCATCTGAAAAGATTATTCTTATATAAAGAATAATGGTGTTTTTAACATCTTCAAGTTTTTGAGAGGATCAGAGTTAGATCAGTAAGCAAATGCACATATCTTGGTGCTAACTTAAGCAAGATGCCACTGTGTGATTACCCGCTCCATTTCCTACCACATCCTGAGAAGTTCTTGATCTAAGTATTGCTTAGCTGGTGAGATCTGACTTCAGGTATCACATAAAGCTACTTTGGGGCTATATATTGAAGACCAAATGCTGAATTTAGTTTCTTGTTCTGGACAGAGTAATCTATCCAGAGGGGAAAAAAAAGAAATAAATAGTTTTCTTCCTAATCTTCTCTGGTTTAGAGTAGAACTTCCTCTCTGTTATCAGAACATTTCTTCAGGACAACATCCGGTAAATTTTTGAGAGTTTTGAGAGCAAAACTCCATAGTCTGTTGGGACTAGTTTCCCCTTCCCTATAGTGGGAGACAGAAGTCACTGAAACTGAATTAATATGGAAAGATTATTTTAAAAATCAATTAGATGGAAACAACTGTGGAAGGCATCTAACTGGACATCACTGTGACTTATGAATCAGCTCTTGAGCTCTGGAAAATGTAGAGCATTCCCACTGCCTGACAGTCATTTTATATTTCTCAGCTGCCCACTGAAGGCAGAAACATACACTTGTATTCTCCTTGCAAACCTTATTTAAAATTTCTAGATGGGGAAATCAAGCCTATATGACAAGCTATGTGCAGGAATGGAAGATGGGGTAATATGTGTGCACTCCCATGTGCGTGTTTGTACATTTTTTTTCCAAACAAACTGACCGGTGTCATCCAATTATGAGCAGAGTAGCTGTCTCTCTAAAAAAAAAAAAAAGTGCATATACCCTTAATGTTTCAGGAAAAGCAAAGAGATTGCTAACAGAGAATGTAGCTCTTCCTGTAGGAAAGAGAACTGCAGTTGATTGAGAAGCTGTTTTTCATAGTGGGCATCCAGGGCAAAATGTGATTCAGAGACAGTTCACAAGAATTGACTATGATTTATGAAAAACACACACAGCAAGAGAATAAGGAAATTAAGATGGTACAGCTTTTCATTGAGAAGGATCACTGTGACCAATGACTACTGTGGTTGTTCACCTCATGTAATTTTAGCAATCTGAAAACAGGCCTACAGTGCAAATGTCTAAATTTTCTCTACTGTTAACAGAGTGGGAAAGAATCATGCAATGGCCTCTCTCTCCTGTTTTAGTTTACGTGTCTAAGATTGACCAAATGAACTGTGTATGTTTTTTTTTACACACTAGAAAAGGAACCTAGTCAAGTAATTTAAATTAGAAGTCCAACTTTTAGAGAATAAAGACTGGGAGAGAGTGGATGAATTCCATACTTGGTGTTTAGAGAAGGATATCTCTCATCTTTGATCACTGTTTCACCTAACATGGCAACATTCTCTGGCCTCAGAAGCTAAAAATTAGTGCAGTGCAGTGCAGTTGTTTAACTGAAAACCAGGGAAAGACTCATGAGGCTCATGGTGAGTTTCCCATTGCCTAAAAAAGCCAGTGCACTTTTTCTGAAAGGTAAGTTTTATTTCAGTTGGAAGCCTTAGTTCAAATTCAAGTAATTTGACTCAGGGAGGAAATTATGATGTTGAATCTATAGCTACATAGTATAAGTTAGTCAATTGGACTATATGACATTTTGGGCAAATCATTAGTTATTACTGTGATTATTTCTAAAGAAATAGCAACACACGTAGTCTGAACCTACATATTTTGAAAAGAATTTTCTCAGATTTATCAAAGTCTCAATATGACAGAACCATAGACTGAAGTGGTAGGTCAACATTTTTCCTTTCATGAAATCATAATTCATCTGGTTTGAAGACTGCTACTTTTTATACAGTTTTTCCTGCTGCTTCCCTCCTCAGAAATAAGAACTCCAAGTGCTGACAAACCACATCAAGTAGCAAAACACAAGTAATGCCCTGAAAACTGCATGCCTGTCTTGTAGGTGTAATATGTCAGGGGTGGGGAAGATGTTGAGCAATGACTGCAAGGTCAAATCTGGAAGGACAAAAAAAAAAAAAAAAACAACTAAAAACACGTTCTGTTTGGATTTAGATATTATCAATTTTTTTTTTTTTTGTAGACTAAGGTGGCAAAAGTAAACACATGCTTATATATCCAGACAGAGCTTTAGTTCATTCAGTAGCAGCTCTGTAGCAGTTGTTCTGTATAAGAGATATTACATATTTTGTTTCTACTAATTTCTCAATGACAGTCGAGAAATTGAGAAATAAAAAAAGTATCACATCAACACACGTGCAGCCATCTCAGGATGCCCCTTTAAAACATTTGAGCTACAATACAGATGGTTTAGACAGCCTTTAGAAATTAATAAGGAAAAATGCAGTAATTTATAATACAAATATTCCTGCAAAGACAGTTAATGTTTGTATGTTACATAATGGCTCACATTAGGTATGATTCATACAAACCAGGATTTAGCTTCTCCATTAAAGGTTTTTTTGCACTGACTGTAAAATTCTGTCTTTAATGGAAGGTAGATTTTCACTAAACTGTCAGATATTTTAGGCAACTATTTCTTTTGTCTTACCGATTCTTATCCTTCACCCTCAGCAGAATTTAAAATATACTTCTTTAATTCCTACTCTTCCTCTCTCTTAGATTTATGTTCATTACTAAGGCATTGCTTGAGAATGCAGCTGGCCTTAGGAAGCTTCAATTTCATTGTAGGCTTATGAAAACCCTAAGAATATGAATGAAATTCTCTTTAGAGTTCCCTTTCTTACTCATTTCTGTATAAAATACAGCTTTTATTTAGGAAGCAGTAGTAGTCACAAAGAGCCATTTTACCTTCACATTCAAGCAGCAGAATGCTGAAAGGTGTGGAGTTGGCAAATATTGCATGAGTCACTATCACGCTCCTAAGTAACAATAGATTAACCTTAAGGAAATGACATTACAGAGAATAGTGAAAATCAACTAGAACAATAGAAGGGAAATAAAGAGGGGGGGAACAGAAAATCCTTTGAAACAGAGAACACTCTCAGCCCCCCTTCCAATTTGGTTTTGGTTTTGTTTGTTTGGAGGACTGTGCAAGTGATGAATTTTCCCTGTGAACCAAACATGAAAAATGTACAAAACCCAATTTAAGTGTATATTGAAGTACACATCTCAAAATTTGTCACATCTTTGAGGGCCCAGGGACTGTGTCACTTTGGAATCAGAATACAGGTCTGATCAAACCTCTCTGTTATTATAACCAACCCGAAGTTTTGACAACTTTTCACTTCTTATTTCAGAGCGAGAGTGGGGAGAGAGGGTTCTGGTTGGCTCAGAGAAACAAAATGTTCTTTCTAAAAAAATCCTATCCACTAGAAACATCTTGTAAAAGACAGGTAGATGTGCAGCTGCTCTCCATGCAGGACTTGTCTTATCATTGTTTCTCCTTGGCCTGTAGTTCCAAAAGAGTCTGTAGGACCTGCCCAGGTGTTGGAGCTCAGTCTCATGAGATTGTGAGAGGCTGCAAATATTGATTTAGAGGGAGACTATATACTTGCTAAACACTGAAAGGTGTTGCCTTTGTTCATATAGTCAAATCATTTTTTTTAGCACTACATAGTTTGCTTCTCCTCACCAACATCCTGGTACCTCTGAAGGAGGAGGAGTAGAAAGCTGCAGTGATATGATAATACCTGTTGTGTCTCTATGGGCTGAAGCATGAAGGGGACCTCCTTAGATTTTCTGTCTCCAAAGTCCCCTAGAGCAGCTCAGCTCCATTCTAGCCTGTTTAGATGGTACCAGTTACACTAAAAAATCAAATCTGTTTAATTTCAGTCTCAATAGCATAAATGCAAATGACCACATTTGCTATTTAAAATATCTATTATATGGCTATATCTATTATAGCCATATAATAGATATAAAATAAAATATCTATTATATGGAGATTATATGGCTGGTATTGATGCATCATTTTTCACAAGGTTTGCAAGGTTTGGAACCCTCTGAGGACAGGATCTCATTCAGATTTTGATGGAAGTTGCACCTTCTGATCATGCAAATAATACTTAAGATTCACACTTGCATGTGACTGGTTGTGTAGCTTTTCAAGTCTGGAAAAAACCATTAGATCTCGTAGTGGCATAATATTATTCATAGAATCATAGAATCATAGAATGGCTTGGGTTGGAAGGGACCTTAAAGATCATAAGGTTCCAACTTCCTTCCTTGAATAGTGTTGCCAACCATCAAAATAGGCACTAGATCAAATCATTCCAGGGCCACATTCAACTTGGCCTGGAATACTGGGTTGGATGGATTATTTACAGACTTCTTTTCCCAGCAGAGAGTACTCTGAACTCTACTGCTACTTGACTGAAGCGATTACTACCCTTCAGAGAGGTCTTAAGTCTTGAAGTAGATGGTATAGTTTCTCTCGCTTTTCAGGAGGTAATACTCTTAAGTTCTGCATATTTCTTTAGTAATGGACATGAATGGATCTTTCTAACCAAACTGCTGGTAGAAGTTTAGAGTAACAAAATGCAAGAAAGTAAATTTAATATAAATGCATACTAAAAATAAGGCGATATCACAACAGCAATTCCGATCAGCTGTACTAGGACAATTTAAATAAATAAATACATACATACATTTTTAGCCATTCATAACTTGAAGGATATTTACCTTGCTTTTCACAATGGCTTGGTTTGGCTGTTCAAATGGAAGGAAATGTCAGCTCAGTTCTACAGATAGGTACTATCATTACTTTTATACCTTAAAATCAGCAGTTGGGCTAAAATATGACTGAGAGTAAGATATTCTCATTTTGTGTGAGACTCTGTTAATATGATTTGCTCAACCTATTCTTTTGTGTACCTTTCTGTTTGCAGAGTGAGCAATAATAATTCACTCCGTTTTCACTTTGAGACAAATGACGAGGAAAGGAGAGCATATAATTGAGAGCACAAAAGCTGAACTGAAAACCTGTGGGGATGTGGAAAATTCCAAAAGATACTTTTACCATGTAGATTAATTGTTCTAATTAATCTTAAGTTTCCTTTGTAAAATATAAAAGGGGATCTACCCTTCCCTTCATAGGAAACAGCTGTTCCTTGTATTAGCCCAAAGAAAAACATAATTTAAGTACTGTTCCAGCAATGAAATTAATTTCATTTTTTGACACCCCTACTTCTGACAGCAAGTAATTTAATGTTTTTTCCATAAAGCTGAATGAATTAAGGTAGTTTAATGTTTGTGATAAAAATATAAGGATGCACACACACACATACAGAGTCTCTGCAGATAGCTTACAGACCATGTTAGGAAACAACAGCTTAACCAAAAAACATTCTGGGTACCAACATTCCATACTTGAAGACAGTGGATCACTTTATGAAGAGGGCAAACTGTACTTAGCCTCAAAGCCCTCAGTCAACTTCACTACCTTAGGCTACTGAAACAAAAGTCATTGCTACAGTATTATCTGAACTTAAGAAAATTAGAAATGCTCACACGTTTTTATCTCCAGCGTAAATGAATAAAATCTTGGACTATGATCTATGTGAGTGTGTAGACAAATGCTTTCTTTAGCAACATGTACAGCCCTGCTGGCGATAACAGTAGTTTTCATTGACCTAAGTGCTTTACTGGACTGAAGTCAAGGGTAATCACTGCTTTCCTTAATCCCCATCTGACCACTAATTGTGTCACAAGCTAGTTATACAAAAAGTCTCATAGTTCTGTGAAAACTGGTCATAATGTGACAAATCTTACAATGATTTTTGTAATAAAATTACATTTAAGTGACAGCAAGCTGACGACACAACAGATTTTATGTGGAAACAAATTCCGCTGTTGAGCATGGAGTAAAGCAACTCTAAAATTAGTTTGCTGAAGTTCATATTGGTAGATGTCATAGTGGAACTATAATAAAAATAAATATTTGATTCACTTTTCACTGAGAATTATTGTAGAAGTTGAGCTGCATTGAATTTAACAGAGGCAGTTCTTAAATCAGTTTTGAAATCTTGCTGTCATGAAAAAAAAAGGAAGATACTTTCTCTAGGAACTTTCTTATCCTGCACAGAAGAGATCTGATAGATATACAGAAGATAAAAGGTAAAAAAAAAATCCTCTCTCCATCTCAAATTTTTAGCTTTCAAATGTAGGATATTTCTGCCATTCACTGACATTGACCCTCGTCTACATTATGCACAGGTGTAACCCGTGTGCATAGGAAGATCTGTTGAACACAGAGGAGGAACTGACATGCATGGAAGCAGTGAATTCCTATATGATTGGTACCGAAAGCTTGCAAAATTTTGTAGTAACAAAATAATTGCAGCTTGAAAGGCTTTCCCAAGGCACAGTTTCAGAATCGAAATTCAGAACTACTATTAAATCCAGGCAGAGTGAACTTTGTAATACTTTCTCAGTTTCAAATTTATAACTAAAGTGAGATAGTTTTATGAACATTATAATCTCATTTTTACACAAAAATGGTTGTTTGCGTGTAAAATGAGCAATAGAGAAGTTTATCCAAAACCTAAACACCACCACCTTGAGCAAAGACCATTTAGAAGGGACTGACAAGTGTTTGTAATATTCACATTTCCTCTGGAGACTTCTTGACCTTAAATTAGATTTCAGCAGTGAATTCGAACCTTTCTTAAAGTTTTGAATTTTTCCACCTAATTGATTCTGAAATGCCCAAATAGTTTCAAAATCAACTACAAAAGCACATTAACAGGAGTTACACAACAATGTAGCTTCATTATGGCTCATAAAGTATTTTTCCAAACACTCATTTGGATGCAAATCTTGTGTTTATGTGGTTAACTACATTGACATGTGGCAATTAGGGTCATTATACCTATGGTCTCTTATGGATCAGTGAACTCCAAGTGACTGCTATATATACCATCTGTGAGCTGTAAGTAGAACAATTAAGTTTTATGACAATTAAAAAAAAAAAAAATCTGATAGAGGAAATGAAGTACCATTGTTTCTGTGGAAATGTATTGTATCATTCCAGAGGGAGTCTGACACTAGCAAGTAGAAATTCAGTTCAGTACCTCAGAAGGGTTACTGTCCCTTGTGGTCTTGGAAAATATCTATCTTTTGACTCATAAATGATTTGAAAACATTTCCATCAACAGCTTTACAAGGAAACACAGTGCAGTCAGCATTCTGGGATCATTAATGAAATGCTGGATGATGACAAACTTGAACACTGTCATTGTCAACTAGGTTGGTATTGAACAGACAGTAGAAGGCAGCTGAGGTGAGGAGATATCCTAATACCCTCCAACTTTATCTGCGCAAACTAGGCAAACAGACTCCCCAAAACTGCCTGTACACCCACTGAAGAACAAGGAGCTCTTTTAAATAGGACCTGCATCAGGAACTTAGTTTACAGAGCTTGCATCACCCTCTGGGGGACTCCTCCTGCTGCTTACAGTGCTTAAGGAGACCTACTGGTTAACTTATTTTGTTAAATTAAGTATCCTTTCCACATCAGCACCACCCTCCTGAGACAAACACTCTTGCATCTATTTCCCTACACTGCAATTTAAGAGCAGCTTTCAAGTTGGTGTGCAGACTGCTAATCTAATCTTTGGTTTAGCATGTCTTCCCTACAGTGAGTGCTGGTAGTCATTTACATGATGGAAAGCACCGTTTCTAAGTAGCTAGCTTTAATTGTACTGGTTTATAAATAAACTGTCTCATTTCCTCTCCTAAGTGACTGCCCACATTTACTGTTTATTTTTCAATTAATAAATAAATAGAAATAATATTCTGATTTTGGATCAAAAGAAACCATTATGAGTATTGCTTCAACAGAGTGCATTGTCATTGTACTTCTGTGGTAGTTCATATGAGCATAAATAATGCACAGGATTGGGAAAAGCTATAAGGATTGCACCAGAAAATTAGCATCACATAAAATAGAAAAATAAATTCATTTAGATATTAGACAAGGTAGGATTTTGTGAAACAATAACAGTGGTAAAAATATAGCACATACTGACACTTGACAACTCTTACCTAATCTTGTGAGCGCTCTGAGTACAGTAGAAACACCGAGATTCCTTGAAAAGCTATGGTCATTCATCTAAGACCTCAAAAAGATTTCTTTAGTATTACAACAGTCCCTGAATGGCATGTAAGTAGATACAGATGTGGTCATGGGAATCAAGAGTACTTATCAGTCTAGGTATAAGAGAGGAAATGAGCATCAAAACTGGATAGGTTGAAATAGCCACAGTTATACTAGTGACAAAAATTAGATGTACAACAAATAATGACTCAGAAAGGGAGCTGTCATGGCTACGTTTATAATAATTGCTATTGTAATAACTCAAAAGCAGCTTGTTTTTGCTTTAGTTTGAATTTTTGACTGGATGTTGACATCTACATGCAGCACTGGACAAGAATCATAGGAAGTCAGATTAGGCATAGTTGGTGCAGAGACAGTAGAGGAAATAACTTGGGATGCAGTTATATAAATGGCTCATCAGGTAGCAACTTACACACAAACATGAACAAGCTTGGAGGCAAAGACAACAGGATCTTTGTCATACTCCTTGTTGAACTTGTCGAAGACAAACGCTGTGTAGATAAACTTTTGAGATTTAGGAAAACATCTAGGTCTTCTTGGAAACAAATGAATCCTGCAGATTTCTGTGATTTCCGGGTGGCTATTGTTAGAGCTCTATCTGATTTCAGCTTCCATTTGGGAAGTGACTCCTCTACCTAACTGATGCTATCAGCTCTCAGAGGGGGCTTTTACTTCCTCTCTGTAGTGCATAGGTCTTCATCTCTGCTTTGCTGCTGGTGCTCGCTGTCTCCAGTATTTCTTTAATGACTGTTGAACTGAATTAGCTGTGCCATAGTTTTGGAGACCCTTAAAGACTTTTATAAAGTTCCTAAATGAATATACAGTGAAGCCAAAATAATTTACTGCTCATTTCAGAAGTCGTTTGAATGTCTGGCCTCTGCATGGTCAGATCAGATTGTAACATCTTTCTACACTTCTTGGAAAAGACAGGCAAGATGATATGAGATGGTACTTCCCTGCTATCATTTATTCCACTTGTCACATTTACTTCTTTACCATTTTATGAAAAGAGATCAGAACTTGTATCTTTTAAGAAACTGCAAAGGTAAACAGCAGCTGTGGCCAGCCATAGGTCATTATCTAGGAACATGCCAAAATGGATCCACACTTGCAGTTGCTTTCAGAAACTTTGTTTATTTTCATGTACTTAGTTACACATTCCAGTTACCCCCAGTTTCTGTATCTGCATATTATTAAACAAGAACTGTGATGTCATTAAGTATGTTTTATATTGCTCAGCACTAGCTCCTCTCAGACTACCAAAGTTAGAAGCAATTTGTTGAGAGGAGCATAGTTTCTCATTAGCTGAGGTCTTAAAAGAAGCACACCATGGAATCCTTTCCTTCTTTATCAAAATTCCACTTGTGAAATTGTCTTAGAGGTATGCTACTGTTGCAAAACTGAGTGCTTCTTTTCCTACTGTGATCTTAGTTGCACCAGTAATTAGCTGCCATGACAGCAGACAAGGAGGTAATCTTGTCTGTAGCCCAACTTGTGGCCATCGGCAGTTTTCAAGGGAAATATCTTTCTTCTTTCCTTTTCTGCTGGAGAGGTCCAATCCAAAGGCAGTTACAAACTTTTGTGCAGAACTTTCCTTTGCCATGCATTTTGCTTAGACAGACACCAAGCAGGAAAAAGAGTGGTATAAAGATTTCCCCATCTCATATTAACTCTCTATTTTTAATGTCAACATGATCACTCTATTAATGTGAATCAGTGGCCCATGATAAGGCATAAGAAGCACATTTCCAGTTTCAAAAAGAGACCTTCTGATCAAATGCAAATCTCTCCGTGCTTCTTGGAAGCGTAGAATATGTCTCCAGAGCCCATTTCTTCTAATTCTTGACATAATTAGGCTAGATACATTCAAACATTTGCTATAAAACAGGTAATTTAACAGGGCTAGATTATAATTCTGTATGTGAGGACCTGTAATCTCACTTTCTCATCAACTTGGTGAGCTTTCTTGTCAAGTTCAGCTTTTGGCTCATCCCAGTTCCAGGTGTTTGTTTCTATTTCAGGCTTGAAATAATCATGCCCCACATTTGCAATGTACATCTAATTTATGGAGTAATACCCAAAAGTATGTTACAGAATAGTGATTTTCAGCCCTCTCTGGAAATCCCTGAGTTCTGTGAACTGTCTTTCAGAAGGTCTTTAAGAAGCAAGAAAAGCAAGTTTCCATTTCCATATGAACACTTCTGATAGTGACACTGTTGTGGAGAGCCAGCCATATCTCTGTCAGAAAGAAGTAGAAATTCACTAATAAATAAAATGTCATGGCAGTAGCTGCTAACATGTGGATCCTGCTAGGATTCAGTCAGTAGGTTTTCTGCCCCAGTAAATAAACTCCAAGGGGAAAAAAAGGGTTCTTCTTAAATCATTTGCTGGATGATATAAAACAGGTATTGTATGTCTCAGAGTATGCTGGTATCATGGTCCACACATGCAAAATACAAAAGATACATATGAATCATTACTACTTATGATTTTTGCCATTTTGTCATCATCTGTTATCACCATCAGTGTGTTTATTCCTGCATCATTTTGGAACTATGTAATATTCACTTGCTTAATACTCACCATTCAATATTTAACATTCACCAGAAACCTTTAGCAGGTGCTTATAACAGTGACAGTTTATACAGAGTAAGGAAAGGAGCATCAACCATCATACTGCTTTGGTAAATGAGGGGGAATAGGGAAGAGAAAAACACATCTGATATTCCGCTATGAAATCAGTGATATCAAAACTGCCAGCTGTTCAAAGTAGAATGATTTCTCCAAGTGTGTCACTGTTGTATTTTTAAATACTTATTTTTCAATAATGTAAGCAGCAATCAAACTGAGAAGAATGTCCTGAGTTACCATATTTTTTATTCCTTTCCTGTTGAAAAAAACTGTTTTTAGAAATGATGTCTGAATTTAGGGTTGAATTAGAATGCCTGGATTGAATCAAAAGGATTTCTTTTTTGTGTTGCTCTTATCTTAACTGAAATATGCATTTCTTTCCGTGAAATTCATCAGTTAAAAAAAAAAAATAAATCTGAACATATTCTGTAGCAAAAGCTGTAAAAATAATCAAGAATCCGGTAATTCAGAAAAACAAACAAACAAAAAAAACTAAGCAACTGTGGGGAATTAAAGAAGAAAGGTAAGAGAGGTTGTGTTCAAGTGTGGAGAGGGTCAGATGGGTCTCTGACACCAACATGAAGATGTTTCCCATAAAGTAAAAAAGCTGCTTCTATGACTTTGCAATAAAGGTGGCCGATCTCATTTCCATGGCTCATTAGCTCTGCAGCACAGCAGAGCTGTTAGGTCTGAGAAGAGCAAATGGACCCAGGCATGGGTCAAAGGCTTAGAGACACAAAGCACATGGGAAAGGAAGCAGGAGACAGAGAAGGAAGAGGGAGGGGGTCGTTTACTTTGCTAAGAGACTGAAAACACTCAGCATAAACCACTGAGATTATTATTCTATTTTATGTAAGGGAATATTTGTTTAGGTGAAGATTAAACTGAGAAATTTCGTCTATGGGAACAAGGTCTTGTGCTGCATTATTATGCCCTGTGGAGGACTATTTCTCTGTCGCAATAGGGGAGGTCTGAAAAAAATAACAGGAAGGACAGTTACATAAATATTGTATTTTTAATTCAGTTTAAAATTCCACGTGGTCATGTGCTTCCAATCCCTCATTCAAAAAGTCTCAGTCAGGTAGCTGTGAACACTTTATTTTCTGATTTTAATATCCCCTGCTGTTTCTTCAAAGCTGAAGTTGTTTAAAGAAGCATTTGTGAGCTCCACTGAGCTGCTTGGAAAAGCACCCAGAAATGAGTGCCTCAGGCTTTATCACTGCTTTCCATGCACAGCTTCTCCATTTACAGAGAAAAAACCTTTTTCTGCAAGTGCAGAAACCACTGACAGCATCTGATGAGGATCAAGGGAAAAATTAGTTCTTTCCCATGCATTTTCTCAATGCTGGTAGAAAAGACTGTTTCGTTTGTGGTTTTTATTAAGAACACATAAATATGTATTTTTAGAATAGCTACTTTCTGCTCTCTTCTGACCTATTCCACTGTTCAGGCAGACACGTGTGTCCACTCCATCATTCTGGACAGAGCACTGGAGAAGGTCATGAGTCTGTCATGTCTTAATCTGAGCACCAGTTATTTCAGTCAATAAAGAAAGAAAGAAATGAACATCAGAAAAAAACACATTTTTGTTAAATTTGTTTAATTTGTACAGCATGCTGGTAAGTGAAGGCCTGTAATTTTTTTACTATAAGGTGCATTAACTCAGTATAGCTATAGAGAGAATGCACTTTGAGATCATTTCTGATATTTTAATGGTGATCTGTGGTTTTCTTTTTTCTCTTCTAAATACTAGCAAAGTAAGGCAGGACTGCTCATGAGTCATAAAAGGAAAAGAAAAAAGAGCAAGCCAAGTTTTCAAAAGCAATTCTTGATGATAAATGCATGGGTTCTGATTACTGTTTACTGTCTTTGAGGACTCAAAATGGAGGGTCCCTAAATCGCTGTAGCAGCCACATTTCTGGATACTGTTTCCTGCTTTATCTGCATTACCAAGAGTAATTACACAGGACAAGACCCAGAGAGAAACCCTAGCCCTCTGGCCCAGGCAGGGTGTTTCCAGGAGTCAGCAGAAAGCTCATTATTTGCCCTTGCAGCAGTGAATGAGGAGAGCTGACACTGCGAGAACCATACAGGCCAAACGATTAATTCTGATGAATTTGTGCACGTTGACAGTTGTACACAATCTTTCTGAATCCCATGTTATCCTTTAGGCACATAACTCTAGTTAAACACCCTTTCACAGCTCAAAGGAGGCCCTTTAAGACTCAGCTGGGCCCAGCCCCTGAACTCACATTCCAGTTGGATTTGATGCTTCTAATCTGGACATTGGTTCCCTGTCTTTTCCTGCACACAAGATGATGCATAACTTGGCAGAGCCCTCAAAGACTTTATCATTGGCAGCGTGTTAAAGGGAAAGGAGTGAGTTGTGTCCTACCTGCTCTGCCTTCGAGCACATCTGTACCAAGCAGGGGGCTGGGGCTGTTACTTAAATATTCAAACATGAAGACAAAGTCTAGCTGATTGTGCCTATTAATGGGCTGTGCAATGTTTTCAGGTGTCTCACACAAAGTATTTATTATGATTTATTATGCTGTTTCTAATCTTTTATGAAACATCTTAACAACTTGGGCTGCTAATGTCTGAGAGAAACACTTCTTGTCAGACATCTTGGCATTTCTGTCTTGTAATTTTCTTTTCCATTGCTATAATTACAAAAAGTAGTTTTGCTTCTGGATGTCTGGATGAGGAGCTACGAGATATGGTTTAGTAGCTTGTGGTGGCAATGGTAGTGGGAGGACAGTTCGACTAGATGATCTTGTAGGTCCTTTCCAACCTTGTGATTCTATGATTCTATGATTCTGAATAGTGCATGTTGTTTATATTTGAAACCGCGATCCCTGGCTTTTGACTGAGGTCTGTAAAGATCATAATCCTGTTTTATTAATGCTGATCCTTGGAGTACAGACTCTAACTCTGTTATTGCTATTGCAAAAGCCAATTAGACTACATGAGCCTCCAACAGCAATTGCAGAATGAGCAGTAGAAGCTGCTGAACTGCTGGAAATCAAGTACTGTACCTTGTTATACATAAGTACGCTGTTGTGATATTTTATGTTATATGTGCTACACTTCTGAATTTCTAGGACCACTGGTTTATAATTGCATTCAACTTTGTCTTGACATATTCAGGAAATGCAAACTGTTGAATTGTCCATACTAGACTTTAAGCTCGCCTTGTACAGCTTGGGATACCTCTGGCATCAGGCTTTCTGCAAGCATTTTAATCTCAAGGAAGGTGCTCTTGTGCTCAGGTTGAGCACGTGCAAGCCTATGTTGGCTGGTCTTATAAGAGTCCACCTTGCTGAGCTATATGCATCTCAAAGCAGTAATATCTCTGTTTATATTTAACTCTGTGAATTTTTGGATGATACACTGTGATTCTCAATGCCTCACAAGCAAGAGCTGCTGCAGGTACTGGTGCACAGCAGAACAAGCCAGTCAAGTTTGGGTCTTGTAGGAAAGTTCAGTAATATACAGCCAGACACATTCCTGACTTCCAAAGGTTTTGTCATCTCCAACTCTTCCTGCCAAAAACCAACCAGTTCATGGATCTGTTGGGTACACTGCTCCAATCTGCTACTGGATGGTTTAGGGAGCCCTTAGGCTAATATTTTAATGCCTTTGATCAGATTTTACTTGTAGAAAGAACATCTCACTGTGCAAAACACCCTCTCTTGGCCTCTCATGGAGATTTTGTGTTTTGTTCCTTGCTGCATTCTGTAGTGCAATCTGAAAAGAAATGACTCATTTGTAGTGCTGGGGTAATAAGCTATTGAAGAACAAATAAAAGAAAAAATGGATTGCATTTTTGATATAGCAAAGTCAGAAAATAAACAAATTAAAATATTGTACAATGTTACATGAGTTCAATAAGCTAGTTGGATCAGTATTTAAAATATGAATCCAATGAAATATAAATTTTTAAACTCTGAATTAGAATCTTATTTCACAGAGTCATTTGTTTGCTTCAGTAGCAACAGTAAATGGTGTGGATCATCACTTTCCAGGATTTCATTCCACAGAGTACTTACCATTATTGGCAAGTGTATGGGCAGCAATTTTCCTCCTTCCTACAAGTGTTCTGTTCTTCTGTGGGGATGCCCTATGGGCCCTTTATCTGCTGTCACCATTTGCACATGAATTGGAGTTAATCAATTACACCAGTGGCTGGCGTTGTTTGTTTGCTAAAATACCTTTTTGGCACTGTTCCACCACTGTACTTAAAAGACTTCCAGGAAGAGAATACCTTCGAGGCAGTATATCCAGTGTGGAGGTCTTCTGCTGAGGCAGGAGATCCCAAACTGCAAAGACTACGCATTAATTAAATATCTGAGAGCACTTCCCTGCATGTGCAGCCAACTCAGCGCTCAGCCAGCAGCTGATGCTGCCAGTACACCGGCTAGCTCTGCACAACGATGTGTGACCTGATAGCCTGGGGTGACCCTACAGCCCCAGACCTGATGAAGGAAGCAGATTCTCTGGGAAAGCCATGCTACCTCAGAGCTGGATGGCATTCACAAATATCCCCAGTAAAATATGGGAGAGCAAAACTGCAGCTGAACTCACAGTGATAACTTACAAAGGATGCCTTTGGATATTCACTAAACTTGAGTGCAAAAACATAGCTGAAAGAAACCGCTCTGTCCTTGGCAATGTCAAGCATGCTTTTGATAAATTAAAAAAAAAATCAAAGCATAAAAATATTGAGCACTCTAAAATACTAAACCTTCAAAACTTTCCTTATATCTTTCATTTCTGAAGTCCCAAGACAAGCTGTTAAATCCTCTAGAAATTTAACTGCTGAATCTCTGTGAAGTGTGTGTGATGGCTGTGCATGGAGACAGAACACTGATTCAGGCAATATTAATACATCTTCCAAAAAACAAGGCTATACGACTTTAAAAAATGTAGAGTTGTTTTTTTGATTTTTTTTGTTTGTTTCACATAGGCAGGCAAGGACATGATTAAGATAACATGCTGACATGGATGCTTTATCCCAACCAAGGATTATGCTCTGTCATGTTAAAACTGGCACAAATGAATGTGCCAGTTTTTAATTACAGTTTTACTTGCTCCTGGGTTTTGTATTTGATACAAGAGATCTGGCATTGTGTTTGGTATTTTATTATTATTTCTAGGATATAATTACATGTCAAGTACATTAGAGCAGAACCTGTGTGAGGTCTCTGCTACCCACTCAACACCACACTGGTGTGGCCTCACGTCAAGAACTGTGTACAGTTTTGGGTGCCTCAGTGTTAGAAGGACATAAAACGATCAGAAAGTGTCCAAAGGAGGACTATGAAGATGGTGAAAGGTCTAAAGGGCAAGACACATGAGGACTGCCTCCTTGGTTTGCACAACCCAGAGCAGAGGAGCTGAGGGGAGGCCTCATGGCAGCTGCAACTCCTCACAGGGAGCGGAGGGGCAGCGCTGAGCTCTAGTCTCTGTGACAGCGACAGAGCCCGAGGGAATGGCATGGAGCTGCATCAGGGGAGGGGCGAGTGGGGGTTAGGGACAGGTTCTGCACCAGAGAGCAGTGGGCATGGAACAGGCTGCCCAGGGCAGTGGGCACGGCCCGGAGTGCCGGAGTTCAAGGAGCATTTGGACAACACTGTCAGACATAGGGTTTGAATTTTGTGTGGTGGTGTGTGGAGACGGGAGTTGGACTCGATCCTTGTGGGTCCCTTTCAACTTGGGATATTCTATGATTCTATGATTCTAACCCCAAGATGATGCTGGTGCCTGTGGGACAAGGATACAAGTTATAGAGCGGCAAATCCTGGAGGCGTAGACCAGTCCTTCACATGCAGACTTCTATACAGGTGCTACACAAAGAACACCAGGGAGCAGTTCAACTGGCAAAACAACTTAGTAGTCCTCCAGAATTTTACTATGGGCTGTCCATGGGAGGATTTGAGTAAAAATCAAGTCAATCGAGCTTTGCATTTTTTTTTTTAACATGTATTAGAACAGCGCTGTAATTAGGATATCTCCTTGACCTGCTGTCCTTAAGAGGTGCCCCATTTGGAGGTGATACAGCGGCAGCCCCGGGCTTTCTCTTCAGATAGGTATGAGGAACACCATGGGACCATGCCTCCATTGTGGCACCAGCTCTCTGCTGCTCCCAGTGACCCAGTGCAGTGAGGAAAGGGTACAAGTGAGTGTATGCATTCTGAAGCACAATCAGTAGGTTAAGAGGGTTTGGTACAAAACTAATATGAATATCTGGCTAATTGGCTCAGCAACATTTGCTGCTTAGATGAAGTAAATAAAAGCCATGTGGAAATAGTAAGCCTGACATTTTTCCTCATGATAAGGTTACCCCTGATTTTTGTAAGAATGGACAAAACCCTACATGTTTCGGGTCATTGGTACTGCACATGCTGAATGTAACCGAAGTGATAACCTACTCTCCCACAAGAAAGAGACTGCAGCTTCAGAGCTGTTAGCTCGAGTTTGTTCTGCTCATAAAGAGTCACACTATTTATCTCTGCTGTTTTTGTATTCAAGCAGTTGTACCACAGGAGCTGGAATTGACCTCATTTTGTCCACTACCTGATATCAGAGTATGTGGAGTGTTATAAAAGATAAATTATGGGAAGGTTTCTGTCCTACTGGCCTATAAATAAAATGTGTGTTAAGACAGGATAATGTTTTTGCCACAGTATGATAAAATTATATAAACTAGCCCCAGTACACCCTGTTATCATATATGTGCAGTGAGACAGAGGCAGCTTAATGCATGAGGAAGAACAGAAGAGCAATAGTCTTGCATAAAATGTGAAGTCTGTGAAATAAGATATCAAAGATATTGTATATTTCTACAACACACAGTAGCTACAGTTTATACACACACAGGTATATACATGAACACATTCCATTCAGAGGTTCAAATCAGATTGTTTCCTCTGACAGAATCACTAAACACAGTATCTTAAATACCTCCATAATTTTATTTTCTCCTGGCATTTTCAAAAGCAATGCTTTTTAACTTAATTCTGATGTAAAAAGAGTTGCAAATTCAGAACACTCTTAACAGATCTTTCCCTGATCTTGCACCCAAGATATTTTGTTATTTTGAACTAGATTCTCATATACAGCAGCATAATGGAGGAAGAACACTTCTACATTTATACATTATACATAACATACATTTTGTGACAACAAAATAATTCTTACCTAATCTGCTACACTAGTGTCTACAAAGGAGCATTCTTTAACATACATGCAGCAATAATAATGCAGCTAAAGAAATTAATGACATTTTTCAATTATACAGCATTAGAGAAGTCACGACCTTGAGCCTACTGAGCAACATTTGAAGTTTGTATGTAAGTGATCTCCGTAGGGCTGCCTGAAAGTTAGTGTATTGACTTTCTCCCAGCCAAGAATCTTCTGCAAGGAATTGAAGGTTTCTATTAATGGGAAAGGATACGAGGAAATTGGTCACTTCCTATTGAATGTTTTTCAATTGCTTGCCAAACTAAATGCACTGGCCAAAAGAAGGAGTAAACACATAGGAGAACACCCGCTGTTCAGAGCCATTGATCCAGCAGAGTGGATAATATGCAGTTATCTAATCTACCACCTCGTGTGCTCAGAGCTAAGAATTCATACATAATACATAAATTATGTATTATGTAATATGTAAATGTACATACATACATAAAGTAATTCATTTGGTTACAGAAAATGTTTGTAGAACTAACAAATTGCTCCCTCTTTCTTTTTTTCTCTCTTTTTTTTTTTTTTTTTTCTCTGTTCAATACTACCAGCACTGCCCTTTGTGCACAGATAAGTGCTACTTGACTTGAAAAGCAAAGAAATGCCATCTCACAGCTGCCAGTACCCAGGCAATTTGCCATTAAACGAAGCATGCCAAGCAAAGGTTTCGGCAAAAGGCAGTAGTAACTTGTTGCAATGAGAGCAAGAGATATGTACAAAACATCATTATATTCAGTACTAAAATTAGTGTAAAGGTATTACGTACACCTTTGCTTAGAGGTACACAAGATGTTATGCAATTCAGAGTAAAAACTTTGAGTAGTCAATTTCAGAAAATTTGTAATGAGTTAAAACTCCATAACAATTACTTAGCCACAGGCCTTGAAGGAATTTTTAGAAGGCATATCCTTTCCTCTAGTTACCAGGATTTAATTATTAAACCTGAGTTTCATTAACATGACAATTCCAATCACTTTTACTGTGCCTCTGAGTGCAGTCGCAAAATTTGTTAACTACCAGAATACAAAAATCTAGTATCATAATAAGAGCTAACAGCAAACATAAGAGGATAAAACATCATTTTTTTACAAGAAAAAAATGCACATTTTAAAAGAGATGGGACAGCATCAGACTTCATTGATGGTAGCTAACAAAAGCCACATAGGATTTATGCAACTAAATCTTGCCTTTCCCATAACCTGTAACCAAAAATGTGTATGTGATTGCCCTTTTAACACCGAAGATTGTAATACTAACCTGGGAATAACAAAGCTTCCCACCAAAATTATATTTTCTTACTTTATTTTTTTAAATAAATACTACGGTATCTGGTTAAGAGGATATATCTTTCCCTCAGATAATACACAGTCTCTAAGTATTTGTCTCTCTCTAAAAAACCTACAGTATCAATCAGCATAGAAGATTCATTTCTGTTAAATACAGCATATTCTTTAAAAGTTTTGTAACAATAAATCCTTTCCCAAAACACTGGAGTTTTTGGTAATGCTATATACACCATCATTTTTCTCAGTAATGACATACTGAACTTATCCCACCTGATTCTTCCAACTGTAGATCTTTTAGCGTCAGGAGGCATTTTTTAATACAATGGTATGTACAGTATTGTTTCTAATGAAAGTAATACTTTCACCTGCCAGGCTACTGGCTTTATGAAAGCCATTAAGAAACATAAAATGTCACCTTTATTCTTTTTTCACTGATACTTCATAAAATACCTCGCTTCTAATATCTAAAGTAATTTTAAGCAGTGAAACATTCAAAAAGCTTTGGATATTCTGTCTGTCTCCCTTGAAAGCATAGTATTATGTTCTGTCATGTATTGTAATACTCTGCTGCTGTCCTTAACATAAAAATTAGACTTTAAGTTTTCGCATTTGGCTGTCAGTTTCACTGATTGCAATTTATGCGTTCTGATTAACATGTTTTAATGCAAATCTAGATTCATCAACTTTTCTGATAGTTTCTAACTGCCCTGCTATTTTAAGTAAGCAAAGGGTTAATGGGCATAAACACTTAATAATTAACATCAAATAAAAGCATAACCATGTAATTATTTTTCTTGTATTCATTATCCATCAAAAGAAAATTGATTATCCTATTAATTTTATTATTCAGTTGATAAGAAATGTCGCACACACCAGGTATAAGTGAGAGAGATACGCAAACATGCCGGTTTCTATTTGCCCTTGCAGTTAAAACTTTGCTCCACAAACACCCCATCAGAAACAGTCCACTAGCAATGAATGTTGCTGGCTAACAGGCTGTCACCTGTGAGGGACAGGCCAAGGCAGCATGATAGATTTGAGCTGTTCTTCACTGTGAGTCCCTAGTGTCCTTTGGAGATGATGTGTCTCTGCATGAATTCACCATGTGGTCATGTATGTTGAAGGAGCAGAGAGGAGATCATTCCAGAAGGATTTTGACCCTACAAGGAGAACCAGCTTCATCCCGTGTTTCCTACAGGTCTTGTGTTCCTCACAAACTGTTTTTCCTCTTGCCATTTTTTCTTGTGTGTGTGTAGGTAGGTAGGCATAAGTCCAAGTCTTCTGAGGCAGACTGTTCTCTGTCTGTGTGAAGTGTCTGCCATGATATAAGCTACTCATTACTTGGGTTGCTAGACGTGGCAGCAGCAATAAGAGCAGCAATTTGTTTCTGGACGCATAGCATTGACTGATACAGGGAACATCCTGCACCATGTGTACTGAGAATGATGCAGCAGCTACAATGTATTTCTTACTATTGAAGGCTCCTTATTGATATTCTGCTCTGATATTAGGGACTGTACTTTTTTATTAGCATTCAGGTCTTCTGTTTATAGAGAATAGCAGAAGGAATAGACGTGCTTCTCTCTTTTTTTTTTCTGTTAACGTGCAGAAGTTGGGGTTTTCATTTACGTATTTTGCATGGCAGAAGAGATAAGAACCAGCAGATAAAGTCCAAAGCGTCAGTGCAACGAGGTTCAACATGTCATCCATTTGAGTAAGGGACTTATCAATAACAGGGAGGAGTAGGAGTAAAGGACACAGCTGGCTTTCCAGATAATGTTCTTAATCTTATAGAACCTATCAAAATACGTAGCAAATATGCTGAGAATTATTTATTTCTCATACTTGTGTGTACTGAATTTTTTATTGGATGGAGAGGGGAAAATAACATAGGTCCAGAATCAGTGCTGTTCTTCTTAGAACTATTACAAAAATGAGGAGGTTAGAAGGGCTCAGCTATGTGGCTGACCTCTGTGCATCAGTTGTTGTTCTCATTGCAGGGCAGTCATAATGGTGTCTGCCTATCTTTCTGATTGCAGAGACTACTCCATTTCCTGTGACAATAATCTTCTGGAACAGGGCAGAAAAAGACAAACCTCAAAGAGATACTGTCATCCTATCCGTTTTCTTCCTACCTTGCATTGGCCTCTTCTCTCTGTGGAGCGTACAGATCGCAGCTGTGCTCCTGAGAATAGTTGTGCTAGAAAGCAGGAAGTTCCTTGCTCCCATTAGCTTTACTGTTTGTTATTCACTTGGCCTGACTCTCAGGGTGCACTACCTCACAAACACAATTTCATAAGGGAGGAATTCAGTTTTCTATTGATGCAGGACTCCAAAATATTCCAAAGCAACATTGTGGAATATGTACGTGTTCAAATGCAGGCTCAGTGGCAACAGACTCCTATCTAATAGTCAAATCAGAATCAATAGCAGCATTGTCTTAGTGAGAATAGGATTAAGAGAGGAATGCCGAGTTGGTGTTAGAATAACTTTTAATTAAAAAGTTGACTTGCTGTTTTGAATTTACGGTTAACAATTATTTGTGTATCGACATTTGTGGCTGTATAGTTGAGACAAGAATGAATACTTGGAAAGGTAAAACTTCACTTTGCATAGCAACTATATTTTAGGTCAATTGACCATGTGCTTATCAAGGGTAAGTGGGCTTGCATATTTCCATGTCATAATAGTACCTATTATTCCAGTGACTGAAAGATTAGAAATATATCAGAGAGGTTTACAACATTAAATTAGTCATGCATTAATAATTGTCTAGAGTTACACCAAAAAAAACCCAGGCATTACTCATAAGATTTTAGTTCCTCTCTTGAAATCTTCTACATGTCCCCTATGCACCTTTTGCAAATACTACAGAATTATCTAAACTTCAAAAAGGAGAATCATTATCGTAAGCAAGACTGAAAAAAAAAAAAAAATCTGTCACAGACTTTTCCTTTTAGTGACTTCTGGATCCTTTTTCCAGTCAAGTTGACATTTCAATTTTAAGTAGTATTTTGTTCAAAATCACCAAGGTATGAAATTGTTGTCTTGCAAAGAACAAAAAAGAAACAAGAGTTTCTGTTATAATAATGACTTTTGTATTATTTGGATCTGTTTCAGACTTCTTTCTTAAATAGATTCTCAGAAAACTATCATGCTGATCCATTACTGGAAACTGTTAGCAGCTCTTACACCTTCACCCCACTTTAGGATTTACATGGCAATTGTCAGTGCCATTATATCATCTGCGTGGTTAATTAAATTTTAGCATTTCAGCACTAATAAGGTTACATTAGGAATACTGTATGGAGTTTGGGGTTCCCCAGTACAGCAGATATATGGACAGACGGCAAACAGTTCAACAGATATCCACTAAGGATAGGGGACTGGTGAAAATGCATACAAGGAGAAATGAAGAGACCTGAATTTGTTTACAGTGGAGAAGAGGAGGGTAAGGGGAGATCTAAATGTCTTTAATTATTAATGGCAAATTATAGGAAAGATAATCAAACTTTCTCAGAAGTACAAAGGAAAGGAGGAGAGGTAGTTTTCTCAAGCTGCAGCAAGGAAACTTAAGATTTAATGCACAGAAAATAAATCCCTCAGTGTTGTGAGGCACTGAAACATGTGGCTGTGGAACCTCCACTTCTGGAAATTTTCAAATTATAACCAGGCACAACTCCAAACCACCTGATCTTACTTCACATTTAATCCCACTTTGAGCAGGAGGTTGGTTTCAATGACTTCCAGAGGTCTTTGCCAACCTGAATAATCCTTTGATTCTAATAGCTACGTGGGTGAAACTCTCTCTACAGCTTCCTACAGGCACCACAATAGACTTTCAGTGTCTTTTAAATTTTGTTGATAGTGATGACTCTTCAAGGCCATGTATGGAGGAATGTCCTTCTTTACCCTGGCCTGGCCCAGAAAGCATTCAAAACAAGGCCTACATCTCCACACTGTTTTCCATCAGATAGCAGCTAAATTACTCATGCCATATCTCTGTCAAGCAAAGCCACTGGAGGTGTAATGCTATGTCAAGTAGAAATCTGATCCAGACCTAGTACAAGAAAAGAATTCAGAATAGTTCTTGCTTTCCAAGTCCTAGCATGTGACTCACATAGTGAATGCTTTTGCCTTTAGCTTACATAACACCATTTTTACAACTTTTCTATGGCTTGGGAAACATCTTTCAGCCTTACTTTAAGCACACAAACTTAAATATATGCATGTATACACACATATCTGTGTATATATGCATTTACATGTATATATGTATGTCCATACATGAAACATGAAAGAGATATAGTGTGAGAATACATTCCTGTAGTGCTAAGCTTTGAAGAATGTTTAAAAATGGCAAGCTTAGTTCTGTCTTATTTTACATGAACAAAATTCCCTTTATCCAGGAAATTATGAAGAAAATTCATTGCCTTTATGAAGACAATTCATAGACTCATAGAAATATAGGTTGGAAGAGGCATTTGAAGGTCAACTAGCCCAATCACCCATGGGAAGAGGGACTGCTGCTAGCCCTAGATTAGGTTGTCTGTGGTTTTTGCTAGACAAGTCCCAAACATCTCCAAGGAGGGCAACCACAGACTTCGTGGGCAGCCTCTACCAGAACTGAACCACCCTCTCAGAAAAAAAAAAGCTTCCTCAAGTCCAGTCTCAAAATTCCCAAGGCTCAACTTATGGTTGTTTTCTCTTGATATTGCTAAGAAAATACTGCCTATATTGCTAAAATATTGCCTATGTTGCTAACAAAAAAAAAAAAAAAAAGAAGAGCCAACATGTTGTTTCCAGACCTATGTTCCTGAATGTCTACACAGATATCTCATCATAGTCTTCTGGCAGTAAAAACGAACCTTATCAGTGATTACCTAGTGTGTTCTCATAGCACAGGCCAAAAGTGGGCACTGGTCTTGCATATCACTGTTTCTGTTAATGTTAGAATATGCAGAACTTTAGTCTGAGTATAAAAACTGCATATGAAATATGTCCTGCATGTGAACAAGCTTAGTTACATTGCTCTTCCCATGAAAGATGTTTAATTTACCCCTACAGTGAATTCATTGTCTTCCCATCACTGACTAAGCTTTGGGCATTTTTGCACTATGAACAGTACGAATCCCTAGCCTCATTAGTTTCATTATTAGACCTACTGGTTTTATGCATTTAAAATCCCCAAGTGTGTGCGAAATGACAGCTTTCGAGGAGCCTGTGCAGCTTTCCACCATTGCAGAGCTAGAAGTCTGTGTGATCTCTCAAGGAAGCCTGATATTTTTCCATCATTGTGATCTTGCAGCACAGTAGTTATTCAGCAGTAGTTATTCAAGACAATCAAAAATGAAAATCCACTCTTTAGAAATGCTTTGGCCTCTTCTTAGTTGAACTGTCTACAGTTTCTGTCTGTTTCTTCTTCATGGGGGAAATACTGGTATCTTCCCTGTCCTTTTTCTGGGAATGAAGCTAACATTTGGTGTGTTACATTTTTTCCATACACATACATTTTGAATCAGTAGATTATTTTTTTTTATTT
>JACDJE010000211.1:710889-941190 GCA_016647715.1 Pavo muticus
TACAGGGGCAGGATTACTTCCCTAGTCCTGCTCACAATAATCATACCAAGAGGAAGTGACAATTTGATTTCATTTCTGAACACTGGATAAGGTAAAGTAATATAGTGGAGTTTTTTCTAAATTTCAAATTTTCTTGAGAAAAATGAACAAGTATAAAGACTGGACTGTTGCATGATATTCAGATTTTGACAGGCAACATAATGTCATGCTTTAGACAGTGCTTCAGAAAATCAGTACTTACATTTCATACTGTTCTAAAAGTATTCTGTTTACCTTTACAGTGATAACATATTTATTATTTGGAAAATTAGCCTAATACCTAACATTAAATTTTAATAAAATTCACATTTTTCCCATATTTTGTTCTTTGCTGGTCAAATAGTTGAAAGACACCACACTTCATAGCTTAAAAATACCTATTTCTTTTTCTCCAGCAAAGGAGAGTATTTCATACAACAACTAAATCTAAAAGCTTTTTAATGAGTGTTTTTAGCTTAGAACAAAACAGACAGAGTACAAAAAATATGTTGAGTGAAACCTTAGCCCCATTGAATTCTGTGGCAAAATCCCCACTGACTTCACAGAGCCAAGACCTCACCCAGCAGTCACAGGATGAAGACAGCTGACACTGCACTACCATCAGAGATGGACAAAAGATAAAAAATCTCAGTGTCCAAGATACGGTCAAGTTTACATAGACAAGATTCAGCTGAACTCTGAGCTGAAATCTAGTAAGTGGTTTAGTCAGCAGAGGAAAATGATAGCTGTGACAGAATTTAAGTGTGCTAGGAACAATCAAAATATAGCTTCTTTTTAAACCAAAATGCCAGGCTTTCCCTGTAATTTAACGCATCAAAAACACTCCATAACCTCCACAGGCTATAAGAGTTCAAGGATGACCTTCTAGCCTGGTCAACTGTAAAGCAATCTTCTGAAATACTTACCATGACATAAAGATAGCAACAATGGGAACGGGAGGGCGCTGAGGGGAAAGAATGGGACAAAGCCAGTCTGCACATCCTGGCATAAAGGAGCAGAGGAGGGCAGAATTCATTTTGGAGGCTCCTGGTGAATCTTTTTGTGTTTGCTTCCATAATACTGCAGTAATATCCCAGACATAATTGGAAAATATCTGTCCATGTGCCTTCAAAACTGCTATAGCAGATCAAAGAAGAAATAGTAGATTCTTTTGATGAAAAGGACCCATACTATATAGCATTAAGAATAGAGAAGAATGCAAATCCATCCAAGCAGTAAGTATGTTTTACAGTCCCAGCTAATATGAATGACAAAGGCTTACTGACTTCAGCATTGTGGCCTGCAATCTTAAATAAGTATTTCATTGTCTTCTGGAGGGAACTGGATGGCATCTGGAGCAGCAGCACTTCCCTCTCAGCTCTGCAGACCACTGACCTATTACAGCCCCTTGACAGTGAGATGTACTTTTAGGACAGTACAGATAAATGTTCTGCAGAAAACAATTGTCTTAAATTAAAAGTGATATCCCAATAAAACTATGGCAGTATGTTTAATGTATTTTTTTTATTAATGCCCTTAATATCATAATATAATTACTGGTACTTATGTATTTTAAGGGAGGATATTAAGAAATAAGGTGCAAAAATGAATTGATGGCGTAAGTTGATGGATTTTCTATAAATATACTACAAAGAGAAGGAAAGTAGGTTTATCTAGAACTGTGCAGAACAGAAATAACACTGAAGTTTCAAAAGGATTTTCGATTACCTGCACGTGTAACATTGCATGCCAGTGAGGGCATGCTCGCTAATGTCTGATCCTCATGGAACTTAATTATACATCTATTAACTCTAAGTACACAGCTGATTGCACTACAGTCGCAGTTAAAATTAAACCTGTGCCTTTCTGTTTGGCTGAAATAGGGCCCAAGGTGAACTAAATCTTCAGCAGGGTTTGCCATATTCCTGGGCTCGCTCTGGGAGTCAGCGTGCAGCCAGGAGACAGCGAGGGCGGTAGCTCAGGTTGCAACCTTGTCTGACATTCAAGTTCCTACAAATGCAGCAAGGTCTTTTGGGACAGAGGAACAGGCAGGCTGGCTACCAGTACGAGAGAAAAGGCCAGACATTGTCCACAGCAGTTGTTTGAGAGCAGGGGACAGTGGGAATTGGATGGGTTTGCACAGTGAGCAAGAAAGAGCACAGAGAATTATTTAGAATACTGGAAACACTTTGCAATTAAGGAAAGTCTGAATTCTTCAAAACCTTCATATGAGCAAGCACTTATGCCAAAATCATTTCATGCGGAATAATAGTGCTAGCACAACTTATATGCTTGATATATATATAACATCATGTAACTGATATGTACATAGCATCAGCAACAGGTTTCTGTTCTCACTGCTGTCTTCTTGTTGCTTAAACTTGTGCACTGGAAACTCAACAGTCAGCATTGGTCTAAAGCAAATTAAAAGCAATCTGCAATAATTCTCTCACCAAAGCCTTTTGTCTGAAGATTTTGGAAAGATACAAAGCTCATTAGTTTTCTCAGGCCATTTGCATTTCTGAAGCTCCAAAAAATAAACCAGAAAAGAAGAAATATTCTCTTGCCAGAACACAGATCAGAGACGCTGCCTGCAGCAGTGAAATATTCAGTAGATTTCATGAATGGTCATGAAGAGGGAGGGACAAACATGCTACAATTTCCCCAGAGTAACTGATTAATCCTCCGGGGAAGCAACACCTCAGTAATCTGCGGTGTGTGTGAGTCAGCATTATGTGTGGGAGAACTGTTCACTTTTTTACAGCGCATGATTTGAATTGGGCAATTTGGAAAAAAAAAAAAAACAAAAAAAAAACCACACAAATTTTGTCAGATTTAGAAGTGCAAAGTTCTGTAGAACTTTTGTAAGCTTTCCATCAGCATTAGTGGCCCTTTTGCAGTAAGCTGGAGACTTAAACAGATGCACATACTGTAAACATTCTGTTGCTCAGTGAGAGTGAGCAAGGGAAACATAATTTACTGGTCTGCTCTAAACTGATGCAGCTGAAAAAAAATGAATTTAAAGGCTTTATTTCAGCCTGCTTCATTTCCAGAGCTTTCCTCAAATGTATGGTATAAACATTATCCCTGAAAGCACTCCTGTGTTAAAGAGAAAAGGAGCACATATGTGAGAGCCCCTCCAAACCCTCATCTTCTCTGGTGCTCTGGGGGAGCACAGCCATGGGTCATTGGGCCTTAGTTGTGCAACAGGGTGTTTTACCTACAGAGAGCATGTCCTTTCTAATAAAATTGGTACCTGAAGGTAAAATAGATACCTGAACATAAAATAGGTAACTGATAGATAATCTGTGGCATATTTTGATGTTAAGCTCCCTCCTTCTGAATCCAAATGTTTGAGTTTATCAACAAGGCACTTTCCATTCAACCCGCTGTTTCCTCTACCAGAGGAGCTACAGAAAATGTTCCAGTGATTGTGGTGAAGTACTGTGTTTGCTTCTTCATATGTGATATGCCTGAGTATTTTTATTGATGGCCAGCTACAATTCCAGTAATTATGTATCTCAAACTCCTCATGCTGCATTACAGCATTCTATCCATTGCTAAATTATGCATACAGTCAGCAGCAGGTTAACTATATGCAGGTACAGACTGAATTGCAATGGGAAACTACCTCTGCATGAATTGTAAGCAACCACTTCTTCAGTGTTACTTATACTGAAGAAGAAAGGGCTCTCAGAAGGAAGCTTTGTTGTTTGCTTTCCTGGACAATGATATGAAATTAAATCAGAATTAATCATGTGAACAGTCACAAGGAATCAGTCAGAAAACTGCTACCCTTTCTGTCTGCCATTTTACTTCTTGTCGTCATTTACACAACTGAATTATGTAAAACACTTGAGACTTACAGTGCCTTCACACTACATAGATTAGCTTGCACTCTCTTCCCATTTCTTTTAAAATTCAAAATCACTTTTTAAAAAAATTGATTATAATGTAATCTGCAAAACTGTAAAAGACGTCTTTTGGATTCTATGAAGAAATAACTGGCAAAACTCAAGGATCCAATAGAACTAGTGACTAATACAATTTTTCCAAGAGTTTTTCTTTATAGCTTCATACAAGCTTTTGCTTCATTCCGCGCTATGTTTGCATGATTTAACATGTTCCACAGGAATACAGCATTTACAGGCCAAGTATTGGTGTTACTAAGAATGAAAGCTTGCAAAGATACTGATTCTCATAATGCTATTTAAGTAGCACTGGATTTCCTATATGATTACAGTTCTTGGCAAATAACATTTTGGAAAGTTGCACTCTGGTGAAAATGAAAAATTTGCTGCAAATTAGTGTCCTTATCTGCAATCAGAAATTTTCTATAGGAAATTCTAAAATGGAACAACAACTGTTAAGTGAGTTATTACCTTCGATTTTTAAAATTTTCCCCTACTTTTCCTCTGTATCTATCCAGAAAGTGAAACCAAAAGGCCTTTTTTATTATTTCATCATTATGGTAATCTTATCTTATGGGCATCTTATGGTACGGAGCTATGGGTCCAGAGTCTCTTTTAGGGTAAAGCAAGTAGAAGGCTGAAATGAATGAGTTCACTTTATTCTAGAGTAGCCAACTCTGCAGACACCATTCTTAAGGAAAGGTACTGTAGACACTGCTTCCATCTCATTTTTTGTTCAATTCTTAATAAATAAGATATTACTTCATTTCCCAGACTTGTATCTTACTGTGATGCTCCTTTTGTTTGTGCAACATGCCAGGACAGAGCACTGCAATGGAAACTGAACCGGCAGGCCCATGTATTGTGTGGCAGAAAAAAAAATGTTGCAAAACTACGAAGAGCCAAAATGTAAGGCTTGCAGCATTCATATTCAGAAGAAGGTCAACTCAACAGATGAGCAGTGTTGTCCCAGCTGGACTGCCCTTTTCCCATATCTCTTTTATACCTCCCAAGTCTGTATCCAAGCTCCATTGACTTAAGTTTGCATGGGGATCGCTAAGAGATCTCTCTCTTCCATCCCCTCCCATTTACTTCTTTCTAGAATACCAGGAAGTATCAAATAATCACACAAAGGTTTTTCTAAGATCTGGTCATTAGTGGAAAGCTAAGCTCTCTCTCTACTCAGACCCAGGAGAACACCGAGAAGACAAAAAAAATGATTATCTATAGCCAGGCTGGACAAAGTTCTCACCTGAGGATGGGCCACAGCTTGCAGAGGAAGGAGTAAAGCCTTTAGAAGAAGTTGAGACAATATCTCACAGCTCCTGTGTCATTATGGCAAGTCAGAATGAGAGTATTCTGCACCCAGCTTGCCACCAGGCTTTGAAGACCTTGTCTGGACATCAAACTGCAAACCCCCACTGTCCTCTCTCAGGTCAAGCCACCATCTAAGCCAGGGCCTTGAGGAGTCCTGCATGGACTCTCCTGGACAGGCTGGAATATCTAAACTGCTGGCCACTGGGTAAGTAGGGGAAAGTGGAAGGGAAAGCAAGGTGTGCACACACCCAAAATGCCAGGTATGGACAGATGAAGGTGGTCTGGATCCAACCACTTCATTCTTTCTCACTTGCTGGTCCCTGTGCTGAGCCATTTCACTGCATGGCCAGAGGCAGGTGGATTTACGTATGTTGAGGGGGTTGAAGGAAGGGAGCAGAAGACCATGGCAGGTCATGAGCAGGTGGAACTGAAATGACCAGTAGTCATGCTGCTGCATGTAGTCATGCTAGACCAGCGGTATATGCTGCTCTGGGTACAGCAAACCCAGCCTCTAATATGCTGCTTGGATTTTATACAAGAAGAATATTTGTCTTATGGAGAATTTTGTGCAGTCAGTGACAGACAGAGAGTGTTGGGACTGAGTCTTGATGCACTCAGAAAGTTCTCTGTCCATTTGCTGCCCTGAGTGGGGACAAGGCCAAGCGCATACTTGCCCCTTTCCAGCCCGTGTAGCTCCCCTTCTTGTAAGCACCAGAGCAGGAAAGGACTGCTACCGGACGAGACCCAGCAAAGTCACTCCAGTGTTCTCCCAGGCCAACCACTGAGTGTGGCAACAGCTGCAGGGTCTCTCTGAAGGTAAGAGGTGGGGGAGAGGAGGAGGAGCCCAGATTAAGTTCATAAAGAGAAAAGGTGGAAATGTGACATGCAAAGAGGCAAATCCTCATGAAAAGCAGTTTACATCATTTGAAAAAAGGTTTCTTTTTTATGTTTTCTTTTACATCGTGTGTCATGTTTAGCAGCAGCTGATTTTTCTTTAATTATTTTTAGTCTAATAAACTAAAGATGATGAGTCAGACAGTGTTCAGCTCCATGTGTTATGCAGAGCTGCAACAGAGGACAGCCTGTTTTTCACACAACAGCAGCAAATATTTCTGATCCTGCTAAGCTTTATTTTAAATTCTGTGTTTTCCTTGCTGTGAAAAGATATTACTACAGCAGCAGACTATACTGCAGTGGGTAAAGCTGGGTGGTTAAAGTAAGAAGATGTTTTATCAATTGGAGATATGTATGTAGATTCATAAAGCAAAATTACACTAAAAGATAAATCCCATTCTTAAAATCAACTGTCCGTTACTAGATGCGCAGCACATGTGAGCTAGAGAAGACCTGCTAAACCATTCTAAAGTTTCTTATAAGACTTTTGTGAGTGAGAAGATGTTTGTGGATGACTTTTAACTAAATAACAGGTTTGGTTTTAAAAGATGTTACATTCATTGGTTAGCTGTAGAATGATCTCATAAACACCACAGCATGACTATTAATAATACGGGGGTATACGACTGTGTAAGCTCTTAGGCAAGAATTTCTGCACTAAACTTTTAACTGCCTAAGGCTCCTCCTATTTGTAGATAGACATTACTTATTGCATCAATAGCAAAATGGCTAAGGAGGCATGAAGATACACAAACATAATCAACATGGGGCTTTTTTTTCGGTGTATTTTTAATTACTTTGTTCACATCTCTCTGCTTCTGTTTTCCCCCTGCCAGAAAATGTAGTGATTCAGGCAATTTTCCAGCTATACGGTTTCAGTCTTTATCTTCGTTTACATAGCTTATTTAGACATACATAGAGCCATTCTTAACCTGTTGTTTTTTACAAAATAATCTTGAATTTATTTAATTTCTTCTGTGTTTTTATCATAATACAACTCTTCAATTGAGAGAAATGGGAGAATGTAAAATATAATGATCTATAAAATATCAACATTTCAGCAACTGAATATTTGCTGTAATAGAGAAAGAAAGATGATGAAGAAGAAATATTATTTACATTTTAACAGGAATGTGAACTTCATTCTCTTTACCCTTACTCATGTTACCTAAGATATAGTTCTTTATGAGAACTCCAGCACCGATATAGTTGTCTGAAGACTACTAACTCTCATAATGTAACGTATATTCTGCCATTGTTTTTTTCTCTTCATGGTCTTAATTCATAGCCATCAGACATTCTTCCATACACTGAGAATATTATCAGAGTTGGAATAGGATACTTCTTAATCTCAAAATATAAATAGTGCAGCATTCTCAGACATTACCGTATTGTTGTTTTAAATGCATTTAATGTTTTTAAACATATTGATTTTTCTGGTTATACTGTGTTCTCTTTGTAAATCAGAGTGTATATAGGTTCATGGTGACTAATTCTAGAATCACACTTTAGCTATTTCTGAAACTTTCCAGTAAGTGAAGGCCTAAACTTTTTTCTCTAACAAGCTTCCATTTGAGAAGATGATAAATGCTCTAATGCGAAATTATATCAGAACAATTTCCTTAAATTTACCTAAAGCAAGAGGGCAAAAGTTGATGCCACTCATATCAATTAATTAATTTTTCTTTATTCATTTGTAAGTTCTAATGTCCAAGTATTCATTTGGCTTTAATAAAGATTTTGTGGTCACACAGTTTACCCTTTGGCTTTCATAAGTCAAAGCATTACTTTATATTGAGTAATCTCCATCACAATGGGGAGCTCTGCTCTTAAAAAGAGAGGAACAAGTCTGTTCTAGAAAGAAAGATTAAGGACATGTATTTATTCTGCATGCTAACAGTGGTTTCTGTTTTTTCCTTAAACTACAGTGTTGAATGGTTAATGATTTCATTTACTGATTAGCTAACCAATGTAACAAGATTTTGATGTTTTCCTTTAGGTATAGGACTACCAAAAAAAAAAAAAAAAAAAAAAGAAAAGAAAAGAAAGAGAGAGATGCAAATCACTGAGTAAAAAATTATGGCATTGTAAATAAGCAGGCAAATCTTACTCTGGGTTGCATTCAAAAGAGCAGTAACTGGTGTAGGTGTTAAATACCCCCTGACTTGATGTCAGTAAGGCAGGAAATACTTCTCCATTCTGTTGCTATAAATTATTACTGTAAAGAAGAAGATTACAAATCGTTCTTTAAGACCATTAGGGTAAGAACAAGCATAATTTAAGTTAAATTTCACCAAGTGTGAGCTCACTGAGTATAAGAGAAGGGTCTGTTTGGCTGTTAAGGTACTGAAGGTGTTCTGTAAGATCTGTGAAGTGTACTACATTAGAAATTTCAAGAATGGTATAGACAAATGGTCTGTGTAGACAACTTACAATCCTCAGTTCAAAGAACTAGTATGAATGGTCTTCTGAGGTCTTCTGAGAAGCTATTCTTGTTACACTTCTTGTTGTGTAAACTCCTTTCTCGCTGTACAAACTTCATGTTTATAATACCATGCATGTAGAGGGATTCAATGAGCTTCCTGTAGTTCAAATAATCTCACCACTGCAGTTCTGGGGGCAAATGTTTAGTGCTTCTCTATACTTGTATATACTCAGTCAGTAGCTAAGCTGTCTGTAGACATGCAACTTACAGATTTGCCTGCAAAACATAAAGACAGAAGGTATGACTAATGATCTTCTCACTGACCTAACCTAGAAAAATGGACCTCTTGGAAATGTTGTGGTTGCAAACAGAAGACTGATGTGGAAATGAAGATCTTTCACTATCTCCAGTTTGTGTTGCAATAAAGTCAAAGTAATCAGTAACTTCCAGCCCTGATGTCCAATCTAAATGCTCATTCTTGCCTCTCTGCTTGACTGTGCTCCTACCGCTACAACCAGCAGCTTTCCGCTGTCAGATATCCCATTTCTTCCTTTGGCAGTAGGATCAAAGCAATGTGCTATTTTCAGAGTTTCTCCTGTAATACAATCATGACATAGAGTGCAAAACTGGTAGGTAAGCTCTTCAAGGCATTTGGGGAAAGGTTCTTGGAAGTATGTTTCTTTAGATGTGTTACTGTGATACATTCTGAGTGGTGCCCACTGGCCCTCTGCATCAGATTGCCTCACACTGTGTGGAAGGGGCAGCCCACATGTCTGCCCTGCTGCATAGCATGTCTTACATTGGAGGTGCAGTTGATGACAGCTCGAAGTGATCTATGATAATTCTATGGAGAGGTGATATCTCGGTTCTTCATCCTTACTGTCTGCACTCCCTGGTACACCACTGCAATGCTGAAACAGAAGTCAGCAGCAATGCTCTTTTCTCTGAATAGGAATTTAAGACTCTCAATCTGGAAAGTACACAAGAAATCAACTGGGACTCTGCTACATTAGTCATCAAAATGTAATATTTCATTTTGCCTTATTTTAGAGTTGTCCAAATTCACAGTTGCTCCTGTATTCAGTAGCTAAGTCCCTGAAGTTTTACCCTTCCAGCATGCTGGAAATGCATTGCTTTTCAACAATATCAGTTTCTCAGGAACCTGTTCATAGAATCATAGAATCATAGAATCACTGAATGGCTTGGGTTGGAAGAGACCTCAAGGATCATCAAGTTCCAACCTCCCTGCTGCAGGCAGGGCCGCCAACCTCCACATTTAATACTAGACCAGGCTGCCCAGGGCCCCATCCAACCTGGCCTTGAACACTTCCAGGGATGGGGCATCCACAACCTTTCTGGGCACCCTGTTCCAGCACCTATAACTCCTACAATTTTCACATGAAGTCCTCTCCATCTCTCTTGCTCAATTTACAAATTCAGTGCACACCTACTAGGTAAGGCCCTGCAAAAAAATATAGAGGTTGGTGGCAGTTGCAGCACCTCAGACCTCTATTGACCTTCAACAGCCTGAGCACTCACTGAAGGAGGAACAAAGCCCAGAACAAATTTACTAAGACAGTTCTTATAATAGCCTGGAGTGGAATTCTCTTAGCTTCTACTTTTCAGGGAATCATTAAACTTTCACTAGGTCAGAGGCAGGAAAGAAGAAGATGAGATTAACACTAAGTGGCTAAGGCTCTTGGGTAAGAAAAGAAAGCCTTACTTTTTTTGTGAAGCAGAGTGCTCCTTCTCAAAAATTTAAATTTTGAATTGCAAGAGAGAGTGGGAAGGGATTCCTCTCTTCTCCCTGATGACAATCATAAGAAAGCAGTGAATTACAGTGACATTTCCTTCTTGTCTTTTTTTCTAGGGCCCAATGAATGCTTAATAAGTCTGGGAAGATGAATTCAGCTTCTGCAAGACATGCTGAGAACAGCGGTCTCTTTTCCATCACAGGATACCATTTCCTCCAGTGGTCTGGGAGTGGAAAATATAGGTTCAAGCACCTATCCATATATAGAACCAGAATTATTTGATTCTAGTTGCACTTTTTTGCATAAATACTCAGATACATCCAGCTATGCAAGAGAGACACTATTGAGACTTTTCTATTTAAGAAGGTCTGGCAGAGGAATCTAACACCCAGGGGAAGCTGGGTGGCTGGAGATCAGTGTGGGAGTAGGGGATTCCCCTCAGACTAGAGGGATTATATAAATCTCATCATTTTCTGTTGGCTAATACTTGACAACTGATTCACTTCCAGGCCTTGCAGGAATCATATGCCTACAGCCTACATCTTTGCATACATTGTATATTGGAAGCTGTGCATGCAACTAGCCACGTATTTCAGGGCTGAGGTATCCTAATAGTTCAGTTTTTTAATAATAAGATAAATCTTTGTGAACATAATTCTGGATTTGACATTTTCAATCTTCACTGTATACGGCTAAATTTCAGGAAGAAAAGACAGAAGAAATGTTGCTATTTTATATTGTTGCTAAGATGTCAAGGCTTCTGGACATCTTCCAGAGGTGATTGTTAGTTTAGTGGGTCAGTTGCCAAGAGAACTCTGCTGCTTGTATATACAGGTTTTACTCCTGTGATTCATGTTGTCATTATTTCAATGCATACAGCTGTCACAAGATATTATGGCCAGACTTATACCACCCTTCAGGTAACATGAATCCAGGCAGCTGAGAACTTGAATGGGAACTGGTATTTGTAATATAGCCAAATAAGACTTCAGCTGCACATAACTGAATAACAGGTCTGAAGCTATTAAAGTAGGTGGGTTTAGGGTTATGTATAGAAGATTTCTCTCAACAGACCCAGAATTATGTGGCCACAAATGGGGTCAAGTCCATATGTATATAATCATACACATGAGAGGAAGACTTTCCCAGCCATGACTCTGAGTATTCAGACAAAGATAGACACTGTTGGTATTTATTCAGCTCTTCAGAGGAAGAGGAAACAAACAGGTCCTTGTCAAAAATGGAAAAAAAATAATTGAAAAAAAGGAAAATAGTTGTTTAAATAGAACATTGTCCTTCATTTAGAAAATGAGCTTGAAAAAAGTGTTTCAGCAATTCAGAACTATCTGAAACTGAGTGATTCAAAATGTTGAATCAAAAAGAAGAATATTATCTTTAATAACTCTTCCACTATACCAGTTCTGACCCAGAGTTTGAGAAACAGCCACCATCAGCAGGATGAATCATCTGTGCTGTGTACAGCCCTGTTTGGCATCCTGCAAACAGCCATCTCCTGGGACTGTGTTCCAGTTTGCACATTTATCCCTACTGGAAGCCTTAGCTAAAATAAGGAACACCATGTCTGCAATATGCATTTACTCTGCTGCCTGACAAAATAAGAGTAGATGAATATAAAAATATTTGGGGGCAGAACGTTTGGGGAATGAGAATATCTGAAGAAAACTCTTCAAAACTTTCTGAAGGCTGGTAAAGAATGCGATGCAGAAGTGTGGTCAGCAGGGGAAACTTTGGGGGAACTTGTTAGAGTTGCAGGAAACAGAAGGTTTTATATATTTGGAGTCAAAGGTTCAATCAGGACTGAACATAGGCTAGCAGAGGTTATTCCTCAGTTCTCACTTTTCAGATATGCCAAATAAGAATGATTATTTACAATCTTCCATCTGTTTGCAGAGTTAGAAAACTTTCATTGTTTTTTTTCTTAAGGGTTTTGGTTTTACCTCATAACTAGAAACTGACATTCTAGGAAATGTGCAGCATGAAATTAGCCATCTACTAAAGCAAAAGAACTGTTGTGGAATAAAAAGTTACATTTTCTAAGAAACTGTTGAGCGGTGTGTGGCCAAATCTGGAGAGGCACTGAATGCTGCATTTTCCATTGATGTCAGCTATTAGGACATCATCTTAGAAATTATAAACTCTCTGAAGTATTGCAGAGTAATAGTCAGTGGGCAGGTTTAAAATAGGTTAAGAAGGTGATGACATAACAGAGTGCATTGCAAGAAAGGATGATGTTTTTAATGTCTTATTACTTTGTTATGTACTCAGAGCCACGAAACAAAGTGTGATGAGTGTTTTTGCAGTGTTTATAGGCAAAATGCTCTGCTACATCAATCCTACAACTCAGAATTATGTTAATTGTTCTGATAGCCAGGTAATTTTGAGGTACTATTTCCATTTAAAAGTCCTAATAAATGGATAATCAGTGAGAGCATACCTGATCTCTGTTGTGTGCCAAAATATTGCCTGAAAGAGAGATGGAATTACATTAATTCTGTCACTTCCAAAGGTGTCTCAATGAAGTAGCTTGTTCCCTGCTTGACAAGCCTTTCCCTGTGTTATTTTCTAAAACAGAATACATTGGACTTTGAACTGCCAACTCTATCTAAAATTATATAAAATCTATGTTATATGGAACCACTTCCTTCATTAAGCGAAAACAACCTTGAAATGCCCTGGATGTCCTTGGTTTTTTAAAATATGCATTTGCTTCCCTTATTCAATGATTATTGATTGTAACTACATTGAGGGAAATATGCAAAAAGACAAAAAGTGTTAATAATATCTCACAAGGGGAGACTTCCAGAAGCAGTCTGGTCAAAAGAATCCAACTAATTTCCCATTTAATATCAATAAATTGCTGAATTGTTTAGATATTCCAGCTTGTGACTCACTGTGAAAGATAGCGTTGGACCTGAGCTATCTTTCCGTTTCACCCAGTGCAGGACTAGCCTGAGAACTAAAGCAGTAGGTTTCAGGGAACTGTCAGCTATGAAAAGTCTTAACAATCTATGGAATTTTTAAAAATAAAATAAAATAAAAGGAAGCACAAAAAAGATCCAGATGTTTCAGTTTTCATTTTTCTCATTTTCTTAAAAAAAGAAGTTTCTGGTTTTCCTTAATTTCTGCTCCAAATAAAATTTAATGCAGAAAATCTACTCATTTTTCAGCTAGTTATAGATTAACAAAAGGATGATTACTCATTGCTATGCCCTAACTGACATTTTCTTTCATTCTGTTTGAGGCTAACTTCCAAAAGAAGGATTCTGGATCAGCCAAGATGAGTTATTCTTAAGGAAATATACGAATAGGTGCTTATTATGTGATATGTCCTTACTTGTTTTTTCGGCTTGCTGGGTTATGTCGTGCCCAGTGGAAAAGCCAGCACAAAACCTTCCCTTCCTCCACTTCATGGGAGACTCCAAGAAGTTAGTTGGGATGTGCACTAAGGGCGTGGGCAATTTAGGTCAAATTCAGGGATGAGGTAAGAAGTTTTGTAATGTATGCATTTCTTTGTGGCTGTAAATTACACAGGATGGCTAGATCCTGTGATTTTCTGGTAGTCACTGTCCTGAATAAGATTCTGCTACTTCATGGAAGTCTCTAGAAAAGTAGCCACAGCCTCTTGGTTTCTTGCCTCCATGGAGGGATGTATATGTACTGGTTAGGTCTTTCAAAGAAAAAGGATTCCACTTCTCTAGAAAGTGCCTGGGTTTACATCAGAGCAAAAGGAAGAAGAAGCTACTAGTGCGCAGCTGCATGTGTGAGCATCTCTCTAGTCTACCTCTCCATAAGGAGAACTCTTCTAAAGTCTCACATTCTTGAAAATGTGTGGGTTTAATAAATCTTCTGCATCTTCATTTGCAAAAATAGAAAATAACTGTGGCTGTTTTGTGTTACTAAGAGGAAGCCCCCATGTCATTCTCCCCCAAAATTCAAACTTTCAGGATTCTTGGCCCTACAAGATACAGACTGTGATGGAATTTTCATTACAATGCAATATCAGCAAATCTGTGCTCTTTATATCTGTGCAATTTAAAGGAGGAAGGAAGAAGAATGCCCAAGTCATAAAGCCTTTTTTTTGAGTTGTTTTGTTTTTGTTTTTGTAAATTCCTCCAGAAGAGATATATACAGTGAATACTGCATGAAGATGAGGGCACAGTGTTGTCATTCTGGTGAGAGAATCATCTTGGGGTGCTATGTGTATGTCAGGAAAAAATTGATTAAAAGTAATTTTAAAAATCTCCTTTACAATGGAAATCCTTTTCAATTTCTACTGCAAAAGAAATAATTTATCTCTGCTAAGGCTTGTTGAAATGTTGTTGCCATGAAACTGTACAGGCCAAGAAGAAAAATACATTTGTGGCTTGGCTTAGTTTACAGAGCTATGCAAGGAAGAAGAATGTACGAGCCATGCTTTTATTCCTCTGTGCTGCTAGTGTGTTTCAGAGATTTCAGTCCACATCTGAAAGGACTTCTTGGAAATGTTATCTTTGGTTCTGCTGAAAAGGACCAAGTAAGTGGTAGACCCTTGATTGCAACTGTTACCCTTTCCCTAGTTTCAGGCTAATGTAGCTACTACGGTAGGATCCCAGGAACAGGCCTAGAGAAAAGCACTCTTCACAAACAATTCTCCTCAGTGTATGTGCATCTCTCAGGGATACTATGCCCCTTCCCCCATATCAGAATGTGAACTTTCTTTAACCCAGCCTTTCCTATTCACAAAAACGCCTCTTTGACCTGAACCATAAAGCAGTTGACCTTTCTACTTCCATATCCTTCATTTCACATGCAGTTCTTCCAAGATATCTATGTGACACAGGCCATCTTCATTGGTGAATGCAAAGAGCAGTTGGTGTTAACAACTTAATGATAATTCCTGTGTTGTAAAAGCCCTCAACACCTAACGTGTATTTTAGAATGCGTGAAATATGACATTGCTTTTGTTATCTGACTGAGCATGCAGAGAATGGGGAAGGCAGGCCATGGCCAGGTAATACTTTTTGGGGTGAAGATGCAAGCAGGAACGTGACAAATTGTCCCCCTAAAGAAGGAAGATTAATCATAAAAGAAAAAAAAGTAGGTGAAACATACCTCTCCCTCTCTACTTTTGTACTATAAACCTTGTCCCTTGGTACAATAAAGAAATGCAAGAAACCATATTTACTTCTTTTCAGTCTCCCCAAATGGAAAACTACACACAGACACAGCACAAGAATGTCTTCAGAGCAAAAGCTACATCTTACAGTTTATTTGGTGTCAAGCTTAATGTCCCTTCAACACCGTCTGCTGCTTTTGGAAAGTCTTTTCTAAAGGGCTTTTTTCTTCCAGTGTTTAGATCCCTTAGACAAACATTTATTTCTGCTAGGAAATGCATCTAAATATGGCTGTTTTGCAAGTACATTAATTCACTTTATACAGATGTAAATAACAAAGTCACAAAAGAAGGGAAGAAGGTACTTGAATACCTTTCATTTTGAGTAATGCCAAATTTGCTGCTGCCAGATGCCATGCAGCTTGCACACTCCCTACAGTACAGCCCACAACTCATTTACACTAGAGAAAGAATTATGGCATAAAGTAGGCCAGCAAATCGTGCTATTCTCCATTTGGCATCTGGTATACAGTGCCATTATACATTAATAGGATCTGCTAAGACTTGTTTCCTTCATCTGATATTACCTTTTTTTTCGTCGCTGTTGCTTTTGTAGAGGGCAAGAGATCTTAGTGCATTAGCTGCTTGCATTTGTTCTGCCAGGCTCTGCTTGCTGCAATGGCATCGTTATAAATCTCATTAAACAGTCAAGGTCAAACCAGCAACTAAGCTCTCCTATATTTGGTTCTCTGTGCCCATGCACAGAGAAAATAAATAAATAAATGAAGATTTTGATAAATTTCTTATGTCCTAAAAGAGAAGTACATTTCTTTATTCTCATGGATGGTTCTAAGCTAGCTGCGATTTTTAAGGAAACAGCCAACCCATAAAATATGCTGAAAGGTAACAGTCTTGAATCCTATTGCTGCATGAGTACAATACCACCAGATGTTCACTTAATGACAAAGTTTTTGTTCATATGATATGTGGTTCCTGATTCATGAAGCAATCTTAATCTGATGAGAGTATTTCTCTTTGTCTGCAGAAGCAAGATTTTCCCCTCCATTTTCTGTGCAAGTTTTTGCATGGCTGGACATCAACGCCTATTAACATTCACATCATTAATCCTGCGAAGTGAGACAGACCTTTTCAGAATAAAAACCTTCAGAAGACATGTCCACTATTGTGGCATCCCCTTTCTTTTTTGTCCACGAAGGTCTCAAAAGAGAGCAATCAGACATCTGGGAAATTCCTTGCCCTGAGGGAATTCATCAGCAGAGATGTGTCAAAATCATCTCTCTGCCACTTGGTCACAGGTTTTCTCTCTGGCTAAGAGCCACAGTGGCCATGCCTGAGGAGTGATTGTTCCTGGAGTCTTGCCATGCATTAAGGTCTCCAGTCTTCAGGTTTCCCAGAGGGACTCATTGGGTGACAAAGCCTGGAGCTGTTTGGGACTGTTATTTAGATATTGAACCAACCACGTGTCAGGAGAATGAAATGGAAGTACATTGTCATCTTTTTGTTTGGTTTTGTTTTTTTCTTTCCTCTTTCTCCCCTAGAAGACTGTCCAGCTTCACAGATCAGAGCACTATCAATGAGTTTTGACCATGTCAAAATACAGGACTTGAGATTAGTTTGGTTTCTGTTGTGTGATCCATTCTGAAACAGACTTGTCTGCCTTCTGCCATCTGTTCTGGCTGATAGTCAGTGGCAAGGGATGGCCCATGCTGTGTGTGAGGAGTTCAGGTAGAATCAGGCAGGACAAAATCCTCCAGAATGCAAATAACTTCCCCTTCACCCTCTCTGCTCCACAAAGACAACGGCTGTAGCGAGTCTGCTCATTGATAGATTACCTCAGGATAGAAGGTACAGCTGTCTTTAGGATCTAAATGTTCTAAATTCCAGAACAGGACAGAAGATGTTAACTTGACAGAATGTGATGCTGACCTTCATATAGAAACTTTCTAAAGTAGATAATAGGCTTTCTAAGGTGAATAAAAATAATAATTAAAACTCTAAACTGAGAGCAGAGGGACCCCAAAAGTGTAACTCATAATATAAATAAGACATATGACAAGATTTCAAAATATTTCAAGCATATTTATATGAACACCCAATATATTAGGAATTTAGAAAACAAACGCAATGAGCAACATTAGGAAAACTGGCAGTTATTTAATGCCTTTTCTGTTTGTTTACGCTGAAATCTGTAGTGTTGTTACTTTCATTCCATCATTACTCCATTTCCAGCAGTAGACATTTTGTGCTGATTTACCTAGGGCTTGCAATATACTGAGCTACTATAGACAGGACAGATGCAAAGCGGTTCCTTTTTGTCCTAAGTGAAAAAAGAAAATTTGCATTGACAGTAGGTAGGTGTCCAGTAATTGTCAGTTTTGGTAAATGGATATAATGCTGTGTTATTCTCTTTAAAACTGCAGTAGAGACTCTGTTTCATTTTGAACATAAGCAAAAGCCATCCTTAAAACACTGCAAGTCTTTCTCACTCCTGTGGCTGGCAGAAGTTTTCTATTCCAGTGAACCATGGAGTTTGTCTCAGTCCCCATTCTGGCATATCTCATATTAGCTTCAGAAAATGATGTAAAGTCCATCTGACAAAACCAAAACAGAATATTAAGTGTAATTAGACTAACAAATATTTTCAGAACTTTTTTGTAGATAAATGTATCCCAGTAAATTCACTGTAAGCCGTTGAGTGTTTATACCTGGAACAAAATGGCTCCAGATATTTTATATTCATTCGTTTTGCTCACAATCAGAATATCCAGTTAGTATGAAACATTTAAAGGATATGTCCTTTTCTTGCTCAGAAAACAGATGGAAGCATTATGACCATTATGTAGTTGATACCTGGACTGATTAAAGAAAAGCATACATTTAGGCTCTGAGTAATGGCTTATGTTTGACAGTTTTACTTCCAAAAATCTCACACCAACAAAACCAGAGGAAAAAAAAAGTCTGTTAATGAAATTTACTATACTACTGTTCTTTGATACTGTAAATTGCTGTGCCTTGAGATATTGATAGTCAGGTCTTAACCTGATGGCTGTGGTTTCTATAGCTGTAAGTTCTAGTTATTATTCTCACTGCTGCCCCATATGAATGATAAACAGAGAGAAACACAGACAAATAGAGGCTGACCAACACTGTATTACTTTGCTTGTTTTCTTGATAGCTTTTTTGAAGCAAAACTAAGCAAATCCTTGACAGCATACCTGAGATTTTTTATGATTTTTGCAGTGACACATTTCTGAAAATTGCCACTCAACTCCAGGACTCAGAGGCTGAGTGAAATGAAATTGTTTTTCAGCCTCCCTGGTGTGTAGGTTGAAAAAAAAAAAAAAAAAAAAAAAAAAAAAAAAAAAAAAAAAAAAAAAAAAAAAAGAAAAAAAACCCAAAAACCTTGGTTGTGCAAAAGGGAGGCTGAATCACATGCAGCATCAGGCAGCCTGTAACAGACCTTTAGAAATGAGAGACGTCGTGTACCATTTGCCAAGCAGTGGGGAAAGTGTGAAAATGACTGGAATGATTCAAAGCCCTTTTAAAAGCCCTCGCATGCCTCATCATGTTCAATTTTGCAGAGAGTAATTTCCTCCCACCACAACTTTTTTGCTACGTTCAAGTGAAACTTGAAAACTGCTGTTAAGTTGGGGTAGCATTAGTAGGAGATGCTAGCCCTAAAGTTGGTAAGCTTCACTAGCCATCTATTCTGAATAAGCTTCTGGGGGAAAAGGTATTTTAAGGAAAAGGTTTTATGTTCATCTCAAGAAAGCAGGAGCTAACCCCTCTCCATGCTCATTCAGGGTGAGGACACAAGTAAGGACATACTCTAACGGATTCTTGAATTAGAATCTCAATCGTTGTCTCACTTCAGAAACTGTCACCACAAATTGAATTAATGTTGAATAAGATTATGAAAATTAGTCTACAGTGATAAAGAAGAACCTGCAAAACAATAAGATGAGAAAAACATGTTGTCTGTTGCCTATTTAGACCTGTTTTATCTATTTTGATTGAATTTAAGCAAGCAATTTTCAGCAACAGCTGCAAGAGTCCATTGCTCATTACCAAACCCCAAACAGCAGCTACTCCATCCCATACATATCTAAAAGATAAGGACAGAGAGTATGGAGAAATAAGTATTTACTTTCAATGGTAGATAACTTATTTTATCAGCTCAGCACACTAGCAATGTAATTCTATCTGGTTTTGGAACAGATTTCCTACCAAAGTCAATGGAGAACTCTTACAAGCATAATAAGGCCCTTTGTAGTTTTATTATTGATTTCTGGGCAAATACTATCAAGTACTGTGGAACTGTAGAAAGTTAGTCTCTTGAGTTTTTTAGAACACCAACAATGTTTTATCTTCATGGCCAAAAAGAGTAATCTCAGGGTAGGTTACTTCCTGTCAGTTATCTTGAGAAAGCAATGCAGTCATTGCCATCTTTTCCTCAGGTTGGTTTCTTTGTACTCAGTGAGCTAAATTCAAAATTTTATTGTATAACTGACACATTTAAACATTTTTATTTGTCTCTCTATAGAGCATGTTATTCTTTTATTGCTTTCAGCGTGCTGATGAAACAATGGCCTAGCCCATAGTAAGCAGAGATGTGGAACATTAAATTGAAAGAAAAAAAAGTTAAGATGCTCTGTAATATTCTTTCAATCTTATAAATTCCAGTTCTTCTTCAGTATAGTTTTATAGATGAACAAGTGAAATATTTTAGCATAAGAAAGTATTTGGATTGACACTGCCAAAGAGTCCCACCTAAAACAACACACTCTATTTGAATGGGCTTAGTTTTCATTGGGAGTTTTGAATCTCTTGAAACAAAAATCTCAAGCTTTACCAAGAAGAGGAATAATTAACATGATGTACAACTCTTCATCTTTTATGAAACAAAATAAATAGCACATAAACAGTGAGAAAGCCTTGCTGGTGCATGGTCACACTTGGTGGTGTCCACAGCATATGCCACTTTCCAGAGGTCATGGCTGCTTCAGTTCTAGGGTTAGCCGTTCCTTGCTGGAATTAATCACAAAGCTGACTGTCATCTTCCACAGTAGCTGATTATGTGCCATACAACAGACCAAATGTTTCCCGTGTTTACACCATCTGGACTGCATTTGTCTTGTGGCTATTTCCATCAGTGAACTTTTCAAAAGTATTTTTCTATCCAAAAACACTATGAACAAAAACTCAGGTAAAACTGCTCCTGTAGTCCAGTCCCAGTGTTGGGAATGGGTTTCCCTGTCACCTCCTTGGAAAATAAATTTGAACTAGCTGCTTTTTCTTCCTGACACTGTGGATGTAGGAAAAGTTTTAATTAGGTGGTCTGGATATAAGACTCACACATGACCAGGGGTAGGTGGAAAAAGACTGACAAAATAATGACAGACATCTGTGACAGCACAGTTCCTACCAGGACATCAGCAGGAGACAGAGCAGGCACAGAGCTACAGCCATAAAATGGGCTTTAAGATGTGTGCATTTCCCACCTCCTGTCTTAAAGCCCTAAGTCATGGAGCACCACAAATGGCTCTCTGTGAAGGAAATTTGTGGCACTGCTGCAGTTTATGGTCATGAGAAACAGCCCAGATTCTATGTGCAAAATAATCACACAGAACTCATAACTGAAGGAAGGACTACATAAAGGATCCTTGACGGAGATCTGGGAAGAAGGTAGACAGACCATACTTTGACCATAGCATTTTATTTCGTGAAATTCCGTTGCAACAAATCTCCTCTGTGTTCCAGGTTTTGTTGTTAAATCTATTTTTATTAACCTGGAAAATGAAATAATCTCAAAGCCCAGGAGTAATCTCTTCGGTGTCTCACATACACCTTCCATACTTCCAGATTTACTGAGAGAAAAAAAATGCTTGTCCAGAATGCTCTCTTTCCTAGCTTTATCCTGCAGTGATTAATTACAGTTGAATTTCAGTCCCTTGGAACCAAGGATTTATAATAGAAATGCTGCACAGTGTGCTACTTTTGACAACTCTGCATATCCAGACTGGGCTTGTTGCCACAGGTTTTGCTTACGTCTTAAAATGCCATGCAAGAACTGAAGCTGTTACGGATATTTTCAACCTTTCAAGACTGCACAGATCTTGAGTCATAGTCTTCTCAAGGCTGGTGGTGTATACCGAGCAGGCAGAAGAGAAGCTCTGTGCTGCCAAGCTGGCTGTGTGAGCGGAGGCTGCGTGAGCACACTGCTACTGCCTGGCTCCAACCCAGGTTCTCGTCACTGTTTCAAAGGGCTGAGAGCCCTCATTCTCTCAGGCACCTCTCTGTTGCTTTTGCAATCAGTGTCTCATTTCTGACTCCTGCAATGCCAGAATAGTCTCATAGTTAATGTGTGACCCGCAGGTTTTATTTCTGATTGTATAGTGCATGTCTTTGAAAATCACTTTTATTTCTGTGTTTGCTTTTATTTCCCCCATTGTTAAATGCAGATAATAAGTTAGCTATTACAAATGCTTTGACATTTTCCACGCTGCTGTCCACACTAAAGAAACTTGGTTACGCAGAAAAACACAGCAAAACAGAGGCACCAGTGTCCAAACCTTGACTCAAGAGCAAGTTGCCATCCTTGGGCTGCTCTTCTCTAGGTTGCTTCTCCATAGCATTGGCAGTAACTTGTCACACACACTACCATTGCTGTTTCACAGCATCCTGGTTATCCCAGACACAGTGTTCCTGAGATAGGGAACATGAGATGGGACTCTATAATGAGAGCACGTGGCAGGACTAGATCCCTGCACTGGACTCCTAGGTGAGGAGGCAGATAAGCAGTAGGTGGCTGTGGGAGCTGGGAAAGTGAAGTTGCTGTATGAAACTTGAAGGCAGGTGCAGAGGAACAAAGGGCCCAGGTACTGAGAGATGCCTGAAAAGTGTGGGTGACAGTTACCTGCCTCACAAACAGTTCTCTTCCCCCCTGGAATCTTGGCATACCCTCAGCTTCAAATATGCCCCAGCAACTTTTCCTGCTAAATCAAAAGGAAGGCTCTGGGTGAGAGGCTCTGATACTTTGACGGGGTCACTGCTAGTTGTATATGTCCATTTTTTTTCCCCTTAATGATATTTTGCAATGCTACCGACATTCACAAATTATTTCCAACTTAAAAACATCTCCTGAAAGGAAGCTGTAATTTTTCTCTGTCTTAGGAGAAAACACTATTGGGATTTAAAAAAAAAATGAAACCTCCTAAACCTCTATGCTTGATTAGATTTCTTTCTTTGCATTTACGTGTACATTATTAGTACTCTTTAATTGGGGTGTTCAGACCAATATAAGTCAAAATCACATTATTTGTTGGCAGGTATCACTGAGAACACATACCAATGACTCAGAGGGGGCATAAATATTTGACTTCAGTGCTCTGCAGAAACAACTTTTCATCAGTTTTCCTTTTTCTCTCATTATTTTCTAGGCTCAGCTTACATGGCAGCATGAGCTTTAACAAAGTACCAGATTTTCTTACTTGGCAGAACAGGAAGACAGTGGGTTTTGAAACTGAATGAAAGAAGTGTAGTAACTTCTTCAAATACCCATAATTAGCCAGGTCACAAGATGTGCATACGGCAGGTACCTATTTCTGTCAAAGCCCTGCTCCCTTAAACTTACATTCTTAAAGTTATTCCTGAATCATTCATTAAATGCAGATTAGACTTGCTGTCTTACCTAATCAAGATCGCAGGCTGTGAATTTCCTAAGAATCTAGCATCATTAGCTCTTCAGTCACTGAAAGGCAATGTCTAGGAGTGATGACTGTCTGTGATGGTACTGCTCGTTACTTGATTCCCCATCCCTCTTGGGCAATTAGCTTCATCTGAGACCTTGCAACATCCTTTAATAAAGGTGTTTTTTTTTTTTTTTCTAAAGGAAATAGTGTGACTTCTGAAATGCAGGGTATTTTTTGCTGTAGCAGACATATGACCCAGTTCTAGATATTTTCCTGTCTAATATTAGTAGTGAACACTTCAGAAGGTACTGTTTTAATCAAAGTACAAAGGACTGAAGATAAAGATAAAGCAACTACTTTCTAAATACAAAAAATATTTTGCTTGGCTGGGTGTGGATAATTCATTTTCTGGTGATAATTTGTTTACTGGTTTCTTATTTCATATTCTTTCTATGACAAATGATCTCAGAATGACAAAAATAAACACTTTTCCAAAGGTTTTTGTTACTGAAGATATAATACACATAATGAAGAAGGGCTTTTCTTTCTCAGGAGTTGGCCTGACACTTATCATATAGCCAGATACACTGCGGTAGATAGACACGAGGCCCAGAGTCCAATAAAAAAATCATTCATACATTATGTTATTATTATATACAGTTACTATTAACAAACATAAATATTCCTCAGAATGAAAATGAACTCAGTGTTCTATAAGCTTAGAATTTTTTCCTGTGTGTTGCTTTTCTTTCTGAAAGGCAAATATTTTTCACAGTTTCTCTGCCTTAAACCTAGCTGCTCGGTGCTTGGAAAGCCTTCTGAGAAATAAAAATGGATTTTCATGTGGGACTGATCTGACATTTCCATTTACCTGGGGGGCTTGACAAGGATTAGATAACTAGATGGAAATAGAGCTTTACTCAACATAAATCAAGAGCTGGATCCTGCACATCACTTAAGAACATGAACAGCCCCACTGTCCCTGCGGAAAACAGCTCTCCATGCATCTGCTATGGCAGTGGGAGCAAGCAATGCAGTTCTCATTTCATTTTCATGTCTTTAGGGAATATTCTGTCAACCTATGGTTCCTACAGGTGATTCCTCCATCCTATCCCCTTCAAACTGCTCTTCAGAATAATTCTGTAGCCTGAAATCCAGAGGAAAACAACATCCAAGCCCTCATGTATTCAATCTCGTAACTCTACTCTTCAGGCCTTTCTCATGCAGTGAGTGTGACAAGACAACGTAATTCTGATTAATGGATGGAATTATTTGGCACTGATAAATCACATCAGAGGTTTCAGTTTTTCTACATTTCTTTCTCCACGTGTTCTTTATCCCTTGATAAAGTGATGAGTTCTTCTCCAGAGAGAGAGAACACTAGGATATGCAGAGCAGAGCATGATGCGTGGGAAGTCACTCCAGGAACATTGTGCTTGTTCCAGGATTCCTGCATTTTATAAGTTTCATCATTCACTGAAAGTTTTTTTATGTCTCTAAAATTATTTTAAATGCCTCAGTTCCTAAATGCTGTCTAGATATGGTTTTTATTACTAGTCAGATTATTTAGGAGAGTCTGGAGTCTGATGCACTTCTACAGAGAGTAGGAGGAAAAGATGTTTACCACCCTCATTTATCTGCAAAATGCTGTCCTTTCAAATCTCTCCCAAAAACACATCCTGAGTAAGGATGATTTTTCTTTCAAGTTTCAATTTTCTATTTTTTTACTGTAAAATGCTGTTCCTGATTTCTTTAATATCTGTTTTCCTTCTATGGGCATGTTTATTAATGCATTTAAACCAACAAAAGACATGACACGTGCAAGTATCTAGATGCCTTTCAATTTTGATTTGGATTCAAAGAATATATTTCTTAAGAGAGGCATTTGAAATTTGTGTCATTATTTATTGTGCCTTTTTGAAAGAATACAATTAATAAAGTGGTGAAGAAATGCATCATCCAAATTGCATCATGTGATATACCATCCCGTTAAATTATCTCATGTTCTTTCTGTATCAAGTTCAGGTCACTTTGTTGAGGAGTAATTTAGAGAGATGAAAGAGGAAGTTCTTTCCCGACTTTGAGTAATCACAAAAGTATTTTGATACTACACAGTTTTGTAAAAACAGGGTCTTTGGCTATCCTTGCTACTTCACTTCGGTAAGGACACTCCACTGCCACTGTCCTTCCCTGCTGGGGAAGAACAGTCCAGCAGCCTCCATTTTCCTCCACATTTGGGGTGACACATGATCAGCAAAGAGGAGCCTTGACTAGTCTTGTGTCCTACTTCTCCCACTGGTCCCTACAGGTAGATTCTTCCCACACTACTCTCAGCTAATCCTTTGGACCTGGCCTTTAGCTGGTTATGGCCTGTAAGGAGCATTCAGGAGAGGGTCTATCTCTGCTTTCTGCGAAAGCTGCCAGCCTTGGCATGTCTGTCCTGCCTCTCAGAGCCACCTTTCATGCTATCTATTTCCATCATCATTATCCCTGGTCTGAGGACCCTCTTGGTACCAAGTCCCACACAGATTATTTTTAATTTGATTCTGGGACTTCACTGAGAGAATGTGGATGGTATCGTGCAGCAAATTTTCCATGTCCTTGAATAATGACTGAAATTGCAAGACTCATTAAAACCTGCCCTTCGAGGAAAATATTAATATCCACCTATTTCTTACATACTGCCTGCATGCCTTTCTTTGTTTTAGGGTGTGAGTTCAAAGGGGAAGAGACTGCTTCTTGTCATACATATACACAATGCCCACACAGTGCAATATTATGAAAACAGTGCTCGTATACTGCCTTTTTCAAAACGTTCTGAGGATATATTTGTATTGTTTAATATGGTGCAGCACAATGATGGCCTTGCTGATCAAAACTGACTCTCTTCTGGAATTAGGAGCAGCACTGCTATACCATGCTAGCACTGAGTTCTGCTTGAGCAAACCATCAGTGGCACCAAGGCAGCATGGCTGCCCTTCAACACGTTACCATCATACTGAAAGAAGAAGGTAGACAGGGCTAGAGCATCCAGTTAAAAACAGATTAAAAATATATCAAACGCAGTGTAAGCAACTGCTACAAGGTTCTGCCTGTGTGAGATGCTGTGTTTTGGAAGAGGAAGTGGCTGGTGTTAGAGGGTCCATGGGAATTCTTCAATAATGCAACTGCCTGTACTTTCATCACTGCTTGTTTCTGTGATATTAGACTTGGCACAGCTGTTGCTTGCAGGGTTTTTCTTTGAAGGGTTAGAAAATCCTAAAGCTGTCATTTTGTGAGTGATACTCTTCTATAAACTGTTTGGACTTCTATAAATATTGCTGACTCCATGCAGGGCATTATTATCTAATCTCCCAGGGAACATCTCTAATCACAGTCTACCCGCCCATGTCAATCTAGGACACATCCAACCCTTAGAAATAGAAGTGGAGAAATCATAAAATGTTCTAACACATGGAGTTGGCAGACAAGTGCGAGACAAGATCACAAACTGTGCAAAATGAACAGTTTGCAGTGGAACATGCTTCCCTCTTTCCTCCATCAAAGACGTATTTTATGGCTTCAAATCAACACATGAACCTTTTTTTTTCTTTCTTTCTTTTTTTCCCCTTTCTTCTTCTAAGTAAATTTCCCTTTAATCAGAGCTACCTGCCTGACAGTAGCACAATTAGCTACACTGGATAAAATATCAGCTTCTGGTCTGTGATGAAAGTGGTCTCCTTTTCATTATAGATCCACAATTTCCCATTTTTAATGGGTCTGATTGTTATGTTCAAATGGTTGTAGTTTTAAGTCTGCTGTGAAACAGTTCCTAAGCCTAATTATAACTTCTTTATATAAGTCAATAATGAAGGAAAATCAAGATCAGGAAGAGCTGGATAGTGCCATTCACACTTACCTTGAATTCAACTCATCATTCTGGAAATGAATAATGAATGCTAGGGAAACTACTTTCTTCATCTCTGAGTTGGCCTTAGCATATATGTCTTCCTTGAAAACACTACCCATTGAGCAAGAGTCCAAATGCAAAGTGTGAATTTGTGAGCAGCCTACACATTGTCTTATGCTGGAGAAGATTTTTGAGAGGATTTTTGGGGGAAGTTCTCAAAGATTATCCACTTAAAAAGAAAAAAAGAAAAATGAAAAGTGTTCCCTGGTGGACCACATAGGTGTCTTACAAACACCAGCTTGCATCGCTTAGTTCAACACAGAAGTACTTCATATTCAGCAAACATACAGCACTGGCAACATTCCAGGTAAATAAGCTCGTGAAAACAAGATGATAAATATATAGCTGATTTTGGTTGTCTTTGCCGTTACTCATTACTTAGGGAGCAACCCTGAAGCGTGACAAATTTGATTAGAACAAATGGGAAGACATGGAAGCACATTTTCAAAACTACTTGGCTGCTTTCACACAAATCAGACTCTCCTTCTACCCTCACTTTCCTTCAAAAAACACACTTAGTATTCATACCCTAGTGAGCTGATTTTTGGTGTTGTACAAAGGTATCACGTGACAAATATGACTGACAAACACAATCCACTATGATGATAGATGATTACAGAAATTGAGTTGTCCATTCTTTCACTCAAGGCTTGCCTATTTTCTTGCAGATCACTTTAGAAAACAACTACAGTGGTCTCATTCTTGGTGCATGATTCACCACGTTGGCCTAGAGAAGCTACATTACAAGCCTTGTAAGAAGCAGGTTTTTTTGCAGCAGTAACTCCCTATAACAGCACCCATCTTGAACTCAGTCAGTTGTGTAATGTGACTGAGTTGTTCCGCAGGCATCAGTGTACACGTGTCCCCGACCTACAGTCTCTTCTGCTCCACATCACCTCTTCAGGTTAATTTCTTATGAGTCCTAGAGGAAGGCCCACTCCAGGAGGATTTTAAAGAAAATCGTGATTATTTCTGTTATTGCTTTATGTATTGAAAAAAAAAAAAAAACACCTTCTGGGGAGAGTGGAATTCCAACCCATGTCACAAAGAATTTAACACAGTGAACTATTACTGTATGGAGACAATTTTCACTTAAACATTAGTCATAAGCAGATAACACTCACCATAACATTTAGAAGGCATCCAAGCATTGATATTGGAATTCCAGCTGGGACAGGAATACTTGGATGCATAGCACTATAATAGCTAAGAGTGTGGGTGGATGCTGAGCCGCAGCCTATTTACCTAACCCACATCTGACTGAAGCTGTCATTGCATAAATATCAGGGCAAGCTGCACAGCACTGCTTCTCATGACTCTCCAATGGTACAGTGACTGTTATGTGGCTTAATGCTCTCTCACTGATCTGAAGAGACACTATAGAAGCATTCCTGGGCTGTAAATTCACGCTGTGGATTATTTTAGGTAGCTTGTTCAGTTACTCTAAATGTAGATGCTCACTCTCTCCCTTGGCTGGGATGAACTGACCTCCACAAGTGGCTGCACAGTAGAGCTGTCCATGTTTCCAACAACAAAAACCCATTACGTCAAATGATGTGCTTCTCCACATGCTCCAACTTGAATCTAGACACTCATGAGCAGCAGACTGTACTCCTTGAAGTCCATTCCAGATGGACTCAGTGAGGCTGATCTCTTTCCTCCTGCAGGTGCTGACCATATGCTTAGAACATACCTATGTCATTGGACCACATACCAAATATTACCAGAGAATAATGATGGGAATCACTTTTTCTTCAGTTGCTCAGCGTCCAGTGTATGCAACAGGGACCTCTTCCTGACGGATTTTTAGACCTGTTGACTCCAGGGTACTGTCCTGGACACAAAGTCGAGAAGAGTCTTCCTTAGTTTTGCCTTTGGTAAGCCAGTAAGTACATGAGATCTTCACTGGACCATAGGAAGAGAGCAAAAATTAGAGTGGATGAAAAAATGCAAAAATATGTAACATCCTAACATAGTGGCCTCTGTCAACAATGAAAGAGAGGGCTGATTCAAGTCATGGTCTCATTTTTGGGGTACGGAATATGATTTTTTTTAAATTGCAGCAGTGGTTAGAACTTCATAGGCATTTCCAGTTTTTAGCCTAGCCTTTATGCAGAAGTTCACATTGTTTGTCACTGACTAGCCTGGTGAGAACACCACCTCTCAGAAAGTCTTATTACCTAATAGCTAGGATGTCACAGTTGTCAAGGCATAGGTTCAAATCTGGAGCTCTCACATTTTAATTTTGAGAGTGCCATAACGTGCAGTCATTATGCAGAGAGAAGGGTTGCCACCTTTGAAAGCAAGTTCTAACACACATGCAAAATTCCAGGAATAAAGATAATGTTTGTGACAGCAAACAAGCACTTTGCTGCAGTTTCAGTGAACTGTCTGAAATAACTGGGTCATAAGCCTCTAAGTTTCCATCCATAGAGATGGAGACTGCTCGAGCAGGGGTTGAACCAGATGGCCTCCAGATGCTCCTTTCAACCTCAGCCACCCTGTGATTCTGTAAGATGTTTCCTGACAGCTTACTTCAGCAGCTTTAAACCAGAATGTGTTGGATCTGTAATTCTAATTTTTAGAGATGTAACATCCCCTGAAATTTTAAAGGCTGTAAATATGGTACTCGTGACTGTGAGCGACAGTCAGAAAGGTCAATCAACACAAAAAACCCTGAATTATTCAACACAGTTGCAGGAAGAGAAGAGCACCTCCAGAGCTCCATTCAGCAAAGCTGAAGTTGGAACAAATGACATATGGTGAAGGAAGGTTATCCATTGGTTTTCTTTTTTTTTTTTTTGTTTGCTTTGGGATTTTGTTTGGTTGTTTTTAAATTGGAAAGCATTTCATAGAGGAAATTGGACAGAATTTTCTGAAGATTTGTGGACACACTCTGAGAAGGCCTCATTCTCATCTCACACACTTCAAGATCCCAGGTGTTTCAGGACCTAGCCTACCCACCTGACATTTTATAAATTACAGTGATCCCTGATGCGGTAGGAAGCTCATCAATGCAATGTCTTAAAACCTAGTAAGAGAATCCAAACAGATGAGAAATGTAAAGATGGCTTTTTGCACAGCACCCAGGAGCCTGGGAAGGAGAGATCCCTTACAGTATTGCTTGGATACTGTGTGTAGAACAGACTTATATTTAAGTATCTATTATGAATGTGTTCATGAAAAACAAGAAATCAGACAGTAATGTTACTGGAATCTATCATCTGTTCTGCAATATTTCTGTTGAAAACTCTTCTATTGAAATTATTCATATGGTATGATGCTGTGAGGCTAAACATCAAACTCTGGGGACACAGTCTTGAAAGGATTTGTTCTTGCTGGAGAAACAGATTGCATAGATGTTCTGCATAAAGATGAGGCACTTTGTTTTGGGGCTGTCACATAAGGGCAACGTTTATGCAACCAGTTTGGGAGAAGCTTGTTCAACAGGATGAATGTTGTTCAAAATTCTTGCAAGTGGATCTTTTATTATGCAACCAACTTCACTGACAATTCGCAAGGGTTGCTCAGAACTAATACTTCCTTCAGCTCTCTAGCAGAGAGCGACTTAGGAAATTTTCTTCTAATACATCCATATCATATTGCATTAATCTCCAGTGTCATTGAAACTCACTCCTTATATACTAAATGTTTATTAATAATGTTTAGCATGCAATGATGTGAACAGGTTAGTGACTATTTTCCTGAATTAAACAACAACTTGGAAGCAAAAATATAAGTATAGATTTATTAGAGAAGTTATCTAAAATACAATTTTATTTCCCCCTTAAATTAGAGCATATATTATTTCGGTGAAAAGATATTTTGTACTCTACAGTAACAATTTTAAAAGATAATACTTAATTTAGAACATTTTTAATTAAAAAAATCCAACACTACCATGAAGACATAATCAAGGTTGTTGATAGCACGGGTAAAAATGCAAAATGGTCTTCAAAATATTTACATGTCAGTTTCTTAATATCTAAGTCTAATTCTAAGTATTCATTTTACTTTTCCTTCTCAAAATACTTTTTTTCCTATACTATACCTATATTTTGTATTCCTGTGCTTTTGACAAAGCTTCAAGTTATCATTAGTTTTGTGTACTATCACACCAGTGGATGAGGTTTCTTAGAATGGCTTATTCTGCTATCACCATATGCTCTCCCAAACAGCCAATATATTGTTTTTTATACCAAAATGTCAGTCGCAGCAAGTCATCAAAACGCACACAGCCCTCCCTCAGGCTTCCCCCAGATCCACACATTAAGAACCCCTTCCTGTTTGGCCAAGAGCCTTTCACATTTCATTAGCTGGCATTTTAGATGCAGAGCAAAAGAAAGAATGAATATGGGAGACAAGATGTTGCCAGGGCACACATGGCAAAGGTTTGATTTGTGCTTAGCAAAAAGGGCTCCTCACAAACACAGCAGTTTCTAACACACTCATCGCTGAGGTTACTGGAAGGAAGCTCTGACTTCCCTGCTCTTCAGAGGCTGGCATGGGCGCCAGTTGTCCACCATGCGGCACACCGGCTCATTCTCAGCACTGAAGCAAAGGCCACGGAGTTTGCACATCTGTGGGAAAAGGCACAAACATCCTCAAATGCATACTCATTGCATCATCCCAATCCGCAACGCTCAACTAACACTTCCACCAGCACTAACGACCTAGAGAGACATCACCATCCATAACTAGCATTAACATTAAGGCTCCCTTAAAAGTTACAGTTTATTAATAGTAATAGTAGCAATGATTACCATTTCCAACAATTCTTCCTTATCATTTATTCTATCCATTATGTTATGCCCCACAGCAGATCAGCTGAACTTTCTCATCAGCTGAATAAACCCCTAGGATTATGCATATGGTTCTAGCATGGCTGCCATACATAAAAGGGGTTTAAGAGTTTGAAGGGTAAACTAAAGCCCTTCAGGACTAGTTTATATTTATAGGCTTCCATATTTATATCTTCTGAGCACACGGATGCAAACCTCAGGACAGAATCTTGCCTCTTTGTAATTTCATTAATGGATGGTGCAGAAACCTTGGGCCAGGACTGTTTTAGTCTGAATGAACTCCTTCCCACAAGGAAGGTTCCATCCTCCTCAAGTTGCACAACAGAAAATGGGACTCTTCTTAGACAGATGACTTCCGGAATCTGCAAGTTTTCTCTCTTCCAAAGAAGGCAGTTAGGATTTTTACAGTTATGCATGGGATTTCCCAGTCTGTTCTGTGATGAACAGACCTTGTAAAATGAGTTCTGCATATCCTGGAAATGCTCTAAGATCTCAAAAATCAGCAAATCAGATACAGATTTACAGTACACTACTGTAGATGCAGAATGAATGCTCTTCTGATATGTGGTAAACCTGATATTTTCAGGGCAAGTACACACAGATAGGTGACTTGTGCATGTGCAGATGTGTTGATGCTCACAGTACATGCTAGCATTTCTCTACATATGCAAATAGTCTTTTCATGCATTCTACCCATTTCCTACATATATATATATATTTTTTTAAACAACATGGCAGCTCCAACTTCATTAAGTTTTTAAAACTCTTCGCATTGCCTGGACTTTGTCCAAATGGAGGACAGTCCTTCATTTTACATCAACCTCCACTTCCACATAAAGAAGCAGAGCTTGCCAGAAAAAGGCAACCACTTCAGATTCATATTTCTATGTGACATCAGCCGTTTCAAGGATCACTTGGAGGACTGAATCAAAGCAATCAATACAATTGGCATTATCCCAGAGAGCTACCTGCTCAGAGCTGACAGTGATGGGCTCCTTCAGAACGTGCCAGATGACACATTCATGCAGTGGTGGAGTGGTCAGGGAGCCAGGGTACGTCCAATAGTCTCTGCATGGAGGCAGCAGTCCAGTAGGGTCAAAGTTTGTGAAAGAAGCTTGTTTCCCCTGCAATAAGGAAAGTATCATAGAATCACATGGTTGGAAACGACCTGCAAGATCATCTAGTCCAACCGTCCTCCCATTACCGTTGACTATTGTCAAGGAAGTGACAACATACAAACACTGGGCTTGTCACACTGAAGTCTTCTAAGAAAGCTCTATATTTGGAAGGAAGGGAGAAACTGCGTTGGGCATACAGGGTTAGTACCTCTTACAGTACAGGTATTACGTACATTCAGCACTATATTCCTTATTTTTTTTAGGACAGTCAAGACGTTTCAGCATTTCAAATGTTGAATTTATGGGCTTTTCCTTTACAGATATGACTTGATCTTGCCTGAAGGAACAATGAGATTTCAGATGCAGTGTACACTGGGAATATAGAAACTGAGAGACCTGTTGTGCAATGAAGTAAATGGCAACATCCATTTATGTCAAATGGAGACTGATGACAAAGGTGACGAGGTAGTCTCGTTCTCTACCTTTTCCATCCATGGATCTTGTTGGCAAAGGCCTTTACCCACTACGATGGTACTTAATTACTAAATAAATATCTCTAGTTTCCAATTACTCAGCACATTAAGATCCCATATATGCTTTATAGATTATTTAAAATACAAAAGGCTAACTTTTTCCCTGGTTTTTATCCTGATCAAACTTCTTATCTGGAAGATGATTCTTACCTTACAGGTTTCAATGCAGCTGAAAGACAAATAAATGTAGTCACAGATACAAATTACCTGCCCACTACCCTAACTTAATCTTTAGCTTTAACAATTACAGGAGCATTTGTGCTGATGGTACGGTTTTACTCTCATACGCACAGTGGACATGAAAGAAGTAAAGAATCTACTTTCTAGACCAAATGGTTTTGTCTGGTGGCATTCAACACAGAATATTACCTTGGTTTGAATGGAGTTCAGAGCATCAACAACTTTCTGTATTTCAGGTTTGGCATTCCCTACCTGTAACACAAAGAGCAAGAAAAGAACTTAATGGCGCAGTTTCATGACACCTTAGTTTTCTGTTACAATTCTCAAGGACACATTTTGTAGCACATTTTCATAGCACCATTTCATTACATAACAGGAATATTAAGCAGAATTGACTGCAACTGTCTCCCTAAAAATCAAGCCAGCTGACAGCACAAATAGGTCAGCTGAGGACACTGGTCAGAATAAAATTATTATTTCAATTTACAGCATGTGGATTTATTTTTGGATTTGAGCTGCTATTTTTTCATAGAAGTCACCCTCCTAATAGAAGACAGCGAGGCCAGGACAGAGTGCACACAGTTGGGTTACAATCACCTTCTCCAAGTAGCTGTGAAGACAATTTGGCTGATATGAAATGCTCTGGACATTTAATAATAGCAGGGAAATTAAAATAGTTGTTAATTAGGCTGGTCTTACTAGAGATTCATATATATACACTACTTGGTCAGTAATGCAAATCATTTCACTGTCCAAGTCACAGCAGTGCCACTATGATGGAGGCAAGCATGCTGCTGTAGGGTCATCACAGTGACAGATGACAGCCATACTCCACTGTAGGTGTACAGTTTTTGTATGTACAGAAAATCAAGAATCTGGAGCGTCACCTGATTTGTTCTGGGCTTATGGGGTATAAAATAACACTGCTTTATTCTATGTTTTGAGCTCCTGATTCCACACGCAACATAATGAACATACTATACTAACACAAATAATAGAAAAAGAAGTTTAACTAACCTTCATGAAGATGCCTACCACAGCCAAACCATCAGGATGCTTCACAGCTTCAGCAAACTTGCCATATTTTACATTCCAGTGAACAATATGAAGCTAGGAACAAGAAAACATGGACCACAGTGAAAATTATATTCCATCCATAATATTTTACAAATGAGGATGCAGGGAAGTAATTTATTAAACATTAAGAGCAGATGGTGTTTTACTGCTGAGATTTAAAACTTTTGTGTACAGTTAAGAATTTGTTACATAATTCATTAACTTTGAAGTTTCGTTTATGCAAAGAGATTTCTGTCATGCATATTATTTTGCTTCTGACTCTTGCTCCCAGATGAGTTTTAGATGCAAACTGTGGGCTGCATCTTCCTGCTTTTAATCTGGTAAAACTCCTCTTATCTTTACAGTGAGTTTTTCCTACACACAGCCCGCAGAATTTTGACACAGTACTTCCAATATAGCCAGGTATTCATAAGTTCTTATCAACACAAAGACATGGTCCTGCAGTGTAAGGACAGAGAAGACATTAAATATAGTTCTGACCTCCACTCTAAACAAAAACAGAAAACAACAACAAAAAAAACCCAGAAAAAAATGCCAATGAACTATCCAGCCCTTTCATGGAAAGCCTTTGAAAAAAGATATCACAAGAGTATCCAGGCCACATTAGCAAGGATGCTCCTTTTTTTTTTTTTTTAATTTCAATGTTATTTAGTTCATATGCCTGTTTCCCGATATCTGCAACTCAAGTTGAACAAGTAATTATGGTATTGTGAACAGATGTGAGGCAATGGGAGGATTTTTTCTGGATATGCCTAAAGTGAATCCTATCTCACGAGAAAGTATCAAAGCTGACAAATTTGTGGGGCCATTCCCTTTATCTGACCATTCAAACTGCAGTCGTGTTCAGTCAATGTGTACATTTATGGAAGGGTTAAAAAGGTATTTTACAGCAGTTGTTCATTTCTAACCTCTGTATTATCTTTGGAAACCTTATTGCTCTCTTCAAATACCTGAAAGGTGATTGCAAGGAGAGCAGGATTGGTCTCTTCTCACTGGTGACAGGACAAGAGGAAATGGCCTTAAGTTGCACAGCAGTAAGTTTAGGTTGGATATCAGGAAAAACTTCTTTACGGAAAGGGTGGTTAAGCACTGGAATAGGCTCCCCAGGGAGGTGGTTGAGTCACTATCCCTGGATGTGTTTAAAAATCGTTTGGATGTGGTGCTCAGGGACATGATTTAGCAGTGGGTTGTTAGAGTTGCGTAGTACGGTTTGGTTGTGATTGGACTTGATGATCTTGAAGGTCTTTTCCAACCTGAGCAATTCTATGTTTCTATGATTTGCAAAGGGCTGATCCTAATGTGGCACTGCACCAAAATCTTCCACGGTAACCCCCACAGTCTCTTGCCCTGTGAAGGTTTGTAGAGCTATTACTACTAAAGTGGAAGGTGAAAAAACAAATCAAAATACCCATTAGACACAGAAGACTGGAAAGGCAAAGCACATCCTACCTCCGCATCGTACTTCACGCCATCCACAGTGTGTTCAGAGCCCTGGCCCTCACAGGATCCCCAGTGAATGTGAAACTGCACCAACCTGTAGACTCCATCCAGCGCTCCTCCTTGCAGCACTGCAAAGCAAAGAGCCTCCATTAACACCTCCTGGAACATTTGCTATCAAGTCTCACTACAGACTGGAATATCCACTCAAGTCTCCCAAGTGAATTATTTTATTGCTCTGCATGCTGCCATGCTACTCCAGATTGTCTTCAATGGTATGCTGCTGCAAAAAGCCCAAGTCAATAACAAACATATAAAACCGTAAGTGACTTTACAGTGAGTGCCATCAGCAATTAAGCATGCTAGTATTACAGGTGACGAGGGAAGAGTTAAGGATGTAACTTTTCTGTCACCAAATAAATAAGTCCAAGAAAAAGACTAGCCCTACATAAGGTTATTCTGAGAAAGTACACCTGAAGATCAAATCATCTTTAACTTCGTAACGTACTCTATCCCCTCATTTTGGGCAGTTTATCCATTAAGGCAAATCCCGTGGTGAACTGGATCAAGTAAAACACTTTTGACTCCAAATTAAACCCAAATACTTGGCTGTGGGCAGATGCAAGGTAAAGTGCTGGGCACAGCACAAGGCATTGCAAAGATCCAGCTCTGCCTATTCCATCTTTTTCTCCCCAGTAATGAGTATATGAGAATGCTGCAGAAGCCATTTTTTTTTTTTAAAGATTGGAAATGAGGCATTAACTTATGCTTCCCACTACTTGATATTATCCCTGCGATGTCACTGATGTAAGAGGAGAGCCCAGCCACACATTCAATTACACAGGAGCAAGCTCCCCGGTTCTGCCTGTTAGCTTTAACTTTGTACTTATTCTGTGACCAATCACCATTACAGTATGCAGGATCAGGCCCCATTACTGCCAAACGCTGAAGGCACAGACAGTGTCTCCTCCAGAACAGCATAAAGCATGGAACAATAACAAACAGTTCTGTTCAATGGAGCTATGTATCTAAGTCATTAAGGCAAGGTTTCACACAGGTTTGTGCTTTTTCTTTTTCTCAAATTCACTATTGAGGTGCTAATATTTAAAAATCAGAAATATTTTGAAATATAATTTGAAATGCTATAATCTTACAGATCTATTTCTGTATATAGGTGCATAATATATATATAAAGTGACAGAAGAGTGTTGACATGAGGTGTTAGATGCACGTGTGCTCTGTGCACGTGCCACAAACAAAATGATTCTGTGGAGTGAAGATGCTTGCCTCTCAGTCCGCATTAAGTCTAGACATGTAACTATCACACGTGCAAGTGTAAAAATGTAAACCAAATGCAGAGTGGAAAAGGTCACTGTTCAGATTTCTTCTGATTATACAAAAGCATGGACAAACGTAGCTGTGGATACTTGGAGGAACTCAAAGCGGTGAGCATTTGACTAAACAACTGGAATACATGAAATTTAGATGCAAGATGTATGAAACACTTTAGTTTCCACTTGTGTGCATTACACATGCAGAATTTGGTTCAGTGGACAAATTTAGCGTTTGCCCAGGGCTCCTTCTCTGGCAAATAATTTTAGAAGTCTGCCAACACATTTCTGTTTGAAAAATGTGAATATATGTTCCACTATAGTCTTTACAATTTCACTGTACATAGCCAACAGAGCAAGACTCACCCTGCCTATTGCCAAACTATGTGATACGAAGAGGAATGGCTGTTTGAAGTAATTAAATAGGCACATATTTTATTCTGCTCCTGTATTTCTACACATTCTAATTGCCAAGGAGTACAACTGTTTCAAGCACAGTACTACAAATTGGAACGAGTTTTTTTCAGAATGGTTACTGCAAATGTGTGCTAGCTCCATTTTAAAATGTAATTAGGTGCTACATCTTTACCGATGCAAAATTATTTAATCCACACAGTAACATGTTTCATTTAAAAATGATGCCGTGGAGTTTCAGTTCCTTTGGCTAACGGACTTGCTGCTTGTTGCAGATACAAATGGACCGTGGTCTCACCATCCCCAAACTTCAGAAGCACTAGCATAGCACAGATTAATCTGCCATTATTAATCAATGGAAAGCATGCTGAAGAGCAGAACCATGCAATATTCTCAAATCCATTTGCAGTGTTATTTCTACACAAAGTTTGCTATAGCTTCATAAAACTCAAAAGATGCACAAAGTCTCTTTGCAGTTTTTGCTTACTTTTCTCACTCTGTGGTTCTCAAATCCAGCACTAGCTTATTTTGTCTCACAGCAGAGCATTCAAAGAAAGTAATAATTAGATTAGTGTGAAGGAATACAAATTCAGCTGTCTTAGTTACACAACAGGCCTTCTCATTCTAGCCTCCATTAAGCAGTTATTTTTCCTTAATATTTTCCAGCCTCTCCAAAGAATTAACATTCAAACTTAAACTGTAAATGTGGAGATATTGGAACTTTTTTTCTTCAGTACAAGTTTGGCTTTTTTTTTTGTACCATGAATAAACATTACCAGCTTTTGTAAAGCAAAAACTCTGGGAGCATCTGAGCAACATTTCCACTGGGAACTTCCCTACTCCTGTCCATGTGACACAAACATCAGTTCAGGCCCACTGAAAACAGAAGCCCAGCTCCTCTCTCCTCTTTTTTTGAGGGATGGGAAAATTCTGATCCATATTTGAGCACCACAGCATTAGCTCTCTTACTTTTGAGTTCAGTATTACTCTTACCCACCCTGGAAATACAGATGTAGCTCTTTCCCCTTTTGTTATATAGCATAGCTTCAGATGCAGAGTGAAAACAGCACTGGGCAACTTGGAAAACATGATTTTCTCATAGATTCTTCATTCTCAGTCTACATCAATAAACTGGTCTCCACAGACATGTAGCAATCCAAGAGGTAACAGCTTTGAAATGCAGCTTTTCTTCTATTTGACAGTTATTAAAAATACTGCAGTAAGACAGATTTGGAGCCATTTTGCATAGATTAAGAAATAGTAACTGTTCTCAGCCTTCTACCACTTACTGAAGAAGTTATACTAGTAATATCTAGCAAATAAATTGCACTGCTGTTACATGACCTCATAACATTTTCTAAATTAGGTGAAAATAAGTACTAGCAGAGCTAATTTGGAAAGCTAAATAACCACACAAATGGTTCTATTAATGTCTGTGGGATTTCTGGGATAAAGAAGGAGAACTATCTTTGTCTCTGTTATGTGTTCATGGGATATTTGGAAATGCACAGAAACCAAGGGGCACTGTGCTGCACCTGGGACAGCTGCTCACTCAGGCCACACAACCCCACTGCTGTTCCCAAAGGCAGTCACTGGGCAGTTACTTTTCCCATGCAGAACAGGACGGCTTTACAGGAAATTCTGTGGACTACTTCCTATTTTCCTTCAGGAAGTGGCAGCAGCCACATGCGCTAAGTTAGGCAGGAATACCATGCAAGTACCATAGAACCCTGCATAAGGATGTAACAGGGCAGGAGACTAATAAATCTCACTGAAGCAATAAACTTGTCAAAGAAGTAATCAAAATGGCTGAACTATAAGATTGCTTCCTGAGACAGAATGAATTCCTTCCTGTTATACAGATCAGTGTGATAAGAAACGCTACTCTGAAGTTCATGATTCCGAGACAAAGCTGAACAAGAAAATGCCCTTTGAATGGAAACCATTCACAGCAAAACTCCTTCCAGAAGATGAAATAATGGGCCCACTGCAGCATGATGGATGTCAAGGGCTCAAAATAGAAAAGGTGGTTCTAACTGAGATACCACCAAACTAAAACATAGCAACAAGACAGTTCAGCATATATCTTTGAGCAAAGCCCAAAGCACTGATTACTTTGGCATAAAGAAAGCCATGATTTTCTATCTGCCTCCAGTAGACATGTGCGTGCATATAGCATTATAGACATGTGCACACAATGTACATATTGTGCATAAATTTATAATGTTAATATTGTATAGGCATTCGTGTATACACAGATATCTGTATGCTAAAAAACAGGCCCTGCAGAGATAAAGCAGAAAAACACCTCAAGCACCATGTACTATTAATGGCATAAAAAGGCTCTTATGAGTATGCGCAGGGATTAGCCTTGTGTTCTTATACAAGGATGGACTTCCCCATCTGACAGTCTGAAGGGTTCAGTTGAGGTGAGCTGTCACTTCCGTGAAACGTGGAGTACAGAATATTACATTTTGTGAGATGTTTCCTTCTTTATGTTATCTCTTTCAAACATTCCTCCTAGGACACTATATCATGACAAGCAGGAGAGTAAAACAGGATGCAAACGTGTGATCACGCTTACAGAGAACATCTGTAATGAGCCTCACCAAAAGAACCTACGTAATTGGTATCTCATAAGAAAAAAAGCCCTGCTGTGACCTTGCTAGGGGGCTAGCCTGATAAGGTAGCAAGGATGTTCCGGAGAGATAGGCCAGAATTAAACAAGTGCCAAAGTGTACCATGTCTGCATACATGTGTATCAGCAGCTGCTCAGTGATTTCAATTCAGCCCTGCTGAACTACTTGGCACAGACTGGGCAGCAGCCAGACAAGGCTCTGACCTGCTTAACCATCCTAAGTCATTCAGGTTCACGTCTTTCCTTGTCAGCCCTTCAGGTCATTTGTTTGTGTGATTCCAATAAACATCTAAGTGGGAATGCTTGTATGCATGTAAATGTTAGTGTGTATATACCTATACAGAAGAAAAAATCCACTAGCCACTGAGAGTGAATTAAGGGGAAGTGGCAAGAGAAGTGGCTATTTAAAAGAACAGAACACACTTTAAACTATTTGTAGATGCACCTTGGGAGTATTAAACACATGAAAATTTGACATTATATTATGAACAATTTGTTCACATGATGTATTGTCCCTAGTACACGAAGGGTACTATTCATTTCACACGGTGAAACCCATTGCTCTCAGGACTAGGAAATATGTTTTATGTATCGTAATGCACTATAGGGAATCCCTGATCAGCAGTCTTCACCTTTCAACCCACGTAATTTGACAATGACTTCCAAAGCACTGAGTTGGAAGCATTAAGGATCTCTTAACAGTAACAGTCAGCTTCAATTCTGACAGTTGTAACTATAAAACTAACCTCAGAGGTCGCTTACAGTACTGGAAATTATGCATTGGACATGGTACTCCTTTCACTTATGAAGGTAAGTGAACAAATTAGCTGGGAAGAATAGTTAAGGTGAAATCTAGCACTAGGAAAAATTTCTTTTTAAGACGTAATACAGCCAAGTGGCTCTTACCTCAGCTGGTAACAGTTAACTAGAGTTTCTCTTGGTTTTGTATTAAAAAATGCCTCTAGAGAGGGAATCTGGAAGAGCAGAAGGAACTCAACAGGATTCTTACATGCACAAGCCATGACAAGTTTCTGCCCAGAAGTTGCACATGTAAATAAATAGAAAGAGATAAATAAAGCAAGCTGGTTAAAGTCAGGAAGAGCGCTTTTGAGCTCTGTAAAGAAATGAAGGCCTGAATTAAGCAGGACTGATCTTAAGCCCTATCATTTTCCTTCCTATTTTCTTGAAGCACTACACTCAAACCACCTTCTTGCTTAGACTTTGCAGCTTCTACTGATACCAGCTGAACGGAGAAGTTACTCAGTGATGACACACACTCCAGGACCTCTGACTTTCTGGTCAGGCAGCGCACAAAAATACTTGTGACATATAAGCAGGTGTCTGAACACAGTCCCCTTGAGCCATAAGTAGTCAGTCCCTTGATTTATGATACAGATGGGTTATGATATTGCATAGCCCATACTGTACTACAGAGCTTCAAGCTGTGACCATACACCAATAACCTCCAATATTATTCTGGTGTAGCTAATGTTACATGCGCAGAGCTGGGAAGCCTAAAAATAGATGCCTGGCAGTGACTTTGCGTAAAAACTTTGCCTTAAAGGCAGCAGATCTGCACACTTCTTCCTCAGTTTACCAACTGGGATGGAAGTGTAGGAAAAGAGCAACAGTGGCACAACTTCCAGTGTAACCCACTGCCAACCACACACTGCTAATGCACCGACTGTTGGCAACAAATACAACAAGTCAGAATTCAAGACAGTTGAAAGATCTTCATTAATATTTCCCATCATAGAAGAATTGAGTAATCAATTATGACTACTGAAAGTCTCCCAAGGAATGCTAGTCCCAAGGTTAATAAAGTATTTTCATTTCCCAGGTCTCTTCATAATTGTAAAGTTCCATCATGACTGAATTTCTGTAAAAATGTCGGATTTACTTGAAAGCCTGTGTTAGACTTCAGTATCTCCAGCACAGCAGCAAGGAAAGAAGAGGAAACAAGAGACTCATTCACATGCAGAAGTGACCAGTACATTTAGTAAGGTCTTCAGAGGTTTACACCAGAGTTATTATTCACTTCTGACAGGTTTTACAGCTAAAATATAATATCTTTATTTGTTACGAAATAATTAATAGCTGACTTTCACAAACACGTGATCAGAGAACACAGAATACAGTGCTCACTGCTACGAGCATTTCCCATTTGAATGTCAGGTTGTAGGTCAACTCCAAAAAGTTTTCCACAGAAGAGTGAAAATGATACGTATATTACAAAATTGTCTTTCATGCTTTTGAGGCTTACTTGAGCACAGTCATTTCCTGTGGTTTTAGAGCTCTGAGAAGTCACCAGTTGTTTCCATCTTTTGAAGTGTGTAACACAATATGCATTTCCTTATGGCAGACTACAATATGATTATGTAGGTACCCTGAATGAGATACAAAGCTCTCAGTTGCTATAAAACTCCTAGAATAAGGCACACTATAAAAGGTCAGGGGTTATCAGCACCAGTGGCTTGACACATGTGTCCCAATATACAAGAGAGGATAAACCTAAAACTGTACTTCTATTCCTGGTGACACTTCTACAATATAGAGGATTTACTTCAGAGCTTTTACTTTAGATTATAAACACAAATGTGTTTATACACATAAACACAGATTAAACACAAATGTGTACAAATACTTGCACTTTCACACTTGCTACAAGACAGTGGACATAAGAATTCAAAAAGCTTGAACAGAAGGAGAAGAGAAACTAAGGAAGGCAGAAGTTCATTATTTGTTTTCTATATGTTTGAGAAAACATTCCAAAAAAGGGAACGAAAACAAGATAGAAGACAATTTATCTAAGAGAAGGTAATGGAATTGCAGCAAATAAAAACTTTTAGAAAGAGGCAATCCCAAGTTGTCAATTTACTTCCCATACATCCGTTCTACCAGCTAGCAACTGTAAAACAGGAAGGGAACAGACTTCAGGAACCAACTGCAGCTTTAGAAGGGGAATACCACAGCTGTCACATAACCCAAGAAATTCTAAGGCTGTGCTACAAGAACTGAAATAGAAGGTTTGTGTGCAATTGCTTAGGAATAGGGTATTTTTTTTAAGCATGCTTAGTAACATCTACATTAACAAGAAAGTAGAGCAAAGTCAAGTACTAAAGTGATCACAATAATTTTAACATCATTGTAAGGGAAAATTGCAGAGGTTATTGGGATGGTTAATTAGAAACTAAGCCAAGCGCTACATCTATAAAGCTTCACCTATTAATAAAGAGATCTTTAAAAAGGGCAGAAAGGAGAAAAAAACCTCTCCTGAATGGGATATCACCTTAAGATATGCTATTTTTTACCCTTTAAATTCTCAGTTTTTCATAGGCAGGAGCTCCTGTGCACACATGTAATATACCAAATAGTCACAAACTTAGATCTGGGGGCAATCCTGCCCACAGCAGGGGCTTGGAGCCAGGTAATTGTTCAACCCAGGCCATACTACAAAAATATATCAAAATCTATAACATTCTGGTAACTCCTTGTGTTTAGTATTCAGTATTTTAATATTCAGTATCTTCTGAATTGAAATAAGGAACTGCTTTCAGAGACTTCTATCCAGACACATTTTAGCTTTCTTACCTATCTTCACTATGTACTTCTTATTACAAGAACTACCTTTGCACACCTTTAAGAGCAGAAGTGATAAAATACTCAGAACCGCTGCGTCATTTATTACGCGCCTGAAGATTCTTAATGAATGGATCTACATCTTTGTGTGCGATTACTCATGCGTTGAAGATTATTCACAAATAATGATCTTATTGCTTCATTTTACTCCTACTGCTGCAGATAATTCCTTACTGCAATGGGACAGCTCATGGAAGCGAGCACTACAGCCTGTGGGGAATTCTGTGTTTTTCTGTAACACATAAGAGAACATCACGTAATCTCTCCTTGTGACTGCTGAATAACCAGGAATTGGAGAGATCATTATACTGTTAGTCTCAAAATTCAGGAACAGGAGCAAATCAAGCACAGACAAGTCAAAGACAGCTTTATTTTCCGCAAAGAAAGTAGGTTACCCAGTTAGCTGCATACAAATGAAGCCACTACGGGTGCTGCCAGGTAGATTTTGGGCACTGTAATTTTCAATAGTAAGTGTGATATTGAAGGATCTGCCCTTACCTGGATTCACAGAGAGCTGTTTGTTTAGTGCTTTTTTCCTGAACACTCATCAGTTTCTGATTCACTGATAGAACCACTGAGAGCATTCCCACTTGCATCTTCTGCCCTCCCACTCTGAGAGTGGTGTCACTGCCTATCTGTCACAAGATCCCCGTCACAGATGTTCTCGTTCTGCACTGACTTCTCAGAGAGCATTCTTCCTATAGATGTTTCTTTAGATTATTTTACGTTCCTGCCATTTTTCCCTCCCATGTTGCCAGATACAAACTAGCTTTTTCAGTCCTCCCAGACCTACGCACGCACAGAGTAACCACACAGTAGCTGTGTTATGCTGGGAAGACCCAGAGCTGCTTCTCTGGGCTCAGTGAGAGCCAACTCACATGGATCTGGTGAATGAAAACACGATCCCTTTCTTGTGCTTTCACTGATGGGACTTATTCCTCCTAGCACTGCTAAAACATACACACTTCAACTCCGAAGTTTCACATGCCTCAGAGCAATAAACGCGAAGAACTGAGAAGACCTTTTTCCCTCTTTTTAATTTTTTTTAAGCTATACAGATATGAATACAGAAGTTCTGAATAAATTATAGATAGGCTTATGTGTACCTATGCAGCTGTGAAGCACTTAGCTGACCCACTAACACTGTTCAGTATAAAGACCACAACTGAAACACAAATTCTCAGTGCAGTGCTGTCTGACATACCTTTGTACACATTTTTTGGTAGGCACGGTTTGTTTGCTTCCAGCACCATTCCCTAAGTGACACTGCTAAGGAAATGCTCAGCAAAACAGCGCACTTGCTCACACAAGTTAAATCAGGCAGGGTCTGGAGAAGGCAGTGACTTACAGTGAGGCTGGTTTTGCTCTCTAAATTAAAAATAGAGGCGCACTCATTGCAGCAAGGTGATTTCTGCAAACCCAGCCAAGGAAAAACCTACAACTAGGGACAACCTGCAAAACCCTCCTTGCAGCCATGCCTTTGATTCTCTTTGCCCACCGATGGGGCTGTTCCTTCCAGCAGGGTTACTGTGGGGTTTGCAGGACATGGTGCTGAACTTCACAACACAGCACAATGAGCCACAGGACAAGGCAGGCCAGCTGCCTGCCTGCAAACTTTGTGGGAATGAGCCGGATATGTGTTGTCTTTATCTAGAAAGCCTTCAGTCAAGAAACAGGAATTTTTGTTTAAGTTACAGAAAAACAAAGAGGTATTTCCTAATCATCCCTCTGTTTCTGTACTAACCTGGGACCATACTGGCTTCAGAAATATGAAATAATATTTTGGTAACCAAAGAAACTATTTCCAAACTATTTCTGCTCCATGTGGGTAACTGTAATCCTCTGTTATTCTACAGCCCATTTCCTCCAGCGGTGCCTTCTGCCTCCTCATTAACCATTTGTTTGGTAGCTTATAATGAACTACACCTAGAACTGTTCTTATAATCCATCTTTTTTTTTTTTCTTTCCCCTTCCCATTCAAGCCCATACCCAAATCCTCCCCAATTAACGGCAAAGAAAGAGCTCACTTCTATGGAGTTTAGAGCAGGGCAGCTCAGGCAGCCATAGCGTTCTTCTAAGAGGAGCCCAGATTTCCAACATACATGTCTTTTTAATAATAAAAAAAGAAATCCCGCGGCTTCAGTAGGTGCTTAGCGTTAATAGCAGCTTTAGCGACAGCATCGCGCTCTGCACTTACGCACGCACAGATGCGCTCACCTGACTTGTCGGAGGAGTCGTCGAACTCCACGTTGAAGGAGTGCCCGTTGTTGACGATGGCTTTGGCCGTGCCGGCATCGTAGCTGAAGCTGAGGGGCTTCAGCGCGGGGTCGTAGCGGGCGGCCTTGGTGCTGATGGCGATGGGCGACTGGCGCTCCCCATTGGCGACGGGGAAGTGCTCGTGCCAGTGCGCTGGTCCTGCAAGAGAGCGCGGGGCGGCTCAGGGCTCGGGGGTCAGAGGTACCGCTCTGCGGAGCCCGACGTCCCCGCGGCACCTGTACGGCTGAGGGGAAAACCCGTTAAGGAAGCGAGGCGGGAGCAGTCCCCGAGACGAGGGGAACGCAGCCGGGTTCCGCCGGGGCACCCTCTGCCCTATCCCTGCGTGTCGGAACGCAGAGGATGCTCGGCGCGCCGCTCAGGCGCAGGTGGCATCTCAAGGTTACAGCAGCAAAACCGAAGCGCCTCCAAGCTCAGGGAACGGTAGAGCCGCGGCGCTGCTTCCCGGGGCGGCCGGCAGGCAAAGGCGTCCCGCCATGCCCCACACTCACCGTTGTGGCTGTCGTACCCCCAGTGATGGGACATGGTGCGCTGGCCCGGCTCCGTCGGCTATCGCAACGCCGTGCCTTCGGCGCGCTCTCAGGGGCTTTTATAGGCTCCCGCGAACTCCATGCCCTTCTCCGCGGCCGGAGGAAGGGGTGGGGAGCGCGGGCGGGGGCGGAGGGAGACTTCGCTCGGGGGCGGAGAGAGAGAGGTCCGCTTATAACCCGCGATCCTCCCGCCGTGGAGCCGCGCCGGGCCCGGCCGGTTGCAAAACGGCTCGCAGCGCCCTCGGGAGGGGCGAGAGGCGGCTGTGTCCCGCACCGCATCACGCCCGCAACGCATAGGGCCGGCACCACGCGGGCTCCTGGCCGTGCCGTGCCGCGGGGCGCTGCGACCTTGGGCCGGGGCAACGGCGGCGGAGCGGGGCGCGTCCGTGCGATGCGTCCGGGGGCGAGCGGGGTGCGCGGGCGGCGTGCCGCTGCTGCGCCCTGCTGGGGGTCGCGGGAACGGCTCCGTGCGCGGGTCATGGCCAGGCCGGGCCGGCGGAGTGCGGCGGGCGCGGGCTTGTTTCCCGTGGGTGCCGTTTTTGGAAGGGATTAGCAGGGATTTGGAGGCGCAGATCAAACCGCTTAGCTGGGGGAGCGGCGGTCGCGTTTAAGAAGGAAGAGGACGCTCTTGGTTCTTACTTCAGAGTGTGCTTTCCCGATTGCTCTCAGAGAAGGCAGGTAGAGCGGTGCTCACGTTCACTCACCTTGTAGGAAATGCGCGCTTATTGCAAGAGCAGTTGAATCACCACTCCCACGGCTGGACGTGGGAACAGAACTGAGCAGTACATATTTCAGATGTTTTCATATTGCCCAACACCGGCCCGTTTTACGGGAGCACGGGAAAGCGCAGACCTGAGAGCTTCATACAAAGCGCTGAGCACAGCAGCCCTGCGCCGAGCCCCGCTGCTGCTGTGCCGCTGGGGCTGCTGTCCCCTCGCTCGCTCACTCACGCCCAGCGGGACTGCAGGCGGTCCTTTGTGAATGCTCCTCTGTGTCCGCTCTGAGCAATTTATTTTTTTGTTACGGGAATGACATTGGGAATGCTGCACCATTTTATCCCATCTTCTCATTAAGACAGTTTATCCAAATATGTTTTTGTATTTCGTTGTGATTCAGCCCCGGGGTCCGAACTCTGCTGGCCATTGTGAGTCCGGGATAGCACCACCGGAACGATCCCATCATTTACATTCAGCATTGTAAGCTGTGCGTCATTTGTTTTTATTTGTGAAGAGGGGAAAAAGTCCACTGGTACAATGTGGTTACTGTTGCTAATACCAAAAGGAACCAGCTGGGAAATTCCATATAAAAACTGAAAGCATTTCTCTGACTTTTTTGAGTATAGGCAGAAAATATTTAAAGCTTATTCCTGATAAACACAGCGTGTGTTCACTCACATTTGCATGCCGCTATTCAAGAGGATTTAGCAACTGCAAGACGGAAATGTGGAGGCAAAACTGTACACACATAAGTTATCAAGTGTGTGTGATGCGGAATAGAAAATGGAAATGCACGTTGGAAGTGTACTGGCAGTGCCTTGTTTGCTCATTACAGATGCTTTCTGGCAATCACCCATAAACACAAATAGAGAAACCCATGCAGGTAAGTTTCCTTGAAGAATGAAATAGAAATTATTCATTTATGCTTTAGGAAGGAATAAGATTTCTGTACGTTTCAGAAAGCCTCCTTCCATTTAATCTTGTTATAAAAAAATCATTTCAGCCCAATTCCTCTGCGCTCTTTATGTCAGGTCTCCACTGACGTCAGAGGCAGCACCACATAAAGAATAAGGAGAGGATGAAACACGACACAGTGTTTGGCATGGCGGGCTTCCTCAGAGAGCTGCTCAGGGTGCTTACAGGGGAAGTGAAGCTAGCAGCACTACCAGGGGACTGGCGTTTTAATTACATTAATCTTTGTCACATTGCTCCTATGGTATGTGATGCATGCTAAGCACACACAGACATCCATCCACAAATTCAAAGTCCTTAGTTCCTAAAATCAAGTCACATGCTGTTCAGCATGGTCCTTGCAGGCTTATGTCCATGCCAAGAAGCTGCTGTTGCGGGCCTGGCACTGACTGGGGCTCAAGGATGGCAGCCTCTTTCTTTTCCATCTCCTGCCTGTATCAGGCTCCATTCTGTGACTCGAGTTTCATGGCAGAGCACATGAATGAACCATAGAATGGCTTAGGTTGAAAGGAAACTTAAAGACAGTCTAGTTCCAACCCCCCTGCCATGGGCAGCATTGTCACTCACTAGATCAAGCTGCCCAGGATCCCATCCAACCTGGCCTTGAACACCTCTAGGGATGGGGCATACACTGATTCTCTAGGCAGCTTGTGCCCATGCTTTACTACTCTCTGAGAAAAGAATTTCATCTAACCTAAATTTCCCCTCTTTTAGTTTTAAAAGCATTCTCCCTTGTCCTGTCACTATCAGACCACGTAAAAAGTCAGTCCCTCTCCTGCTTGTAAGCTCAAGTACTGGAAGGCTGTAATGAGGTCTCCCCAGAGCCTTCTCCATGCTCTGAGTGAAGGAGTTGGGTGCTGGTAACAGTATAGCTGAGACAACACTGCAGAAGCTGTTAACAGGGACAAGAAGTGAGGTGTAATAGCAACAGCAAGAGAAGGTTATGTACATGAACATACATGTGCAGAAGCTCAAACATCTCAGGTAAATATACAGTATGATGTATAAGCTTGCTCCTCTGCCACAGTGCTGCTGAAATCCATAGAATGACGCATGCCAGTGAGGCCTGCTTGCACATACAGAATGTGTAGGAGCAGTTCCTAAGGCAAATGTTCACAAATCCCGTGGCAATAGAAGCATTATAAATACATTTCAAGCAATACAAACACAAGGAACAGATTAGATAATTAATGTGCTCTTCTGATTCGTCACGACTCTGACATTAACACTGCGAGTAGAAAAGATGCCATTGTCATCCAGTCTCCCATCTCTATACTGTTGCCAACAATTACTGTGTGCATTTTTTCTCGTTTGGAGCAGTCCTCACACATTGTGAAGATGTTTAGAAACTAATAAAAACATTTTTCTTCAGCTGTCTTGAGTTTCTCAGAGTTAGATCATACTTAAATGTGGTAAACAAACAAATTTACAGATTTCATAGTACTTTTGAATCATACCCCTAAGTGCAAACAGAAGCTGCACTGATAGCTTCAGTAAATGCAAACTGTTCACTGAGGTAATTCCAAACTGTTCGTGACACTCATCCTTCGGCAAATGACAGCACAAAGCTTATGCTTTGCTTTGGCCCCATTTGAATCCTGCTTTGAGATCTCACACATCCCAGCACAGTGGTTGATTCAGCACCAGAAGGAACGCATCCTGCTTGCCCACGATTATTATTTTGGAATCACTGAAATCACTGAAAATGTCAGTATAGATGAAAAAATGGCACAGGTCCTTCCATAGCAAAGCTTTTTCCAGTAGAACCATACAACATTCAGATTCATGCCAGCTGTTCTGTGAAACTTAAAGAATTTAATATTTTGCCCTAAGCTAAGGTCAGGTGGAGGGAGATCTTCCTTGTATTACAAAAAAAAAAAAAAAAAAAAAAAAGATTGTTTACTAGTAATTTTTAATGAGATAATAATGTAAGTATCAACATTGCAAGTCTCATGGCATATCAGTGCAGTAGAAAAAAACTGCCTGCCTCTTCCAACTTCTGGTTACTACTGATACAGGCAGCTATGAAATACACATTTAAGTAAACAAGTATACCAAAATGAACAATCTTGACTACATGAATAACCTCAGTTTCCAGACTAAAGCTATGCCACAATTCAGTGAAATTACAACTACTGAGTAAAGCCCTATACAGTGTAAATATGGTGTCATCAAAGGCATTTCATTATTGACTTTGGTTTTGACTGGAACGTTTAGCTAGGTTGCTCTGAAAGTAATGCTTTCTATTTATTTCCATGGAAACTGCAAGAGATACCACGTGCACAATAACAGTGTTTGATAGACCAAAGTCTCAGCTACAAAACGCTATTTTTTTTCAACATAGTCACCACCATTAGCTGTGCATTTTCACATAAAAATCTGCATGAGCGGAGGAAACCCACTGTCATTGTCAACACTGCTGAAATGCACCACCCACTGCCTCACTGTTCTCATATCCATTGTTTGGTATCCATAAATGTTCAGCAAGCATCGACGAAGGCCAATGGGTATAATTTTTTCTGCTTGGAGGAATTCAATCCCACACCTTTGCTTTTTGTTCACTTCCATGTCAGACACCATTTTGTCAAACTTCCCCCTTGCTGCCATCCGTCACACAGCAAAAAAATGTAATGGAATATTGGTGGGAAGGTTCAAGTCCTACTGCCATTCCACCAACATCCACCTCTAGGGTTGTGGGCAAACATAAGAAAATAGGGGGCATTATTTTCAGAGCAGTCCTCATATTTGTGTACACACCTTCCCATTCCAGGCTGGTGTATTGGCTCACCAACTGCACTCCTTGATATTTTGAGCTGTCTCACAATGTGGCCTATACCTGTCCAGTCCTTACAGCTCCAGGTGTTATTTCCTTGTTTACTGTTACTTCCTCTTTACACGTGGATGTGTCAGTACTCATCATCCAGACTTTCTGCCCGTATATCCTCTTGTACATATGCTCTATCAGTCTTGCAACTACCTTCTTGTGACTTCTCCCATTAAAATTGCACCAGATGGTGAACTTGTAGCAGCTCTCTCTGTAAGTCCTTTTTACAGGATGTACATAAGCGTACTGCAAGGATATGGCAGCAGAAGCTCACCAGCATGACTCAGTACACCACCACACAAGCAAAGTAGTTAAAAATGGTTTATAAACTAATAAAAGCCACTAAGTTCCAGCTGTTCCGTAAGCAAGTCACTTCCTATTCCTCTGAGGACAAAATCTTGGCAAGAAACACCAATAGCTTTTGGAAGACAGGGGAGATAACGTACATGAGGTCAAGGGCAGCAGGCTAGAGATTTCTCTTTTAATAAGTTCCCAGCAACAAAAGGTCTTGTTTTTGCTTCTGAGATCCTCAGAGTTCTCTCGGCCCAGTGCAGAGCTCCCACCTTCAGAAGTTTGTGCAGAACTCAGCTACTGAGGCAGAAGAGATTCTGGAAATTCTATCTTCATGTTATTCTCTATGCCCAACCTGCAGAGATGATAATGTACCCAACACCGTGGTCTGCTGAGATTTTTGCAGACTGGAAGAACCTCTCTGTATAAATGCAAGAGAAGGAGATTTCAGCAGATGCAGTGAGAATCCCAGTGGGAATCCCAGACTTGCAAAGCTTTTCTCTGGCCCCAGAATAATTATCCACAGAATGTTAAGTGTCTTAGCAGTACTACCTGCTGGATCAAATTCTGCATATGAGTCTTCTTTTCTCTCAAATTTTTAAAGACTTCTTGTGTTCCTAAACTGTGACATAATAAATAATGACTGTCCTGCATGTGAGCAAAAATTCAGATGCCTCCTGATACAATTATCACAATGCAGCAGCAGAATTTATAAGGTGAGCTGGCCCTATACAGGACTGTGAGTTAGAAGTTGTGTGGTTATATGAGGAAAACCTATTATGTGGAAATAATAAAGCATATTTGAGGTAAAAAGTGGCTTTTAGCATGCACTTATGACAAAGTGTTATCTCCAAATTCCCAATTCAATGTTTTCTACTTCAAAATAAATCTGTTCCTGTCACCAAATTGTGAATTGCATATATGACCCAGGATCAGGGGAATATGCTTACCCTGAATAGAATGAAGATCAGAACATAAATGTAAGGGAGGATTTAGGCAGAAACAATAAACAAAGGCTGCTCTGCAAGTAATGCCTCCTATTTTATTATGTGAAGACACTGAAAGTCGTATTCAACCAAATGCCTCTGTAAAGGGACATTCTAAGATTTATTCTTCATTAAATCCTATGCTAAGCTCTTCATTTTAACACAACAGTGTTGCTTCTCAAGGTAAGAAGTGCAAGCAAAGAAGGTGATCTGTTCCTCTCTGGAAGAACTGTCTACCATATGTGTAAAAATCATGTCATGAAAGTGCTCATGGATTGGGAAAAAACAATATGCAAAGGGACCATGACAGCTATGTATAGAGCAGTAACCAAGGAGAGGTTGCAGAGGAGCTTTGGTTGCCACAGGATAGAAGTTGAAGCCATTGTTCACTGTGCAGAAAAGACTTGCATTCTACACAGAGATGGATGGTGCCCAAACAGCTATAAAAGCACTGTGCGAAAATTCCAAGTGCCAAGGTAACAAATACTCTGTTGATTTTGTTACTTTCTCTTGCTAAAGTTCCACATTGCAGAGAGCAGGAAATTGTAGAGAAAAATCTCTTATTACCAACAGAGCTTCACTCAGCTTTGTCTAAAAGCTGTGGAAAACTCTTCGTATGAATCTGTGATTTTTGTCATTGATGGGTGTAAACTAGAGTGATGAATATGAGCCTTAGCCTTCGACCCAAAATTTACAGCTGAGGCCTCCAATTCTAGTGAAAAATTGCAAGCTGGACTGGGTGATCCCAGCAGCTATGTGAGTATGTCACTGAATTGGATGTGGTTTCAAAGCAGTAATGAAACCTGCCAGTGTCTGCAAATACTTCATAAATCAGTGAAATAGCCACATAACAGATACCCCTTTTTATTGCATGGGTAAATAATTAAGCTTTGTTTTGAGAAAATATTTGCTGGTTTGTTTAAATTTCTGTCTAGAAATAACATGCTATTTACATACTAAACTTACATACTATGTAGTAAGGTTCTGAGAAATCTATTTTGCTATATATTTCTCTGTCAGGGTGCCTCAAAAAAACAGCTTTTGTATTCCTAAGAAATTCAATGAGAGGCAGAATTATTGGGCAAAGGACCTTCAGATTTTTAAGCGTTTCATATCAGAATGGATTGTTACAGCAAATAAAACTCAAGCCTCTATCTCAGAGCTAATCTTCATACTCTTTTCTTCCTAAGTAACATACCAACATTATTACCCTATTTCTGTCAGCATTGTATTACATGCCACAGTCAGCAATATGGACACAGCTTACTGACTTCAGAAAGAATGCTGAATTTTTTCTTTTCTTATATTTGTGTGCTGATTTTTAGATTTTAAAGGTTGCACAAACTATCAGGAAATACACCCATCATCACAGTCTGGCTTTGTTTACCTTTCCTCTCATACACTGCATTTTCTTTTCTCTTTATTTTAGAAATATATATGAGACACACACACACAACCACAACTGTACCAACACAACTTTTTAGGTTGGTGTATGATTGTAATGCATTTGTTGGTTTCTGTTGTTGTTGTTTGTTTGTTTAAACTTAGTTTTCAGCAGGAGAGAGATACAGAGAGAGATACAATCAGTTCAGCAGTGATCAGCAGTGACTCTACTCATGAACAATGAATATGACATCACCTGCTTCACTTTTTAGTTCTTTTTTTTTTTCCTGCAGAATATTTCACTATATTTAAATTGAAACTTTGGAATTCTGGCTGTGAAATATTGATGATTTAAAAATAAATTATATCCACTGAAATTGAAAAAGGAGAGCTTATTATGGGTATTATGTACAGTTGAGGCTTTGTCTTTAATCAGCCAAGGTGCTCTCTCAAACAGCTACAGTCAGGAGTACAAAAGCTTTTAAACAGCTTAGTAAAGCAGCTGCTATCTATCTCACACGGTTCAAATCAGTTCCCCTTTTTCAGTGGCATGTGTAATCAAAGCAGACTGTAAGTCCAGACTTGTAGGTCAGCCAAACTCTTTTTAGCACAGGCTGTGAAAATGTAAAGCAAAGGTGATTTTCTGAATTTTGACCTAGAATGACCTCTGCAGATTCAGGCTAAAGTGATGTGAACAATGAAAGTAGCTTAGAGCTGGTTGAACTAGTTTTTAGTTACGTCTTTGACAGCTGTTAAAGTTGTTGGAAAAAATCAGTCCCCATGAGTGGATAACATCACTGATTAAACAAATTACACTTAAAGACTTGTGTTGAAATATATATTGTCTGCACCCCACTCTATTCACTAGTCTACAGCCAGAGGAAGCTTCTACTTGTAGGCAGTACACAAGGACATTCTCTTTGTGAATGCATACAAAACAGAGGTTTTGAATATAGATTATTGGGGCCACATCTGGAGTACTGTGCCCAGTTCTGGGCTCCGCAGTTCAAGGAAGACATGGAACTACTGGAGAGTCCAGTGGAGGGGTACAAAGACGATAAAGAGCCTGGAGCACATCTCTTATGAGGAATGGCTGAAACCTGGGACTTCAGCTTGGAGAAGAGAGGACTGAGAGAGGATCTTATCAATGCTTGTTAATATCTCAAGGGTGGATCTCAAGTGAACGGGGCCGGGCTCTTTTCAGTGGTGCCCAGTGGCAGGACAAGGTGCAAAAGGCACAAACTTAAACACAAGAAGTTCCATCTACACATGAGAAAGAACTTCTTTATGCTGAGGGTGACAGAGCACTGGAATTGGCTGCACAGAGAGGCTGTGGAATCTCTTCTCTAGAGATATTCAAGACCCACCTGGATGCTTTCCTGTGCAACCTGCTGTAGGGAACCTGCTTTAGTAGGTGGGTTGAACTGCGTGATCTCCAGAGGCCCCATCCAACTCCTACAATTCTGTGATTCTATGATCTAAACTAATCAAAACTGAAATTTATATTCATATTTGAATTTTTCTAAGTTATAACATTTTTATTTATCACATCTCACAAAATAGAGTCTTCAATTCAGAAATCAAAGTTCAGTAATATAGCTGCTATCTTTATAATTAATTCTGTTTTTCATTATATTTCTCACTCATGCACCTCTGAACATTGCTATTCAGTAAGCATTAGCATCTCTCAATCTTCTTAAGGGTTCTGATCGGATTAGTATTCTCCCAGGACTGATACACTATGCAGACCTGTTTTGAGAACACAGCTCATTTTAAAAGCCTTTCAAAATGTACAAATAACTGTACATTGTGTACAAAATTGTCTGTTATTATAGATACCAACAACTGTAAATAATTAGTAACTACTACCTATTTAAAATCAAAACATTATATAAACTACTTTTGCCCTTAAATTCTGAGTATCTTTCTATGTCGGACTGGCAGCAGAACATAAACTCTTTCCCATCACTCGTTTTAACAAGAATATTTTGCAAAGAATGGAACTCAAACTCAATTCAGAGCATAGTAATTAAATACACCTCATTGTCTGAGTTCAGAGGAGAAATAGTCCTGATCCCTTGAAAGGAAACAAAGATTTCTAGGAAATAATTACCAGCACAGAGAACATCGGTATCTTCATCTCCTTGGTGTTGTTGCTTACAAAAGCTGATTTCCACATTTCATTCCATTATAAAGCACATCACTTTTGGTAGTAGTGATTTTGTTTGTCGCTAATTCTTTGGGAAACAGGCTTGGTAAACCAGTTAAACTATGTATGGGGCTTCAGCAGAATGTGCATCTGACATATTTTTGAGTAAGCCTGATTTTAACATGCAAATTGTTGGTCTTGAAAATAGCTAAATAACTATATAATAAGTTCACAGCAAAGAAGACACTTAGCACAATGGTGTATTGACCCAGAAAAAGGTCTGTGATAGTGTTGCATAAGCCATTAGAGCTCTTTCAATGGCAGTGATGTGTTGCAATTGCCAATGCAGGGGACAAGTCTTCTAGAAATACACGCAGAGAGAAGGTTGTTAATGTGAGGATAAAGATGCACATGCATAATAAGCAACTCAGAATACAGGATCTGGTAATAAAATTAATAAAAAGACAACAGTACTGGTTTATAACTTCTCGGGTAACTTAGTACTGTGACTTAGCACAACAGAGCAATGTTCCACAATGAGAAAGAATTAAGAATTGCTTGCCTTCTTATAAAATACCATGTTATGTCTGCTGAACTCATGCTGTGGCCAAAACCAAGCATTACGGCAGTCAATTATTGCTACCATTTGAAACTTCTACACACAGAGGAGAAAATTTTGAAGCAACATCCCAGAATGAAAAGTAATACAGAAGGGCACACTGACATCAGTGCACTGAATAAAACTGGCTGGTGAGGCTGACTGTGCCCACTCACAAATACACTTTATTTGAAGAAATGCTTAGATGAAGATTGTTGTTTAGTGTGGGAGTGGTTTTACAATATTAAATGGAAGCATCCTAGCTGATCTGGTGGCAGTAAAAAGGCCAGTCAGCTTCTTCTAGAAAAGGAAAGGAGCACTCCTCAGACTGAGCTGTCTTGGTCAGGCTTACCTGCTGACAGATTGAATTAAAGTCAATTTGTCAGCAAATACAGATCAAGTTGCAGGAGATGAAAGATCTCTAGGGTAGTATGACAGTATTACTGCATTCATGTGCCAAGAATATTTAATTTAAGAAATCAAAAAGCAATTTTCAAGCAAACAAACAAGCAATTTCCATAGCATTTGTCACTATGCAGAGGCAAGAAAAGGGAGAAGTAAAACCTAGACTTTCACACAGCTTCCATGAGCTCACTAAAACCTCTGATGCAGTCAGAAATTGAGACTGAAGATTCTTAGAAAGTCTTTGTCCAACAGCAGCTGTTAATTTTGAAGAATCTCCATTAGATGCAAGGCGAAGTAGAGGTCAGTCAAGATTTTTCTAACACGTTGTTATAATGAATATCAAAAAATGATGTATTTTAGAGCATGTTCTGCTTGCCCTGCTTAGAACATGAAGCACGATGACCTCTAACCTCCAAAATAGGACCTCAGATTCAATTCAAAATGCAAAAGTGCATTTTTTTAATATGGTTTTGTAGGATGGATTAAAATAAACTGTTCATGCTAGTGATTCACTCACTGATGGACATTTCTGAGTGGCATTTAAGGCCTCTTCTTGCTTTGGAAGTGCTCTGAACAAATCACTAACATTATTTCTTGAAAAGTTCTGAACAAGTGTGTACTTTCCTTTCTGCATCCAGCAAAATAACTGAATTTTAAGTCAGTAATGAGTTTGCTTACATTGCAAGCACCTTGTATGACTGTCACTGGAGATACTATAGATGGTCTCCTGCAAAAGGAAGAAACATATTTCTGTCAAGTTCTCATAGTGAACATGTCATCCACACGGGATCAAGTTCTCTTCTAGATTAAAGATATACCAAGCGCTTGTACCTTCCTCTGTGTTGGACAGGGATAAAATCTGGCTTTTGAACAAGACAGACATCTTTTCACAAACCAACACAGTATAGTTTATGAGGTGATACAAGCTGATCTATGATGGATCAGCATTTTCATCAAGCCTTTACTCATGGTAGTTCCACCATGAACACAGAACATATTTAGATGCTTAAAGGAACGAGTAGCTCTTGTTAGGGAAAGTAAGAATGTGAAAAGATGATCTGCAACTGTTAAGAAAGGGCTCCAAGTATTGTATGATTGATAGTCCAAAATATTACTTGTCTGTGGCCATGAGTTGTACCAGATCCTCTGAAAAGCTGAGGGAAGGAACAATTCTAGTGATGATTCATAGTGATGTCAGCTTCTCCTTGTGGACAAGGTTAAGCCATGGGAGCTGTGTGCACAAAATGCGCTGGTGTGACTCCAGATTCTTCTTCCCACAGCTGAAGGCTGCTCACCAGACCTTATGCTTGCAGAGGCTCATTGCCAGTCAGAGACACACCCTCCAGCATGGAAGCTGTGCTATAATTGCTTGCAGATTACAAGAAATTTACATGCCAAAGTATGGCTACTTCTACCTTGAAGACACTTATGGCTAGGTGCTGTTAACATCAGTTCATGTGGATTATTTGCTGCACGGAGACTAGGATGATGTAAAAACCCCTCTGAACAGGAACAGTTTGCGTGTGGACTGGAAAGCAAGACAAAGGACTGATCGATAGCGTCAGCAGAAACAGCAGCAAACAGAAGGGCTCTGAACACCATTGCAAATTGTGCAATACAAGACGTTGATTGCATATAGACCTGCAGTCATTTGTCTGCTCACTGACCTTGAAAACACACCTTCTATGCTTCATGACTATTCTTTACAAGTGATGTACACTGACAACAGTCCGACATTTCACCACAGGAAGGGTTCTGGGGAAAAGGTTACCCATAATTCATTGTGGACAGTTAAACTATTCCAGACCCAAAAAACAACTACCAAACTGAAAGTCACTCTGGAGAGTAGCTATAGGGTGCTTCAATAACAAATGATTATTTTGTCAAGTTATATAATTTGTCCAGTTAGATTAATATGCCAGTGGCAGAATCAGACCTGCATAAATAGTGAACTGTCTTTATCATTACATTGTAGAATAATCTGTAATTGTGCTTAATGAAGAAATGCAATCAGAATCCATGCAATTTTTTTAATATGTCCATTATATAATGAGAATATGTTCTATATTATAGGCAAAACTAAAAACAGTCTTCTATAAAAAATGTTTTAAAACTACCTCTAAACATTTTATCAGAATAAACCTAAATTTAAATGAAGCTTAATTCAGCATTCTCTGAACTTTCTGCTTGAAGGTATTTTCTGCAGGGACAGGACAAGGGGAAACAGCCATAAACTGAAGCACAGGAAGTTCCACAACAATATGTGAAGGAACTTCTTCACAGTGAGGGTGATGGAGCACTGGCACAGGCTGCCCAAGGAGGTTGTGGATTCTCCTTCTCTGGAGATATTCAAGACCCACCTGGACGCCTACCTGTGCAGCCTGCTGTAGGAAGCCTGCTTTGCATGGAGGCTGGACTCGATGATCTCTGGAGGTCCCTTCCAGCCCCTTCAATTCTGTGATTCTGTGATTTTTATGTATTGTCTGCATAGTTTTTGCCAATAAGCTCCTTCAGATGATAAAAAACTGAATTTTCTCTGAAAGCAACATGCATCAGCCTTAAAGCCCTCCCACTTCTGTGTCTGACTCTAATTTATGCAAGAAAAAGGTAGTGGGTGTGGATAGCTCAGAATTAGATATATGTGATAATTGTATCTTTGGTCTTTGTTAAAATTATAGTCATTGAATGCTGTAGTCACTGAAAGGTAGATTTTATTCAATGGCTTGTGTGCAAGCATTTCACACAAGCTTGTGCCTGGCAGACATGGCAGACTTAGAAAAGTGTGTGAAACTAGCCTTAACAGCCTTAGGTTTGGTCAGAATTGAGATAAGTCTCAGGAAAAGAATTTATATCATCAAATCTACCTGCTCTACAGGTTGCATGTTAGTATTTCATGCCAGCATAAAAGCCATATAAATGCAATGTTGCATTTATCTATATTACGTTCCAGGAAGAGTTCCTAGAACGGCAACAGTATATGACTGCAACGGTCTCATTAAATATATATATATATATATATATATATATATTTCCTTTAAAAAGACAGAAAAAAATAGGTTATCCTTTAGTGTTAATAAAATGCTAAACAAACTTGACTGCATGGGATTTGGCTCTGAAACAAGACTAAATATTTTGTCTGGTTACAAGGCATGTAATAGCTTCTGGATGAGCTATCAATCTGAGACATCTTCTGCTTTATGCTAATATTTACACAAGGGAAGAACAAGGTTTTTAGCTTACGTGTCCTTAACATAAAAGTCAGTATGAATAATATAAGAGCACAGACACACAATGTGACATGTATTATCTTTTCTCTTAACTGGCTCCTATTTCACTTTACAGCATTCATAAACTACCAGGTCTAGCATAGCACAAGCTGGTGGCAGCATGTCATGCTTACCATGAACACTGACCTCCAGTTCAATACTTATAAATGGCAGTTACTCCATACATGTTGTTCTTCCCTCAAAATATCCAAATTTCTTTTGAAGCGTCACAGTCTCTTTCCTGGTCCGTATCTTGACTCAATCTTGCTGAACTCTTGATGTGTTTTATCCTCATTTTAGAATCTAGAATCTAGTAGACATGGCCTAAATAATGACTTTTGTTTCTCCAGCTTCTCCACTTCATTTGTTAATGCAGTCTTTATTTCTTAATGCTTCTCATTTCTCTCTGGGAAGCCTGGTCTAGTGGTTGGCGACCCTGCTTGTGGCAGGGGGGTTGAAACTAGATGATCATTATGGTCCTTTTCAACCCAGGCCATTCTATGATTCTATGATTCTCTCCCACTTTTCCTTACATTCTTCTTCTCCTGTGGATAATTCATCCAAATCATCCAGCCATTTTGTCTCTGCTTTTCTGTAGCAGTTTATCTTGCTCTGTTCTGCAATGTGATTTGATGAATTTCTGATAATATCAGTTCATGCCTTATTTTTCAAGCATTAGCATGCCTTTTGATCTTTTGGGCTGTTTTCCAGAGAAGCCTGATAGAACTAAATATGGATTTCTACCTCATTTCTCCCTTACGCTTTCTGCAGTGCATATGAAGCTTTTCAGTCTGGTGACAGAACATCTAAACTCTTCAAATAAAAGACTCATCCAATTGCAAGCATTTTTCTTGTTAAGTGACAGGTATATTCCATTCCCTCACTTAAGAATTCTGAGTCTTTATATGTCTACAGTGATAACAACCTGAGTTAGCAGGCCTATCCTTAAGAATAATATTATCTGAATTTACAAAACAATCTTATGAGAATATATGAGTTAGAAGTTAAACCTGCCTTTTTACCTGCAAGTTTTTCAGGCTAAATGTTAACAGTGAGGAGTAACCAGGCTGAGGCTGGGCTGTCCATGACAGCCAACAGTTTGCATTTCTGTGTCCTCCAGGAACATTCCTTTCCCCCTGCTCCTATTTTCTGAAAACTGTATAGCCATAATGAAGTGGTAGTTAATCTCCACTTTCACCAAATAATTTAATCATTAATATTAATTATAATCATTAAATTCTTCCAAACATCTAATCTAATTTTCTCCTTTTAGTTTAAAGCTACGCCCCCTTGTCCTATCACTATCAGACCCCATAAAAAGTTGGTCTCCCTCCTCCTTATAAGTTCCCTTCAAGTACTGGAAGGCCACAATGAGATCTCCAAGAGCCTTCTCCATGCTAAGCAAGTACAGCTCCCTCAGCCTTACTTCATAGGAGAGATCCTCCAGCCCTCTGATCATCTTTTTAGCCCTCCTCTGGAGCTGCTCCAACAGCTCCACATCCCTCCTGTACTGAGTGCCCGGGGCCTGGATGCAGTACTCCAGATGGGGCCTCACGAGGGCAGAGTAGAGGAGAACAATCTCCTCCCTCTCCCTGCTGGCCACCCCTCTTCTGATACAGGCCAGAATACTGTTGGCCTTTCAGACTGCAAGATCACACTGCTGGCTCATGTCCAGCTTTTCATCCATCAGGACCCCCAAGTCCTCTTCAGGGCTGCTCTCAGTGAGTTCTCCTCCCAGGATATACGCATTTCTGTGATTGCCCAAACCAAAGTGCAAAACCTTCTTGGCCTTGTTGAACCTCATTAGGTTCACATGGGTTCGCTTTTTGAGCCTGTCCAAGTCCCTCTGGATGGCGTCCCTGTTTTACTGTATCAACTGCATCACTCAGCTTGGTGTCATCAACAAACTTGCTGAGGATACACTCAATTCCACTGTCTATGCAATTGATGAAGATGTTGAAGAGTCAAGTTTCCTGCTTTCACAAATGCTGCCTGTTACTTCTATACATTTTTTTTATATATATACAAAAAGGGATGAGAGCATTTTTAATAGCTATTTTCACAAGGGTTGTTGTTTTCCATACTGTATGCTTATCTTCATTTAAGAGGAGAAGACAAGGAAATACCTTCCTATGCTTGCTTTCGCTTCCTTACCCTGCTCGTCCTCCCTAAACTACATGCTTTTCTAGCAAAAAGTGAAATAAATTTCAGCACCCAAGCGCTTCCCACTTTATAACACCACTGTTGCAATTTTACATGGATAAGCAGTTTGCAGGTAAAGGCAATCATTTTCTAAAACTGATGAGAGTGAGCAGGTGCAGCTGCTTAATTACACTTTGCTGTAAAACCACAGACCATGACATGTAGATCTGTTTAACTGTTGCAGTTTTCAGTCCTGCAGTTATCAGGCATCACAGTCTGGGGCTGAATGGAAAATGTCTGGCAGTACAGTGTCAGAAAAAGCAAGATAGTATTGTTAAAGAGGTAAATAGCAACGGTCAGCATGCTCCTTGTGACACACTTTTAGGCAGCTCAGGTACTAAAGTTTGCAGGTTTCACTCTGTTCTGTCTTTTTTGCAGGTCCAGGCATCATGGCTTTTCAGCACTAGGGCCATTCCAGGCCACACAGATATTACTGGTGCAAGACTGGGGCACCTGCAGGGTTGCTGGGTAAGCAGAAATTTCAGGCATTTGGGGAAGGGAGGTGCAAACAAAAAACAATGAGCTCATGTGCTCAAGCCCCTGCTGCACTACACAAGGTGTGCTAAACATCTTACTGGGCTTAAAAAGGAAGTACAATGCAGACAGGCAGCAAATGACTGCTATTACATAACTCCTACTAGGCAAGCTGCTAGCAAGCCTTTGTTTTCGATGTTGAATCTCATTTTCATGAACCTAGGGTTAATTGTTTCACTTTTGAAATTCCTAGCATGTTCTGGTCTGCTTGTATTATTTCCCTGACTGCTCTCTTGCTATATTTATTTGCTTAATATCTTATCCGTTCTTGTTTACGAAGAAATAAATATAAATACTTATGAAATAGGAGCTTCATGAAAATTTAAGGAAATATCAGTTCCTTAGAGTAAAAGTTTATAGATACCTCCATTATATTGAGTCTGTAAGAGAATTTAACAGATATTGACTATAGCAGGAAAAAAAACAACACAAAAAACACTAAAACAATATGCAGTTACAAAAAAAAAAAAAAAAAAAAAAAAAAAAAAAAAAAAAAAAAAAAAAAAAAAAAAAAAAAAAAAAAAAACCAAAGAGGAAAGCCCTTTCACCATAAGAATGGAAAGACATACCTAGCCATAGTTACAGCAACTCCATTTTCTAGGCTTCCTATATAACTTAAAAACTGAGCAACATACAGATAAAACAATGCACCGGCTGTCCACTGTCAGTACAAACATGTTTGCATTGAGTCACTCAGACTTCTGAGGCACCTTGTGGTGACAACTCTTACACTGCTTATCTCTGTTTCTTGACCTTTGGTAAGTGTTAATACTTCAGACTATCCTGGGTGCACTCTTGGAAACTATTGTGTACAGATCCTATCAGATCAGATTCCCTAAAAGTAACAGCGCAGTTTCTCTTCTCGTAGACATGGAAAGGAAAAACAGTGATAGTAAGCATACTGAGGCACAGTGTCACAGATTAAGGGGAGACAAGAAAGATGTTGTATTGGTTAAGAAATTACCCATGAGAAATCGTGCTATGTAAACACAGTCATTACATGCAACATTAGAAAATGTGTACTCTGTTTCATGGTACATTAATGTTTCCTTTAAAAACAATGAAAACAACAACAACAACAACAACAAAACACAGTGATTTGAACAGCTCTAGGCTGGAGTCTAGATCTTTGCTTTTCTTTCTGCCTGCCTGAGACTCACAAAGTGAAAGAACAGCTCCAAAGTGAAAGAACATTTCTCCACTGGCTGTGTAAAGGTAACATGAGGACAGCCTCTATGATCATCTCACCGACATCTTCCATTGAGGAAGTGGAGGAACACTCTTCCTCCTTCTTTATTAGGGGCATTCCTCAGTTAAGATAAAATTTAAATCAATCTATATTATGCAAAATAGGTGCTGAATAAGAAGTATTCCTGAGGTTATAGAAAATATGAGCTATCAAGTATAGAAATAAATTGTTCCTCCACTATTTTGGGATTCATCTTGATTCTCTTTTCCCTCTTTAGACCGCTAAAGAGAAGAAGATTTGGATAAATTTGACATACAACTGCATCTTGTTTACTAGCTGAAACACAGCAGAACATGTCATGCATGCCACCCACCTCTGGAAGCCTCACCCTGCAAGACACAAAGCATTATTTACAGAACCACTGAAACTCCATGGTATTTTGTCCCTTTGACCTTTACTAGAAAAAACTTGATAGCCTTTCTACAGGTTAAGGCTTTACATTTTAATCCCTTTCATCAAACAACAGAGTCTTACTCCTGCCTCCGACAGGGTTTCTAAGGTTTCTTTCACAATGCAGATTTAATTATTTGGACACAGTATGCATAGCACCGTGTACAGGGATGATGAGTGAGCATCTGAAGGGCTATACAGGAATGCATGGTCGTGCTGACCCAAAAAGACCCTTCAAAAATGGATATTGAAACCATAGTGTATTCAGAAGCCACAACGTCAAATTCATTTGTCTGTGTGCTGGCTGTAGTGCAAATGTGGATATAAAAGTAGCTTATCTTCATTTTCTGTTACAGTGGGTCTTGTGATTGTATGGAGTTGTATCAACAAGAAAATCTCTACACTGATGAGAAGTTTCTCTGAAAGGTAAAAGGCCTACATTTTGGTGATTAAATCCAACTTGCATACAGAGAGCGGAAGGAAGATTCTATCAGACATGAACACATGGCAGCAGCCTGCACCCATCCCCTGCAATTCTTTCCTCAGCGATTTCAAATCCCCGTTAATCCGCTCCCTGCTTTCAGCTCAGAACCAAATTTCTATCATGTTGTGCCCCACATTTCTCACAAGGCTCCAAGGCTCTGGGCCCGGTGTGGCTGGAGCTCGCCCTGCTCCACAGACACGGCTGGGGCGAGGCAGCAGAGTCCGCACCGCGGGCTGAGATGCAGACCTTGCTGCTTGCTCACCTCTGTGCGCCGCTGCGATGGCATTGCGCAGCTCAGCATCAGGTAACCCGTGTTACGTAACGGAAACTGATAAAAGTGCAAGATACGAAGCGTGCTTGTACATGTACCTAGTGATCCCCGCCTTCACTTCTTCATATGTATTAAAATACAGTAATGATAACAGAAAGGACCCCTACCACGGGTCACCCGACTGCCCTCACCGCTCCCACCCCGGGCAGCCCGCCCCACCGCGGCCCGGGGAGAGGCGGTGCCGGCGGCCGGTGGGGTGGCACGAAGCGGCTGTTGGGTCACTGCTGCCACCTGGCGCCCAACAGCGGCTGCGGCCTGCAGCCCGAGCGGGGCCCGCCCAGGGCCCGGCTGGAGCGGGGCGACGCGGGCTTGTGGATGCGGTGTGACAGCAACAGCCTCGTCCCATCTCTTTGTGAGGGAACTGCGGGCTTCCCAGCTGTCCGTGATTTATAGATCTGTTCTGGGCTAAGTCTCTAGCAAATTCCCCCTCTGAGAGATCACAGAGTCACAGAATCACAGAATGGCCCGTGTTGGAAGGGACCTCAAGGATCATGGATCTCCAACCCCCCCTGCCACAGGCAGGGCCACCAACTTCCAGATCTGGTGCTAGACCAGGCTGCCCAGGGCCCCATTCAACCTGGCCTTGAACACCTCCAGGGACGGGGGCATTCACAACCTCTCTGGGCAACATATTCCAGCACCTCACCATTCTCATAGTAATATGAGATATCCAACCTAAATCTTCCCTCCCTCAACTTAAAACCATTTCCCCTTGTCCTGCTGTTATCTACCCTTTCAAAGAGTTGACTCCCCTCCTGTTTATAGGCTCCATTTAGGTACTGGAAGGCTGCAATTAGGTCACCCCGTAGCCTTCTTTTCTCCAGGCTGAACAAGCCCAGCTCCCTCAGCCTCTCTCCGTAGGGGAGGTGCTCCAGCCCACTGATCATCTTTGTGGCCCTCCTCTGGACCCTCTCCAACCAAGGCCTGCATTTATCAAACAACAAACAAGTAGTAATGATTCTACATAAACAAATAGAAAAAAAATGCAACGATCATCTTCAAAAATAAGATTTTATCAAAACAGCCATGTCTGTGGGGCAGACTGCTGTTTTAAGCCAGAGATAGGGGCTGCTCATCCAATAAATGTATTTGCATTTGTCACAATAACTCTTTCAAAATCACTCCTTCAAAACAGGATGTTCATGTATGCATCCTGTTCGTCCATACTGTAGATTCGTATGTCAGTGCTGGGAGATTACAGTTCTGGGATGTGCACTGCCGACCTCTGGTGTCACAGGTGACACAGAATCACAGAATTGGAGGGGTTGGAAGGGACCTCTGGGGGTCATTGAGTCCAACCCCCTGCTAAAGCAGGTCCCTACAGTGGGTTACACAGGAAAGCATCCAGGCGGGTCTTGAATATCTCCAGAGAAGGAGACTCCACAGCCTCTCTGTGCAGCCTGTTCCTGTGCTCCGGTGTGTTATATTCAAAGCCTCAGTGCAAGAAACACTGTTTTACCACAGAAACAAAGACACAATGTGCAAATGCAGGGTTCAGCATCTCATTGCAGATATTGTGTTCCAGTGAACGGTCTGTTCCAAAGCCATATCTGAAAATCTATGCGTGTGATTCAAGGCCTGCCATTATGTATGTTTATAAGCCGATGACAGTTGGTGAGAATAAATTATCATGCATCATTAGTCAAAATAAAAAACAAAAAACAAACAACCACCATATAACTGAAAATGAGTAGCAATTATTTTCCAATCCTTTCAGGCCATTTACTAATCACTGACAAAGACTAATGGAATTTATATACAAGATGAAATTTCATTATTAAAAATGGCCAGAGATTCTAAGGGCAGTCATATTGTAGATAATGAAAGAGCTGCCATGGAACACTGCACCCATCCCATGACAGTGCACTGGGAAAATTTCTTCTACTGATAAGTATAACAAAAAGACTGTGTTTTTTATATGGAGATTAAACTCTGAAAAATGCATAATCTTTGATGACAAAATATGTTTCTCTGCATTTCTTTGTATGCTGAATGCTGCTGCAAATATATATGTTTAATCACCTCTACTATATTACTGCTTTAAAATACTTTCTTCAGCTTCATCAACTATAAGCAACTGGCTTTGTACATTTAAGTCCCATTACAACTGTCTGCTGTGCTTTTTGTCATCTCTCATTCATCTTTTAACGCTAGCTCCTACATGCTATGAGGTTGTGGTATTGATCTGCATCACTTTCACATACAAATGTCTCCGTCTCCTATATTTAGTCCTACATTTGCATAGGAATTCCCTGGAAATACCCGCAAACTGGTTTCACTGCTTTTTTTTTTGGTTCCCTTTATAAACTTCCACTTTGTTATGGTGTATAAAAAGAAGTTGGCAGTGATTAAACAACCAATGTGCTGAGTTTCTTGTTTTTTTAAGGGTAGCCATAAAATTCTTTAACATCCTTTTTTTGTCATCGTTTCCACTTGAACTTAGCCAGCGAAAAAGCCTGTGAATCCTTCACGTCATACAGAAAGCTCATGCAGCCAGCCTTTACATGTGCATCTTTCTTTTTCACAGCAATTATATCTGACCCAGTGGACCAATTCCAATCACATCTATCTAAAAATTCATGGCTTGTGTTAGAGGAGAATAACCATTAGTCCCACAGATAATAGGCAAAAAAATACCACAATGTGAGATCAACCTTTCTGAGGTAATAAAGAACATCAATCTGTTAGAGAACATCTGTGGATGACCCAGCTCACACTTTAGATAAACCTTGAAAAGCACATCCATAGAAATTAAGGTTCCTTGACTATACAAGGCACTTAACTACTATTTTTAGAGATCTTTGAAAATGAAAGGGTGCTTTCTCCAGTTCCTGCTTCAGGAATAGAATCTAGAAGGATGGTGGTACAAGAGTCTAAAGAATGTATGAGAAAGAGTCTGCAGAACTATCTTAGCTATTATGTTCTTGTTCTACCCTAAATCAAGACATAATTAACAGCAGGGAAAAAAAAAAAAAAAAAAAAAAAAAACTACCAAACACAAACAACATCATCACTCACATATAAAAAGGGTTAAGTCAGAATTACTTACTAAGTCCTTCACTTCAGTGGTGAGTAGAGACTATGATACTACAGTGCAGCACATATATCCAGTGTTACTAACAACAGCATTAAAGCAAACTTGTAATTCAGTCAAGCCTTCAAGCACCTACAAACAGCTATCACATATTTCATTTTCACAGAAAAGTGTAAAATCACCTAGCTGGTATGATGGAAGCCACAGACAGCATTTTGCATCTCTCTCTTAGGGCTCATATTATGTATTTCTAAAGCGTAATTTTTAGTGAGCCTGTTTGTGCCTACCACTGGCCACCAGTGCCACACACAATTATGGAAGTGCAACACAGAGACTGCAGATTGACTGCAGTGACACTGCTGGAGTGGTTGAGCATGGCTGGTGTGAAGGAAACAATTAAACCCAAAATAAATGTGGTGGTGCCACCCACACAAAGTAAATATCCATCAAAAAGGTCATTTTACACACTGCATCAGACCAAGTTCCAGCTGAGATCGAAAACATGCTGCAGATTGGACCAGTGAGTCAGACCTTCTCTATTGTATTCTAAATGAATTTCATACTAAAATGAACATATGAAGGTGGGCAAGATGACAGCATATTGACATTTTTGTCCCTGAGGCAACAGTGACTCAGTAATGACTCTGCCTTCCTCTGAGGCACAGCGAAATCTGTAGCTGATAACTACGCAACGCAGGTAGCTGAGTCAGAAATGAGTCTCTGAACAGACCTGTGTTTTGGAGACAGAAGCTAATGTGATTGCACCTGCATGCAAAGAAAAATTTCTTAATATCAAATAATTTCAGTAAGAAGAATAAGATATGGAGAAAACTTTTCCAGACAGCTCTACTTTCAAATGAGCTGTCTGAATACTGATCTTTAAACACAGCTTGTGCAATAGCTTACAATAACTTTACCCTAAAGATTACGTTTCACATCATATTTGCACTCTTGTGATACCATTGTAATCTATTTTTCATGAAAAACAAACAGACATACCTGTATGGTATACTAATGTGAGCCAAGATTTTTAAATTGCGGCAGAAATGCTTACCCTAGCTGATTTGTACAATATTAATTATCATGAGCCCATAAGAAGTTTTTTCTTTTATATATGATAGCACAAAAGGATATAAAAGATCTTTTAATTAAGAAACAAATGGAAGTTCACATTCCCACAGTGCGAGAGTTGGGCACTTACATGGACAAATACTATCTGAAATAGAGAAATGAATTCTACAAGTTCAACAGTTTCAGTATTCTCACAATGGCAGTGGAGAGGCAGAGTGCTCCTTATGAGTAACCTACAATACAACTTTGTCTTAAGTATTCTTCATTTCCTTAAGGACATTAATTATCCCCAGGCTGAAGCTATGTATCAGAATTCTTCAATGTATGGTAGAAATCTGCACAAACTAAAAGAGGTTCTTCAGTTGTACAGTTGCCCCAGAGAACAGGGTAGAAGTCACCCAAAAGCAACACTTTGATTAGAATTAATTGAGGTGATCTCCAGAAGTATTTGTGTAGCATTTTATCTAATAAATAGAGCATCCACTAGATTTTAGGAGGGAATCTTTTGGGTGGAAGAGAGCTTTCCCTTGTTTTAGATGACTGAGGAAAAATCCAACACCATCCCCTCTCCACTGTCTAGCCCTAATCCTGACTATCATGATCAGCATTATGATCTGTGAAGAAACCGAACTAAAATAAAGTTAGTGTAGCTTAATAGGTTTCTGGGCGGGTCCACCATAATGAAGTTCCGAGCATCTAGAGAAGGCATTTGTGGCAGAAGAAAGTAATGTTTCAAAAAGAAAGATTAATCAAGGTGAAACAACAAATACAAGATTGCTTTGTGTGGTTTTCTTTGCTGATTGCTTGGCTGAGGTAGAAGGATGTTAGGCATAGACATGAATTTTGTTCCACTTCCAACGAAGTGTTAAAACTTTCACCAGTTCTGCAGTCTGAGGTGATAGTCCACAATTTAAACTAAAGCAGCATGACTCTTCAGCACATAGATTGTTGCCTTTGCACTGCTCCTTTACAACATGATGAAGGAGCTACAGATTGAAAAAAATGTAATTAGGTACAGTTGAAATCTAGAAATGAATAAGTCTTAGAACAATGTTGTAATAATGAACAGCTAGGGAGCACTTTGTTTCTCAAAGTTATAAAAATTAGTAAATAAAGATTAATTTGAAATGTCAAAAGAGTTACCAGATACAATTCTATAAATTTTCCCTCGTTCAGTAGGGCTCTAGCTCAGGGGTGTCCAACTTTCTGACTTGCCTGGACTGTAATGAGTGAAATTGTCTTGGACTGCATTTAAAATACATAATATAGGTAATGTATAGAAGCAGCAAAACTTATATTTATTATATGTTAAAAAAAAAAGGGCAACAAACATAAAACTAGTGGGACACTTGGCCTTGCTTTTGGTTAAACTTATGCATGAATAAGGTGTGATGGTGAAACGAGGGATATTTCTCTCTGGTAATAGAGGTCTTATAAAAGTCTAGTCAAGATACATGACCAGCTTTTTGTCTTAATGCAACTCCATACATTCCATTTGAAAATTCACAGGTAATTTATTTATGTCAAATGAAAATGGAATTGCAAATACACTGAAAAACTGATGATTTTTTTAGAAAATATGTAATTTATTCTCAAATTCCTGTATCAAAATGCACATATGCACAGCTGCATATTTTTGACTGTTCACACGACTGTGTTTAGCCAAATGCATAAAATTATTTGCCGTAACTTAAGCTTGCTATAATTTAAGTTTCATTTTAAATATTGTTATTGTTTGAAACATAGTATAGATAAGTTGATTTTCACCTTGAAGAAGTGAAAATTGCAAACTTACTCAGCAAGTGACACAAGCGCATGTAACCTGTAGCACATTTGGGTTTTGGTTTCAATTCAAATGAATGTGTGGCAGTATGAAAGACAGAGTTAGCCCTGCACTGTGCCCTCCCCTCCACAGCACGCCATTGTCACCCATGCAGTCCATGCTTGAGCTACACACAATCTTCTCATGAAAAATATCACTAAAATTCATAGAATATTGTTAGAAGTTTACGATCCTCTGGGGCCACATTCCTGGCTGTTCAGGGCTGTGGGTTGGACAGGTCTGGTTTAGTGGTAGACCTGGCAGTGCTATGTTAACAGTTAGACTTGATGACCTTAGAGGTCTCTTTCAACCCAAATGACCCAAATCACTGAATGGCTTGAGTTGGAAAGGACCTAAAGGATCATCAAGTTCCAAGTCCCTGCCACTGACAGGGCCACCAACCTCCAGATCTGGTGCTAGACCAGGTTGCCCAGCGCCCCATCCAGCCTGGTCTTGAACACCTCCAGGGACAGAGCATCCACAGCCTTTCTGGGCAGCCTGTTTCCAGCACCTCACCACTCTCTGTGAAGAACTTCCCCCTGACATCCAATCTTAACCTTCCCTCCTTGAGCTTAAAACCATTCCCCCTTGTCCTATCACTGTCTACCCTAGTAAAATGTTGATTCCTCTCCTTTTTATAATCCCCTTTTAAATACCAGAAGCCCGCAATTAGGTCTCCTCACAGCATTCTCTTCTCCAGGCTGAAGATCCACTGATCCAGCCCCCTGATCATCTTCATGGCCCTCCTCTGGACCCTCTCCAGCAGCTTTCCTGTACTGGGGCCCCAGACATCACTGAGCAACAGACTATGACATCACCGGGCAATGGACTGTGACTGCATGGCCCTCACTGCTTGTATTGGGGTGCCAGCAGAGCCTGGCTCAGCCTGGCTCGAACCTGGATCCTGCTGAGCGTTTCTGAGAGGCTTGAAGGTTGAGCGAAGCTTTAGCTGTGCTGTGCTGGCCCATGCCTGTGGCTGCTTGCAGCAGCTCTCAGTGCTCATCCCCACAGCATCACTTGTGTTTCCCTGGCCCTGCCCAGTAGGGAAGGCCATGAAAAGCAGAAATGAGTGGTGCAGGGACATGTCCCTGGGGTGGCCATGGGAGCCTGATGCTGTGCTGTGGGAAGCAGGAGGTGGGCCAGCCATGGAGTTGGCAGGGCTTCCTGTGAGGGGCTGGGGATGTTGCCTCAACATAGGGAAACAGGAGAGGTTGAAAACTTCCCCAGCCCCTTTGCAGCTTCACTCCAGTGGCAGATCTACCATTTGTGCTTCTTTCAGCCCTAAACCTAGCCCTAAGCCATGCTCCTCGTACAGCCTACTCCTCTATCGGCTAGGTGATAGATCAGGGCGGACATGCCCTGGGCTTTGCTATGAAATCTCCTGAGGTTTCCAGCCTCTTGTCTCCGCTCAGATACAGCCAGCGCCACTTTAATGGGTGACACACAGTTAAATAACGTGGCCGTCACTAGAGGGCAGAACAGTCCGCAGGAATTCAGTGGCAAAGCGCTAGAAAGGAAGGGTTAGGAAGTCTTTGATAGCGCATATCACACAAAAATTAGTAATGCTCAGCTGGACTTTCTTTCCATGATACACCTCAGAAATGTAGACCCTTTTTAAAAGACTGGACATATTTCTGAAGCGAGGAGCCAACAGTGATTCCTCTCATTTGGGGTTACCTGCCACAGAACACATGAGGATCCTGTTTTTTGGCACTTTCTGAACACAACTGCTGACTATTTCCATGCCACATATAAGTCATAGCTTCAGCTGCTTGCACACATTTCTGCCTTTCCTTTGAAAATAAGGTTGGAGGACAAATGCATCCTCTTGCCTTCTACATTCAACCCACTCTCCAGAGACCTGGGTAAGCAACTCAACAAATCTGTGATAAGGAGCCAAGACAAAGCCTTATATCAGGGAAAATCTTTTCCCAGGCCCATGAAAATTTACCCACAGCTGTCCAGATTAAAGCCTAGGTCATATAACTCACTATGGGCAGATACCTTGCCTGTACCTCTTGCCCATGCTCAACATGCTGTGAGACTGAGCTGAGGGGCTAACTGTGATTGCCATGTCACTTTGCAGTCTGTGCCTGCTATGATGCTAAGCATTGCGCTACATTGCTCCCCTTCCCTATGGAGATATGGCACTCAAACTACTACCTATGTACCAACCTACCCTGCCATTAGATCTTCTATTAGTTTCAAGGTCTGGAATACCATGACTGTGCTTGTAGTATGGATCCAAGTCTTTTGATCAAATATCAACTTTGCAAGGGATGGAGGGATGTCTCCTTCACTTTCAAAAACAGTTGAGCTATGTGAGACCCAGGGGACTTAACCCTTCACTTCCAGTTCTCGTCCTCATCTCTGTGCATATGAGAAGCTGTCTTTCCTATTACCTGGAGCACCACTGGGCTGCGAACTATGGGCAGTTTGCCCCACAGCAAGTATGCATGTGAGTGTGTGTAAGAGACCAGCATCTTAACAAAGCATGAGAGGGAATTCATCATGTGATCTCGGACTTCATGGACAAGTAAAACTGAAACAAAGACAAAAACTTGCTCAAAATGTTTCTGAATAGCAGTGTGCAATATGTGTAGAGTAGCACCCAACCACTAGTCAGATGCTGCGGGTCAAACACTGGGCATTTGGTAGTGAGGAGAGTTAATCTAATCTGACAGCAACTGGACTGTGAAGGAATTCCTATTTATCCCCTTTACTTTCCTGGGAGGTCAATGTTCAGTCAAAATCACACATCTAGCTTTGCTCAATAGCCAGTAATGAAAGGCATTTGAGAAGGGGTGGGTTTATCCCACATATATCAAGCACATCTTTTGATTAGCCCCACCCCTTCTCTGGAGGTAAATATCTTTCTGTTGCAGCACTCTTTGTGTAAAATGAGGTTTCTAGTGCAGAAAACACTGTTCCAGTGCTTCTGCTTTATGATTTGTGGCTTTCTGAAATCCTTTCATAATTTTCAGGAAGGGAAGGAGCAGAATTAAACTGCTGATAGTGATACATCATTGTACTGGGCACACTAGAAGGTGTCCAAGAAAAAAAACCTCTGCAGCTGCAGTGCAGTCAATGCATGACCATTTCTTCTGTTCCTTTCCAAAGTGTGGAGTGTGGGCTTCAAATGCAAGCAGTCTAACCTCTTAAATTTTGTAGTTTACAGTGAGAACAATGACCAGACCTCATCTCTGACACAGGCTCCAAAATACTCATGGAAACTTTAAAAAGAGTTCATGTATTCAGCTGCTCTGAAAAAAGTGCATATGGACCATATGAGAGCTGTGCAGCTGGAAATCCAGTCCCACAGACCTTACTGGAAATGATATGACACCCCACTTCTCATTAAGGATCTGAAATTGGATATTCAGACATAAAGCCAAATCCTATGCAGAGAAGTCCATATCAAACCAAATTGAGTACTCAGCATCCACCTGAAAAATGCCCTCCATATGCCTGGAAAAAAACAGATTATTTTACATTCATTACCATTGGAGAACAATCTTGTCCTGTCACCATGTAATATTAAATTCATTTAGTGTATAATCCCAAAGTTGCAGCCTGATGACTGACACATTTCTCCAGCTTTCCAAAAGGGGAGTTCTAGACAGTTACCTAGACTCCATTTCCATTTGATGGCCACAATCTCTGTTAAGTAGACACCTATATCTGGTGCTAACATATTTTCCTAATGAAGATCTGAAGGGAGTCATCACTAGCTCTGCGCTTGAAATGAAGGACACATCAAAATCTTGAAACTGCAAACACTTTGATCTTCAGCAGAGAGCAGACCAGGTGCCGGTGTAGGGCCCTCTATACCGATGCTACCCGGCAAGAGCAGCGTATGCTGAAAAATGAGGCAGGGAAAATTTGGGGACCAGCTGCAGGTGCCTCGCCTCTGACTGACCCAGTTACTGTGTCCACCTAATGCATTGGGCAGTATGGGTTTCCAGGTAGCTCAGAGCCCTAAGGCTGCTTGGTCACTTTTTCTGGCTATGGCTTCAATCCCTAAACAAAGACTTTCAGCATCAGCTCCTCAAAAAACTCTCTTCTCACTTGAAATCTCTGCCATTGCAATTGGCTTTGTATTCAAAAGCATTCAGCAGCATTACCTCAGGCTGCAGCTCTACAGGGCTTACTTCTTAACTCAGTTCTCCTCTTATTAATTCAGTCATTACTTTGAAGTAACTCCATGCTATGACACTGGACTTACTTAGGGCTGCTCAGGGAGGTCTTTTACCAGGGTCTGTGACTGAATGTCACCTACTCAACAAAACATGCACCGTCTTCAAACAAATGAAGGCTGACTTTTTCAGTGTTGGGAAAAGCTGACCCATGGACCCTATGAGGAAATGACTGTCTGAAATTTAATGAAATACAAGCTAGAAGAGGCTTTAGAAGATGCCTTTTGGGGCTTGGAATAAGAGACAGTGATCGGGAAGAAAGACAGCTGTGATCTTGTATTCTTAGTTGAAACTTGGCATTTGTAATTAAGTCTTTAAACAGCAAGAAGTTTCTGTCCTTCATCTCCTGATCCTAGATCACCTCACATATTTAATGAAAACAAGTCCAGAAGCTTTTCTGCAAACACATCATATAGGCCATGAGAAACACCACTGTTGTGAGAACTGGACTGTCCCAAGTGTTACAGAGCTGGAGAGGGAGCACATCTGAAGCAGCATCAGTTCTGCCACCCCATCCTGTTGCCAGAAAGTGCTGTTTAAGCGCTCACCAACATGAACAGCAACGCCCAGTCAGTCATTAATAAGAAATGAGCAATATTGCAAGGGTCTTGCTACTGCTTGTAAGACTGATTCAAAGGTTTTCTCCCAGTGTAGCTTAAGGCATTGCTTGTAGCAAAGTCCCTTGCAACAGTGACACTTGCTACCTCCAAACAGTGACCAACAATCCTGTCTGGGACTTCCAGCTCCCCATGGGAACATTACCCTATGCCAAAATTGTGAGATTTTTTTCCACCTATTATCAAACACTCTGACCAGTTGTCTGCACAACACGCTACTTAATAACTCCCCATTGGGAGCTGACAATAAGTGAGTTTTCAGACTAGCAGAGGCAGCACTGGCATAAACCCCACAGTTATACCTCTCTGTGTTAGAAAAGGAGAGCAGATCCCACTTGCACAGCCCTACTTCCAGCTCTCTCAGAGAGCTGAGCCTGCCCTACATCTCCGCTTTTCCTGAGGAGCTTTGTCTCTAGCAGGCAATTTATTACTGCAACACATTTTCTCCTCTATTTTCTAATCCCACTGCACCACATCTCTGATGATAGTCCAAAGGAATTAATCCTGTAACTTTAATGTTATAATTTTCTGAGTTTGAACTTGCCTTCCTTCCTCCCTTTCGTTGTCCAAATCTTCCTGTCTCTGGACACAGAATCTATAAAGTACAAAGGAAAGCAGATGTAGCTGTTGCTTAATAAGTCATTGTATATGTGTGACAAGATATCAAAGCTGTATCTTAAATTATTCAGGAATTTCAATGAGAATACCTATGTTCTTTAATATCTATGTTTGTGTTTCTATATATGTGTTATTTTTTAATTGTGATCCATGTGACCTACATGAAGCAAGAAGACAAATGTGGCCATACCGATGTGGTAATTCTGCTGGCAATAACATCTCTCATTGCTATGTTGATGTGTCTGAGACAAAATTTATGTCTGGGGTTTGTTATGCCATGCACTACGTATATCACTAAGAAAAAAAAAGAGTGAATTATGACTAACCATTTATTTGATCTCATTCTCCTGCATCTGGTGATCAAAAAATGCATTTCTGTATAGATTAAAAAAAAACAAACACACACATAAAAAAAGCTAAATGTATTATGAGAAGTTATAATGAACAAACTGATATTCAGGCTTTTAATTTCTCTACATATTAGAAATCAAAGCATGACTTCTCTCATTTCATGCACCAGACCCAATCTATTTAAACCTATATTTTAAATCAATGCATACACATCAAAGTGGTAGTATAGAGCCTTCATAGATCATTACATGAATAATCACATTAGTGAGGAGCTATACTCAGCAAATTTAGAATGATTCTGTGGGACACTCTTTAGTGCACAGTCCTTAATATAAAGCAGAAATTATTACCAAATACCACACATTTCATCACTGGCCATGAAATACTTGTTTCCTATCTGCTTCTTGCTGTAGCATACCTTGCAGAGTTGCATACCTTGTCCCCTGCATTGCATACTAAAGGAGATGTGTGCCTTGTTGGCACGGCTCTTCTTTGAAACCCAGCTTCTGGAGGACTCCCCACAGTCAGACAGAGGTGGCCTCAGAACAGCTCAGGCACTTGTTAGTCTGGCTGTCTATTGGGTTTGGACTGTTAACGCACCCTTTGTCATACTGTGGTCAGTTTTATACTCAGTGAGGATGAGGATACTGCAGTGGGTTTGAGGACAGACAATTCTCAGGAGGAAACATTCATTCTTTCCAAAGCTGAAATTCTGTGGCCAGAAGACCCTCATCTCTGTTTCACTTGTTGCAGCTGTAAAAGTAGCTGGCAGAGACTAGAAAATCTGAGACAAGGACTTCTCTTAACTGAAGCTCCATAACCTTCATTAGAGCATATCCCTATTCATGACAGCAATTCCTATGCAGTGTGAAAATCCAAGCAATGCGTAATCAGCACCATACATTTGTTGTCCCTAGAGTTACTCCAAGCCTTGTCCTCTGTATCTTTTTATTCTCGTTGGTGAACTTCTGCATCCCCTACTTCTGGTTTATTCATAGTAACACTGAACATATATGCAAGTCCACAACATCTTTAAGCACATGCATCTAGATTCTCTGCCTTATTTTCAGAAATCTTAAACATCATTTAGAAAAGGGAGATATAAAAGTAGCACAGAAAGAGAGTTAACCATTTATAGGTACATAACATTACAGAAACTGTCTAGTCTCATGTCCTCAGGTTTTGCCTAAGGATCCCTTATCTGAAAAGTGCACCTTCTTGAAGCAGTACAGATCGGTTTTCTCAGGTTTTGCACCCATCAGCATTTTTTAAAAGAAAGGAACACTAACAGGAGAACAGGCAAAATTAACAGTATGGAGCAGAAATGTATCAGAACAATATGGGGTGTAAAGATCTAGAACTGAACAAAACCTAGCTGGGAGGTGATGGTGTGCAATTCGTGACAGTAGAACTGAAAGTACTCAGGAGTCCTGAGGCAATTCTGGATGTTCCTCAACTCCGAACTTTCTCTACAGCCTGTGTCCATCTATGAGTCTTCTCGGGGGTGCTTTGCCAGAGAAGCAAAGAATGAAAACTGAGCAAAACATTTCCTCAGTACACACTTCATAAAATATTCAATATACACTCAGTAAAACCCAGAAATGTCTAAAGATGTCGAGAAAGAAAAGTTAGGTAGTACACCACTGATCCCTAGCCTTTCTAAGAATATGGTGCATTTCATTTATTACATCCTTCGGAAACAAAAGCACACCAACCTGGTGCACAGTGCATACTCTCTGTTTCCTTAGGTGATTATTGCCACACTGTATGTGCTCTGACTTTGATGGTATGCTTGCTGAAACTGAAGACTTTCATCAGGAATGAAACTTTGTCTTGATCTGTCTGCACAAATGCGCTCTGGCAAAATCTGATCAGAGTAATGCAGGAATGCAAGTTTGATCTAAATTGTTTGTTTTTGTCAGCTCTACAGTCGCTCAGTACGAAATGCCACAGATTGGTGACTTTCCTCCCCCAAGGCAAAGCTTGATGTGAAAGATACACAGTCACTTGGGGACAGCTTAAAGGCAGAAAACAGAAAACAAGGGATGCAAAGAATTGGGATAAAACTTCAAGGCTAAGAATGCAAGTAAAACCATCACTCCTTCATAAACATCAGCATCAACTGATTTCTCAGGATAAGCCTAAGATCACAATGATTCTCACTGAGACTAACAGAAAAAGAACCTTTTCCACATTTAAGAAATGATCTTAAATCCTAAGTCTATCTATCTGTGCAAATTTCCAGTGTCCATGTTTTCTCACAGAGAGAGCACATCCAGAGAAGTCTTCCAGCCTGGACTGGCAGTTAACACAACACCTAAAATTTCATCAGCATGCAAATGAACACATAACCTAAGCTCAGAATGTTGTCATATTCTTCAAGGAGAACTCACATTGTAAGCAATTTTTTTTTTTTCTCCAGCAAACATAAAACAAAGTGGACAATAAAATAATCTCCAAATGCAGGTTTTGTAGGTGTGCTTTAAAAGGATTGTTGGGACACCGTGCATACATGAGACCTTGTAGTTATCCAGCCAAAGACTTAAAACTCGCCAGCCAAGGTTAATATGCCAGTAACTAAGTCCTGGGTGATTCTTTATCCACCAAGAAGTGAAGCTGCTGACTTCTTGAGGAAAAAAAATAGTAATCAGAGGGATCTGTAGGAAAGGCTTTGTAGGAAATACATCCTGCTCTGGCAGGAGAGAACAGAGAGACATCCTAGTGTCTGAGATGAAACCCATCTGTATCATCTCATAAATCTGCCAGAGTAAACAAAGGAATATATGTAAGCTATGTGGCTTTTATATAGAGCAAATATACACTTAATCTTCTAGTGAATCACCTTTTTCACACAAAGATCATCAGTGATCCCTAGCAGAACAGCTGCTCAGTCACATTCGGCTGTGGCCTCAGAAAACTCCCACACCAATGTCATGAGTAAAAAGCTATAAAAGAGCTGTTCTGCCAGGTTGGAGGGTCAAATAGCAGCCTGTAAACGTTTGTTATAGAGGAGAACGTGACTACAGATATTCATCCTTCTCTCTTAATGGCCTTATGCAGAAGCAAAAATCAAGAGAATTTTTCATAAGATAATAAAGCATAGGTCCCATCACAAGAAATGAATCATTTCCATCATACTTTATTTCTCATTTTGTTGGAGTATGAGTCTCACTTTGAAGTTGTCTTGGCTTTATTATTTTTCTTATGAAAAAAACATATATTAGGAAGTGTCAGCTCCTGAAACACTGATCTAGAAAGATCTGTTCATTATCAGCCTCTTCTGAAGAGTTTCACTCTTTTCATTTCCTCAAAATGAGAGTGATTTAAAAATCCTGGTACCAAAGAAGAAAAACCTCTGTTTCAAACAAGAATTGATAACTAAAACAAGCTCATTTTTTGTTATATGCCATTAATTAAGTGCATTATCTCACGTTTTGTCTTCAGCTCATACCTACAGAATTTATATTACTACAATTGAATTCATAAATTTTAGAAAACCAGTAATCTCATAAAAAGAGTGTCTTCCCTTCTAAGAGTCAGAAACCCTTCTGAGATCAGGACATTTCATTTGGGCTCTCATATTTCTTTGTTCTTTACAATGATCATTTTGATCTTTAAGAACAGATAAGTGGTTTTGTTTGCCAAAACAAAAAGTGCATGTGCATATTCACCTGTGCATGTATCTGACTGACAGTCTCTCCTGGATACGTTTGAATCTATTGGCCAAATCTGAGTAAGAAAGAACGTCTTCAAGTTATCATTTCTCTGTTGCATGGAGCATCAAGAAGATGTGAGGAGATGATACTTCCTCCCTCTGGAGAAGGTCTACAACCTTTCCTGTAGTCCATACAGGACTCCAAATAGGACTGCATCTCCAGGCACAGCAGTGTCAGTTCCAAAGCTTCAGTGGTTTTGCTGTACAGTCACTTGTTTCCAATACAGGCAAGAACAATCCCTTCTACTGAGAATTCTCGAGAGTCACAGTGACTTCCAAAGATCATCTGTAGTGGATTTTTGTGATTCTTGGCAGTGAACTATTCACAAACTACGTAACAGTGTTATCTTTCATCTGAGACGTGCAGAAAAGTTATCAGTACCAAAGCAGTAACAAAGTGAGTAATGGTTGATTACCACAGAGCATCACTGACAGAGCGTGTTTGTCTGGTTTTGTTTCCATAATTCAATAGAGAAAATAAAAATAAGACATTTTTATGTGAATGCACAGATAACTGTATTTTTTCTTAGAGTCTCTCTGCAAGTAGCAGAAGTGTTATGGATTCACTGTTCCTCTGCTCTGCTCGAAGGGAGGAGGTAGAAGAGGGTGTATCTTTTGTGTCTATGTATGTCCTTAGTCTATGGCCTAGCTGTATTTGCATTGTATTCACATTGTTAGTGTTCCTTTCCTCACCATTCTGATGCTTCCAATTGAATACACATTTTGAAAGTAAATGCACTAGCGTTCTTGGAAAGCCACAAAACTGTTCTCATCATTCACTGTGAAATGCAAGAACCATGAGGCTTCTCCACCAGGTACCATAATCTTTGGAATATTGCCCAAAGCAATGCCTTTTTGCATAAACTTTTTCCCACAGGAATACAAGGCAAAATGGCAGGTCTAATTAATCTTCTACTGGAAAGAAGGCTCTCTGTCTCATCAAGTACCTGTGAATGTTAATGCTGCCCTGTGCTTCCATGTGGGATCACTACATCTCTGTCTTGCAGCATATAAAGAGTAAAAGCCACAGCCATCTACCTTCTTGAAGGAGTTGATTTCCACTTACCTTACAGAGTTACACTTCTGGTTTTCAAGAGACAGAATTTGTCCACTTTCTAGTTTTAGAAGTTCTTCCTACTTTCTCCAGCCACAGTGAATTCTACCTTTAGATCAGTTCACACATCTACTGTAATCATCTGTTATCTACTCTCTGCCTGCCCAGTTTTCTCCAACTCTTTCTGAGATCTATGAAGTTCTTCATCTTTTTCCTTCACGCATGACCAATATCAAGAAAAATCTGCTTCTTCCTCTTAGTCTGATCAGACACCCTTTAGCTTCTTCAGAATTAACACTGCAGTTTGTAGGCTGGAGAATAGAAAAGGCAACTGCCCCAGTGATCTCAGAAATAATCAAATCTATTCCATTTTGATGGGCTTTCATTCTTTTTCTCCCATCCTGCAGAATATTTCCAGTTCTTGGAAAAGAAAAGACAGGGAGCTGTTTTCTCAGCTACTTTATTCTGGAAGACTGCTAGATGTGGCAGATTTTGTAAAAGCAACAGTAATTTCAGTAGAAAGATGCTTCTTCTCCTGTGAGTCAGAAACTAATTGTATTTTCAGTCAAAATACTATCTCACATTAAAAAAATAAAATAATAAATATAGTTTATTTACATAGCAAGCATTTCTGATATCTATTGTTATGCATCAATATATAAAGACAAGCATTAGGCTTTAAAAGCACAGAGACATGGGTCTATGGGAAGAAGGCTTTGAGTGGGATCAAACATCATCCAAAACAAGCCAGATTTCAGCATGTTCTATTGGAGGCATGATATGTTATCTAATGATCATAGTTAGAGATTAGCACATGTCCTTCTGAAAAGATAGACTTCTCCAGCTGTCAGATTGAAGAATTCAGGCCTAGAGGGATGACACTAATGTAAAACTGCCCATGAACAGAACAGAATGCCAATGTCAATCAGTTCTTGTGATCCCAAATATTCACCATAGGATGCTTTATAAACAAGGTCACAAAAAATGCATGACAGCTGAATTCTAGTTGTAAAGATTGTGTCATAGAAAACCTCCAATTTTTTCCATCATCACACCATAACCCTAAAAAAGTGTTGAAGAGTGATGTTACACCCATGAAATGGGTTCCCACATGCTTATCTTTGAAGTGGCTGAAAACAAGACATTTTCCCTGAACACCTGAGGAAGGAATGTAAATTGAGAGATTTCAGTGGGAATATGATCTTATAACTTTCCATTCAGGGAGTATTAGTAATACTCAGGCTGATGAGACTAAGGGAGCAGACTTGACACCATACATACTGCAAACCAAAAACTCAAATGCAGGGAGCCTATGACTGCTACTCCAGAAGCAGCACAGACCGCAGAGCAACACTGTGATTTGTCCATAGGCCTAAAATATAAGAAATAGTCCCACTGTGCACAGTGTGTTCCTTGCACAAAATCTACACATGCACTCTGCAGAACAACACAAGGAGACCAGGGCAGCTGGGAAACAGAATGCAGAAAGGGGCATTGCCCACAAAATCAGGCTGCACAAATTCATGATCAGGCTGCTGCCACAAGTTAGCATCATCCTTCCTAAGAAATCCTATAAAGAGAATAAGTTTTTAATTTGAATAGCTCAGATTTTTAACAGAAATAATTTAAGCACAAGTCATAATAAATAAAAAGAATAAACAGTCTTCAACAGAGGACTAATCTTCACCTCTTCTTCGTATCTTGGTACCTTTTCTTACACTCTCTCTTTCATAGGTAACACTGACATTTGCCTAGTCTTCATGTTATATTGGGTATCTTGAAAGTGAATAAGGAGCCCAAGTACTAGCCATAAAGAAACCCAAGTGTGAAAACACAAAGCAAGCAGAAGTACACAAAGATCAGTTGTGCTGCTTATACTGCCCATGTCCCAGTTCGCCCCACTTCACCCTATTCCTTTGTGGTCTTTTCTGCTGAGGAAAACAATGTTACAGAGCTTCTGGTTTAAAAGCCATGCTGATGAACAAAAACCTTTCATATTTCACACATCTGAAGTAGCAACATGAGTAGTGAGCTTCTATTTTGCAGCACTGCTTAAGTTCTTTTTGAAAACACAACAGACATTACTGTGGATTCCTTCCCTATAGGAGAAATTTGAACTCTTCTTTTTACAACAAGATCTGAAACTTGAGCAAAATTATTCAGAATTTTTCTCATGGTCTTCATAGCCAGGCACATTGTTTTACAAACTGTCTCATTTAACATAAAAGAAGGGGTCTTCAAATCTGCCCTTTATCATTTAGATGACTCCAGTGAAATGTCCAAGGAATAAATTTGGACATAGAATAAGTCTCATTTAATCAAATGTAGTCCAAATCTAACCAAAATGTGATTAGTTTGAATTCTTCAAATATACATACCACTTGAATGATTTTATCTCTTCATCCCCATTAAAATCCATGTCTACTTTAATAGAAAATTTCAGATCAATATGTATATCTACTTCTTCTTGCCTGCCTTGGAGATTTCCAATAAAGTGAAACTGCTAGTTGTTTCCTGCCAAGCTGCATATAGTTATCATAAGGATACCTTCTCAGACCAGCACAATGTTGGGACTACATCAGAGGCTCCCAATGAGCAACATGAGAATTCCCTTTTCACACATTTGTCATGGACATCTTTTAGACTGATCTTTAGGCAGATCCTATATAAAATTGATGGTGATTCATCTTCATTGTTGACAAGCATAATTACCTCTGGTGCTATAAAAAAAGCTACGATTCTTTCCATATGCACCTTCTTATTCAAGAATGCCAGTGACCTGAATGCACATAGATCTGCGTCTTTAAATGTTTCAAGCTTCAGGAAGACTCACAGCAGTAAAGAACTAGGCCCAGCTACCTATTTTTTATATCTGTAGAGGATGAACAGTGACTTAGAGAAGAGGCTGTCAGTGAGCTATTCAACATGGCTGAATGTCTCATGTCAACATTTCTGCTTTAGAGGAAGGGATTGCTCCTTTTTAGCACTGAAATACCACATATGTCTTAGCCGTAATAAAATAAAGTATAACTCCTTGTTTTCCATTTCATACAGATGAAAATTCTATTCTTCCTCTTTAACAGTTTTTTTTTTTTTCAACTAAAAAACAAGGATCCATGGCTTTCTGCACTCACTGCCCTTAGCACTACCACCCCCATGGAGGAAATGTGCAGATAGAAGTGAGATGTGTGGGATGCTATGACTACAGTGACCTGTGTTCTTGAATTCATTCATATCAGTGATTAATTTTTCTTATAGTTACAGAAAGCTGCGAGCTAAAGGCATAGAAGGACATTTGTAAAATAACAATGAGCATGGCCAGAAGGAAGGGAACACATACTGAATGCTGACTCACATTACCTCCCTTGCTGCCTTCAAAGCTCTCCTTAATCTCTTCATACTTACAATTAACAGCTCAATCTACAACAGCAGTGCCCTTGCCACTCCCCTTCTTAAGCTTTTTGTTTTCCTTGTACTCCTACATTTCTAATTTTTTTCTGACTCTTGCAGAGCCACTGTGTTCTTGATTCATCCATTACCTCAGACAGTCCCTTAGGCACTGCAAGAGAGTCCGCAAAAAGACTGCTGGAGTATATCTGGAATTGAGTGAAAACAGTCCTGGACATAATTTAGTCTACATTTTACTAATTATGAATAAATATACGATGGAACCACCTGCATGAGAAAGTCAAATTACACTTTTATTTTTTAAGAGGTTACTTAGCCTGCAAGTTCAAAAGAGCATCCTTTAGAGATGTAACTCTAAAGGATGAGGCTGATCTTAGCTTCACTTACAGAACCCAAAAAATTCCTTCACAAAATGTGACTGGGAAACCATCTCATCATTTAAAAAACCCTGAGATTGTACGTCCCAATTTTTCATCATCATGAATTTCAAGAAAGATATAACCGACCTGAAGCCCTAATACATACAACTTAGGTTATTTTCTGAAGATAACCTATCTTTTAATTCACAGGATATATATTATAGAACTAACTGGAGAAAAAGAATTAGACATTCATAATATTGTTTTCTAATATTTGCATGCATCAGGAAATTGCCATCTTCACCCAAAAGCAGGAGACACCGAGCGTTCCATCAAAACCCTGTCCTGCAAAGTCAGCAATGTTATGCGACTTGCATTCCTGTTCAGAATAAAATCATTTCCCAGATACAGAATACTTACTGTTTCTGTTTTAGATATTTACTTAAGATATAAGATAAATAAACCTTTGTGAATTAAACCTGCCTCAAGTAGAAAGCACAATCAAACAGCACGTCCTTATCCCTACAGCTAACACTGTGTTGGATACTGGTGGTCAAACAAGAAGCTATGCTTTAAGTTGTCTTGGAATGACCTACCTGAGAAGAAAATATATTTAATCAAGCATTTTAAAAATATATTTTTTTTCCAAACATAGGAACATCCATAGGCTTTCTGATTGTAATTCTGAGTAATTAGAATTATATGTAAGATAACCTATGTCAAAATCAATACTTTCTATATTGCACATATACAGTTCTAACTCATCTGAATCCTTTCACCATATGGCTGCAAATGAGAAGTAAAAAACATGAACACTACAGTGCAACATACATGGAAATTTCCCAGCCAGCACACTGCCTATTTGAAGGAAGAATGCAAGGTAAGGAGATGGTCCAGAAGCACATCCCCTGTCACATGGAGTAAGCTCAGCAACACCCTCCTGTCCTAGAAAAGAGTAGCTAAGAATTCACTCATGGCACAGACACTGCAGCACTTTGTATTTCCAGAGCTGAATCTAAATTACCATTCAGATTAATGGTTTTAAATACAGATTGAACTTCTCCAGCATAAAATCAACTTTTGAAGGAGTTGATTCATGTGATATTACAAGAAAGCCAGTGCCAGAAAAGGGTGATCTCACTAGAAGAATTGATGTGGATCTCTCAGCCACATACCACATTTAAGATGTTATTTCCTTGCAGTCATATAAAATATTTTCAGTCCTCTGGAAGTTCAAGTAAAAGTCTGAAAATCCATCCATCATCAGTTTTCATGAGGAAGTATTACAGAGGACATTGAAAAGTCCTTCTTTAAAGTTTTGTTTTTTCATGCTCCCAAAACTGGAAAAAAAACCATGCAAAACAAAAATCCTTAAGTATATGTATTTATTAACATTGGATTTTTAAATGCAGAGATACTGTTATTTCAACTACAGGCTTACAATCCTTCTCCGTTGTTCTTGATGCCAAAACAAAAGAGAAAGAACACCTGGGTCTACTGCCTTTTGATCAGAAGAGTCAAACTGTGGATTCAGATATTTATGCACAAATCTCATTAATAGCAGAATCAATTATATTTGCACATGAACAAAAAATTTGCCTCAAAAAAGCACTAAAAAAATTAAGAACTTTTGCTATCTTAACAATCTTTTAACAGAGAAAAGCTATTAGCATACGTGGAAAAAATATATATATTTAGGATACTAAAATGAAGTTCTCAAAATCCATGTCACCTTGATTGCTGTAACACTGAAATACAAATTAGTCTTTTAATATGGACAACCAGTTGTGTGACACAAATAGAAATAGCTCTTCCTCAGTTCCACAGTTTTATCTAAGTATGATTTAGTGAATACAGTTTTCAGAATAGACCTCTGTTACACCTATCCTTTGTTTTATCAAGTTAAAAGCTGATTTTGAAATCAATATACTGAAGCAATTTGCTATTCTTACATATTTTATATGAATATCAAATATCCACAGTGCTCTCATTTATTAATGTGCATAACTGGTGCAGCTCAGAGCAGAACACGCTTAATCTGAAAACAATTACTGAAAAATACAGTTTTATTTTGAAAACAATTACTTCTCTTAACTCTCCAATCTCTTTAGTTTGCAATAAGGCAAGCACCAAGAGACACGGACAATAGGAAATGCTTTTATATTCATTAGTAACATCCTTCTTCCTTCATACTAATAACAAAAGCTAATACTAAAGCAGTTATGAAGAGCCAAACAGATTTTTTATTTCCATTTTAATAATAGGATTTTCAAATGTAAATTTTATCCTCTGAAAGTGAAATTCCCATTTCACATCTCAAAGTTTCAGCCTCCAAACCTACAGCTGGAGTCCTGTGTAAATGCAACAGAGGATCCAAAGCAAGACCATCTCCTAGTTCTAGAGATCACCTCACTGAAGGGCAACAAACCCGAGCCAGGTCCTAAAGGAATGATGCGCTCACCATCCTGAAATACCGAGGCTGAGTTGGGCGCCAGTTATCGACCAGGGGGAGATCAGGTTCATTCTCAGCATTCTTTGATAAGCTACGGAGCTTCGCCATCTGCAGGAGAGCAAAATCAAAGTGTGGTTATGAAAATCCCTTGGGATCAAATCCATAACCCCAACAGTTAAACAAAGAGGGTGGTCCAGATCCAGAAGCAGGGGATAAAGCCCCCTTCAAATTTTTAGGATGTTCTTCACTCTGTCACCACAGTAACCATACTCACCTTGTTTTACCATTAATATTCTTAGAAATAATCGAGAGACAAAAAACGGGTCACATGTGAACAGCACTGTGAGAAATTAAGTACCATCATGTATGCATTGTCTACAGAACTGAGAACAGCTACAGAAATAGCAGGAAGTCCTCAGAACATGGCTCAGAATATCTTCAGAAATGGCTCTGGGCAGCCTGGTCTAGTGGTTGGCGATCCTGCACATAGCAAGGGGTTGAAACTAGATGATCACTGTGGTCCTTTTCAACCCAGGCCATTCTATGATTCTATGAATATGTGACTAGAACAGCCTAACAAACTTCTACTATTAGCCTATGTCCTAATAAACTTCTACTTTCACCCCACCTTAATGTCTGACTACCAGCAACTAGAATTGAAAGGTTTTAAAGGGTGTTAAGACTAAATGATAAACTAACTGATCACTTCTGTGGTGGGTCTGTAGCAGAGGATATGTCCCGCTGCTGAGACAAATACATTATTAGTTAAACCTGGATAATGACCTGGTCAAGATTTCAGATGGACTGTAAACAGCATCTGCAGCTTCACCTTCTGGTCTTTCTTTCTTTCTTCTTTTTTTTTTTTTTTCTTTTTAATCAAGCTGTATTCTTTTTGAGAGATGCCATAAAAATTCTACCCCATATTCTTCAAAACCATGTAATTCTCTTCCTCTACTGCTCTCTGATTTTCAAAAACATACACCCACTCACAGATACATTATGTTCATTTGTTGCCACTGCCATGTATGACATTAGACAGAAAGCATATCAGCTGTGATTCACACACTTGACATTTCCCTTTCCCTGGCTTACTGTGAAGAGGATGCATATATTTTTCCTTGTGTACACCTGAAAATGTATCCCCATGCACATCAAAAGTTAAATTTCCTCACAACTACCTTCAGTACTCTATAGCATGGAGTTCAAGTCTAATGGGAGCAGAACTTCTGCCTGGGCTGTTAATCCACATTCACCATGCCTCTATTCATCCTAGCTTATGGGCTGAGCCAGCTCACGGATCTCAATGTTGTCCTTCACCGCACAGCTTAGAAAAAGCGTGAGCAATGACAGAATGACATTTATACTCAATATGCATCAGATGGATTATTCATCTGAAACTAAGTTTCCTATTTCAAATGAAAAGTAATTTGTATGGGAACAGTAGGATACGAGAATAGTTCATCACTTTTGTTAATACTGAAAAAGTACTGTTAGAGAAGATACTAGTGGTTTTTATTATGTTTTGGAAGATGTTTTGGGAAAAGAAAGTACCTACTGAGTAAAAAAATAATACATCCAAGCTAGTTCCAACCCTCTGCCATGGGCAGGGTCACCATCCATTAGATCAAGTTGCCCAGGGCCCCACCCAACCTTGCCTTGAATATCTCCAGCTACCGAAGGGTGAAAAAATGAGTCTGCAATTGGATAGAGGAATTCCAAAGTTAACTCCTACCCTTTCATTAAAGTTAATCTGAATAGCCAGGCTGCCCTGGCTACATCTATCACAGAGATCTCTGGTGAACTGATTTTTCCTGCAGAGTACTGATTCTCAGTGAGTGCACTTATCCTTGTGGCTAATATGCTACTACCAGCTGGCTGCAAAAACATCCAAGTGATGCACATGCACTTAAAATAAATACTAAATAAATAAATACTGCAATGACAGCACACTTTCCAGGATTAGAAATAATTGGCAACGTGATTTTTTTTTTTTTATGAATACATCATATGGGCTGCAGACACTCTGGAGTAAGAAGAGTCTATTGTACTTGTATATGGCACCACACACACACTGATAATTCTGCCTGTAAAAAGTTATCTCAGGAAAAAGCCAATGTCCCATCTCTGTGTAGAAACTTTCTTTTTACCTTAAATGCTCTTTTTTTTTTTTTTCCCCTGCAGTAAGAACAGTTACAGATCTGCCTGTATATCTCCCAAGACTTGCTAACTTCAGATAAGCTGAAAAAAGACTACAAACCAAATTGATCAGTGATCAAAAAGTCTTCTCGTGGACCTGGATTTATGACATGATTAGCCATTCCTTGCAAAACTTATTTTAAATTAGAGATGCTAAGTAATGACTACATCTTCCCCAACAAAATTTGTAGTTGGTCATCTATGATATAAACCTCCAAGCAGATTTGGTAGTAACCTGTCAGAGCATATTTGTACTTTTCACACAAGTATCAGCTTTGAAATATCCCACATATTTTAGATTTTGGATGGGCAAAAAAACAGGAGACAGATCATATCAATAAGTTATATGAATACATTACCATGTTTCACCTCTTGCCAGCTAAGTCATACCTGAATTCTATTCTTTGAAAGATAAAAAGCCAGATAAATACATAGTAGCAAATAGATTTTTTTGTGATACATGCCCATCAATCAACACAATGAAATTCCTTATCACCTGATGATCTAAGATGAAAAGTTATGTGTCCACATATAATATCTACATAACATGTCTGTCACTTGATTAATGTTCAACTTCTCACTGTGCTGAAGTCTTAAAAATTGCGTTATCACATCACTGCAGTCTGCTAAATAGAGGAATAATCTCAGATTTAAAAAATGAGTACAATCACTGAGTGATGAAAAAGGGCATCCAAATGTATATAAACGAGAATGAGGGGGAATGAGCATTAACACACTCAGAGAATATAATTTGCTGAAAAATCCCTGCACAGTCAAAATTGTTGGTGTAAACCAGTAACAATCTTTAGCTAAATGTTTCAGTGTTCCAATTTAAATGGTCACAGAACACAGGCTAATGGCTAGAGCTTTCCAATACCGGGTTTTGGGAAATGCAGGGCTTAGAGCTCAGTGTAAAATAAAAGGTGCAAACCACATGCAGCTCCTTCCTTTACTATTAACAGGAGTTAATACCAGGTGGACACAGGTAGGGAAATAAAAAGAGGACAGACTCATTTCTTTAGCTGATGTCACAGGAGGTCTTTTGTCCATGGGAGCAATAACTTTCTATAGTATTTACATTCTACAGTAATTACTGTAGTAATTACTGCTTGCTATCAATCCTGCCTCAAAGACTAATTAACTCTTAACATCTCCATTGTGTTAAAACTTCCCTGATTTATAAAGCATTCTGATATCTGCTCATTTAAGCCCCCTTTCTGATGGGGACATTGAAACAATCAGTTTTATTTTATTATCTTGGCTCATGATGTCAGAGGCTGATGTTGGTGGCACGACAGTAGAGGCTGAACCTTCTGTCAATATTCCATTACATTCTGTTGGCAAGTGACAAATGGCACCAGAGGGGCAGTCTGACAAAATGGTGTCTGACATGGAAGTGAGAATGAAGCAAAGGTGTGTCACTGAATTCCTCCATGTGGAAAAACTGGCACCCACTGAGCTTCATTGACATTTGCTGAAGTTTACGGAGATCGAGCCATGGGTGTGAGCACAGTGATGTGGTGTGTCTCAGCAGCGGCAACAGCGGGTCATCTCTGCTAGTGCAGATTCTTATAAGCATGGTATGAAGGCTCTTGTTCACTGCTGGCAAAAATACATAGTTAACAGTGGTGACTATGTTGAAAAACAGTGTTCTGTAGCTAAGATTTGCTCTAACACTGTTATTGTGTTCCTTGTATCTGTTGTAGTTTCCATGGAAATAAATAGGAGGCATTACTTTCGGAGTTACCTACATAGTTTCAAAGGCATTCAGTTCTTTACTGTCCTTTTAATCATGGAACTTCTCACGACATCCAGTAAGCAGTTTCACTGCCAAAAGAATCAGATCAGCTTACAGCATGAACTAAAATGAAGTGAGTAAAATATTATTTGCTTGAAGTTTACCTGGTCTGAGCTGACTATGATAGGCTCTCGAAGAACAATCCAAGTGATGCACTCTTCACAAGGTGGAGTAGTGAAAGAACCATGGTATGTCCAGTAGTCATGGGATTTAGGGAAAAGAATTGAAGGATCAAAGTTTGGAAAAGGAGCTTCTTTCCCCTTTAAAAAACAAAAAACAGAATACACAAAAAAACCTTTTCAACAGCTCTAGTCAAGATTAGGTAAAGATTCAAGCCTGGCATTTTAAAAAAAAGCATGACTCTTGTACATTAAAAGCACATACATGGTCTGAAAAAAGCACACATCTAAACAACACAATCACAGAATCATAGAGTTGCCTAGGCTAGAGAACATCATCAATTCCAACCATTAACTTGACCTAGAAAGATCCATCACTAAACTTCGTCCCTTTGTGCCATGTCCACACATTTCAAATAATGATACAGTGCAAAGGCAACTGGACTGAATAACCCTCACAGACGGAGAATGACACAACTCCATGGTACTACTTTTTAAACTTGACCTAATTCATGTAAAGCAGCATTCAGTGTTTCACTCCTTTCTGTGCAGAAATGCTCTCTTCTTTCTGGCCTGCTTTCTCATGGCAATTCCGCCTTTGTTATTGTATAGGTCACTATACAATGAAGTAAGACGTACTTTACATTTTTAATATTTGTGTTGATAACAAAGAAGACAGCCTAGCAAATGTATATTAATGGTGAGATTCTTATCACATGAAGTTTTCTGAGACACAGATGTCTAGTTAGTAGCACTTCTAGAGAACCATTAAGCAGACTATCTCAAGGCAGTGTGAAGTATTTTCCAAAGGTGCCCTTCCTTCCTGCCTGTCTACTTCAGGATTAAGACTGTATGCCTATTTTTCAGGGGAGTGAAGCTTGGTGAAATGATTCTCATTTTCACAAAGTGTTGTTAGGCCCATTAAAGCCAGTAAGGGCTCTTATGAGAGCAGAAAAAAAAACAACTTTTCTTGCTAAGGAAAGTTACCCTTGATTTTATTCACATTTTTATTCACAGGCCATGTTGTAAAGTACAATTTGAAAACTACAAAGTCGTGCTTCTTGATGTTTTTTTATCCTGAGAATTCCCAGCAATCTTCTTATTAAAACAGCCCAACATTGTTACCTTCGTTTTGATAGCATTTATTTCTTCAAGAATTCTTTTCATCTCTGGTTTGGGTGTTTTCCCTACCTGTAAGGAAGAAACAATGAGCTATCCAAAGAGTTCTGTTTATCAGTTTTCTTCTTTTTGATATTCTTTACATGTGCATCCAAACATAAATCAACTATTAAATTATAATGCATCGACCAAACCTATAATTCCTACCAGATAAGTAATATAGGTCTTCTGTCTGTACCTTCTGTCTGTGCCCCAATGGGTATTGTGATTCAAATGAGGAAGTGACATCAGTATAGAACCTCAGCATTGCAGATAATTTTGCAGTGCAGTAATTCCTTTTGACATTGTATTTTAGCCTAACAAAGGCAAAGAACTCTTCACATTCAAGTACAGACTTAGGAAAAGTTTCACTCTAGTTTGAAATTAAGACATGATCATATCTACTGTTGACAATTGCTGATCTCAGAAAGATGCTGATCTGTTTTATCTCCAGTGTACATTAATTAAACAAGACATAGCAAAGGCCTGTATTTCAAGCTAAGACTTCATGCCTCTAAAAGGATTTTTTTTTTAATGGATGAGTTACATGTATAGACTGAGTTAGTTTTGCCTGGGAAAAAGTTCACAAATAGCCTAGAAGCAATATCTGTCCTTGAAATCAGCCTAGCACAACAAACAGCTGACTGCTATTGGTCCAAGGGCCACTACTGACACTCTGTCCCCAAAGCAGGGGAAAATACATCTGGATTTACAGCTTCCACCAGCCACATAGTGACACTATAGCTGCTGGGACAAAGTATTAGATACCATTTGAAATAACATGACTCATACTCTGTAACTTGAAAAGTATGCACTACTGAAAGTCAAGCCCTTCAATGTGATCTGAACTTTAGAAAATATATTCAGAAGGTTTTGCTTTTTTAACCCTGCAAGAATAGAAACCTCTACAGTAGTGGTAGAAAGGAGGAACAAGAGCTCCTACTTACTTGCAAAAAAATGGCCAAAACAGCTATACCATCTGTTCTTCTCACAGCATCAAGGTAATTACTGTATTTTGGATTCCAGTGTAATAAATGTAGCTGAAAACAAAGAGAGAAAAAGAGATACATTACTGAGTTGTAAGCCATTAGAGGCTGCATTTAGAGTTCTTCATGTATATGAGAAATTTTGGGGCCACAAAGAATGAGGACTAGGCCTCCAAAAAATTAGACAGCAACTGAAATATGAATTATACCAATCACATTATCATTTAGAATATTATTTTTATTACAAATAATCTACAAACACCTCAGTATATAAACAGCAAAGAATAACAGAAGTCTCATCCTGAAGCTAAAGAAAAGATGTTTAAGTAGGCAGGCAGAATATACATGTATATCAGAAGTTATCTACCTGTACGTGATTCATTTCAATTTTTTTTATTTAAACAAACTACAGCAATTTTAGCAAAGAATTCATAAGAATATATGCTCTGTATATAATTAATCTACAGTTCTTATCTTCTCTTACCATCCTCAAGGCAGAAAATCAAAGTAACATTTTCTAATTTCTGTGGCTGCAGTTCTTTGCTTTCACTAAGACACTACTCTTTCAGAATAGTATTTTACTAAGTTTGCATTGCTTCTCAGTAATCTTGATGCCCTACGTTTCAAGCCACAATGGCTTGAAAACATGGAAACTTTCATTGCACACAATATTTTTCTTTTCTTGCGCTATTAGAATTACTTTAGCTTAACTCACAATCATAACAATCCATGGAAGAAGAAAACGTCACAGATAAATAAAGTCAGACCTGCTTGAAAAGCAGACAAATCATAATTCTTGCCCTCTCCCCCCAAATGGTAATGAGAAATATTACTTTATACCCTATTTTAAAGTAAGAAGTGGTGACACTTACCTCTCCTGCATATCTCACTCCATTCACAACATGCTCAGAGCCATGGTCATCAGATGAACCCCAATGAAAGTGAAGTTGACGCAGCCTGTAGACTCCCTGAAGTGGCCCACCTCTCAACACTGTAATTGACAATCTGCATCAGCATTAGATTCAGATATATTTCAACTTACTTTTAAGAAATGTATAGAATTTAAAAAATATTTACATACAATTACTGTATGGAGGTCCTGCATTCCCAGAGTACCACCTACATTTTGGAAATTTGCAAGAGCACTTCAGGCAACCATTTTCAGCCACAAGCACTTACAGGCAGCAAGCGTCTAGGCTTTCATTGTAGTCAATTGAGATCATTGTTTTAATTCTGCTGCATAAACGTGAGCAGCTGAGATATGCTGAAGATGTCTGCACAGGGCTGGCAGATATGATACAAGATCTGTAGGAGAACTGTACACTTCTAAAGCAGCACCTGGAGCAAAGCGATAGACATTATGTCATCAAAAACAGCATGAGCTACCTATTGTTTAGGTAACTGAATTAGGCTTCTTGTCAGAACAACTGAGCTGCTAAAGTAATTCTGCTTGCTTTAAGCAGACACTCAGCAGATGGTGACTTGAATTGCTCTCTAGACTCCATTGATTCAGTGTGACTCCACCTCAGTGAATAAGATGTGAGTTTAGATACGTAGCTCACCTACATTTAAAAGCCCACACAAGACACTGTCATGGTTTTATGATTTTTGGTTATCGGTATTCCACATCATAACATCATGTAGTGCACTGGGAGTTAAAGTGTTAATGCTCCAGTTCCGGGTACGGATCCCTGAAGAGAAGAACAACTACATTCTCCAGAAGACTGTTCGCTGTGCTGTTATCATTTCTGCTCAGGGGGAACAGATATAAGGCCTTGGTAGGTCATCTGACCTTCCCTTTTTAGTCAGGCTCTCCTCCCTGCTGCTCAACTGGACTGCGCATCTCACCTCAGCGTTATGGTGAGGCCTATCCACCTTTCGGACACTCTCTCTCATTATAGCTGTGACTCGGATTCAAACCGAGGTTGCTAAGTTTAGGTGTCTTAATGTCCTTCTAAATTCCATCTAATATTTACCTATGTCAAAGCACACAAAAATATCCATGAAACTCTACAGAACTGTGTCTGGTACTGCAGACAATGATTAATTTGTTTAAAAAGCTAAGAAACCATTGATGCTGTTTCTGTTATAATGGCCACTTCTCCTGGCTATGGTAACAGCAAATGAGCCAGAAAAGCAATCATTGAGAATGCAATCTATTATCCTAAAGAAAATTTCAGCCTGTGACAAGCAACAGTCTGTATTCTAAATAATCTCAACATTTACACAGCAATGGAAGCAGTGGGTTTGAAAATAACTCACACTAAATAGGGAAGAACTTCTCGACATTCATCAAATATTAATTAATATTCAATTCTCATTCATATTATTTTGGAGATAAATTAATAAGCATTCCATTCAGCAGTTCTCAGGAAGAGGCTTTTATAGGTTAAAGAAAAATATCCTTAAGGCTGGAAAGATAAGGAATAAAATCTATGGTCACCTCAAGAAATAAAGGACTAAGAACATAAAGAATACTTTTTATTGAATATTAAGAGCACACTGTTACTCTCCACAAATGCCTTTTACTTGTTTCACAGACATGCAGTACCATGACTAATGCTGATACGGATATGGTTAACAGTAGTAGCTAATAAGGCAATCAGTTCTCCATTAAAATAGATCTGCAAGACCAAATAATCCAGTTTAAGACCAAAATGTGTCATTATTCACACAGATGGGCCATCAGCAGACATTTTTGATCAGGTATTGTGTGAAGTTCTGCATTACCTCATGCCAACACATCCCTGCTTCACTCCTCTAAAAATAGACTAATTTTTATTAAGGACATTTTGAGCACACAGAATGATGCAAAGATGGTGATACCTATAAAACAACATTTCTCCACAAACAAAGAGGTTTTTTTTTCTGTTTCATTCCAAGTGAATTGGCCAAGAAGGCCAATGGCATTCTGGCTTGTATGAGAAATAGTGTAGACAGCAGGAGCAGGGAAGTGATTGTCCCTCTGTACTCAGCGCCAGTGAGGCCATACCTTGAGTACTGTGTTTAGTTTTGGGCACTATAAGAATGACATTGAGGCCCTGGAGCGTGTCCAGAGTAGAGCAACAAAGGTATGAATGGTCTGGAGCACAAGTCTTACAGGGAATGGCTGAGGGAACGGCTGTTGGTTAGTCTGGAGAAGAGGAGGCTCAGGGGAAACCTTACTGCTCTCTACAACGATATGAAAGGAGATTGTGGTGTGGTGGGGGTCAACCTCCCAGGTAATGGGAGATTCAGGTTGGATATTAGGGAAAATTCATTCTCAGAAAGAGTGGTAATGTACTGGAACAGGATGCCCAGGGAGGTGGTGGAGTCACCATCCCATCCCTGGAGGTGCTCAAGATACATGTGGATGTGACACAGAGTGACACGGTTAGTGGGCATGGTGGGAGTGCATTGGTGGTTGAACCAGATGATCTTGTAGGTTCTTTTCCAACCTTAATGATTCTGTAAGTGTGCAGTATAAAAAAAAATATATATATGGAATGACAATTTAAGTAGAAATTACCACAGTAAATGAAAGTCTCCTATGCTTTAAGAAGTGTAAAATAAAACAGTTGCAAGAACAAAGTTTTCTAATATCTAGAACAAAACAGTCCAAAGTGATGTCTGTAAAGCTCCAAGTTAATAAGAGGGATCTTCATTTTGGTTAAACACATGGCTTGGAACATAAATTCTAAAAGGTATCTTCATTCTCCTGGGATTTTGTTTTCAGAAAATGCTAATCAACTCACACCAATATACCAGTTAGAAAAAGAGTATGACATCAGTTCCAGTAAGAAAAGTTTTGCTTTCTACTTTGTCCCTTATGAACTGCACAGCATGAGACAATGGGCTAATACATCTTTTCTCATTCCCCGTGTGGTCAGCTGGGCAGGTGCTTGCTCCAGAGAGAGCACAGGCAGATGCAGCCTAGGCCAAATTATGTCTACACAAACACCTTCCCTGGTAGCTGTGAAGACATCCTATCGAAGTAGAAAAACATAGGGAGCATCAAACAGACTCATGAAGCCAGTTGCGCTTATAAACAGGATAAGAACTAACTGCTCCTACAAGGTTCACCATCTTCACATGATGCCGAATCCATAAAGCAGATTCCACAGTGAAATGAAATTAGTAAGGCATTACCACAAGACAACTGAAGGCTGTAGCCTCAGAAGGGCCTTAGCTGTTCAAGCATTTATAGCTTCAACAGTAATGTAGAAGTCCAAAGTCAACAGAAACTCAATTGCTAAATCCCCTGAACCCAAGCTCTGCACTGCTCATTAACACTCAATAACTTCATGAAGACACTACAAATGATAAATGTGCTAAGCACCAAAGGAATAATTTATCTTTGCAGCCTTTAGCGGTATGCAGTATACCATCCAGTGGTATGCAGCATAGCTGCTGGGGTACACAAGCATTGGAATTAAGCCGTGCTATTTCTGTAACACCTACTGACTTCTTCTAGTATCACTTCAGTGCCCAGCAATCAACCAAATCTACAGCATGCATGGATACGCTTGCCAGTTAAAGTTACTGGTTTTTGTCTCGTTGTAGAACAAGTCAACAAATATATGTTTATTCATCGGAAGTTGATACTCAAAAACTTATTTTATTTTTAACAGAGATAAATGAGATTTCCCACAAGGAGGTACTCTTAGAAATGGTGTCCACAAGCGCTAGTCATGCTAAAGATGAAAGATAAGCAACAAGCTCTCACTATTTACAGTAACTGTCTGCCTTTGATAAGAAAACAAGAGATTCTGCAAAAAGCATCAAGACAGCCTTATAAAAAGTGTGCCTGCACAGTGGTACTCCAAGCCCTTAAATGTTATCCATCAGAAACTCACTAAAAGGATAAGCAGGAATCCACTTTGGCCAGTGAACTTCCATAGAATATATTAAAGAGATAAGAAAAGCATCACTTGACATAGCCCTGCCCATCTTTCTCCAGCTGCTGGGTCTGTGTTCCAGAAAAAAAACTTACACATCTTTACTGCTTATTTAATGATTGAACAATTGATCTAACCCTGCTGTCCACAGAAATGACAAATAAAGCTGCAGTCATCAGTGCTAAGGAAGTTAGAAGCTACAGAACTCATGAAACATCATTATAATGGTCCTTCCAGTTAGATGGCTTCAGGATGCTCCTCTGGTGCAAATATTTTTGGGAATTCTAAAAGCAAAAAGACTCTGCTAGTAGAAATAATACTGCAGTCCTATTTAAAAACAAAACAGTTACTGTTGGATCTAAAAGAATATCTGACTTGCCATTCCAGACAAGAAATGTGGCAGTGGTGTGTATCTGATAAACAGGTAGGCTGCCAAAGTACCCCAAAGTTCTGGTACAGGGTTTTCTTGCAGCTATCAAAAGGTGGCACAACCACCTTCTTCAACATAGGTATGGTAAGAGAGACAGCTGAGTCCACAGTGATCCATTAACTTTCACAGACAAGCAGCAAGACACAACACAGTCCTGGAAGCAAGCATCTGTCAGAAATGTCTTCAGTTATAAAACAGATTCTTGAAGTAAACCAAAATTTATAAACTGCAGGAGTAGGTCCAAAGATAAAGCAATAAGGCACTATGCAACATAAAATGTTAATTACATTGGACTGCACTTTTTCCAGAAAATTCTCTCCAATAATTTGAGTTTAAGAAACTGTCCAAATGGTGAATATTCAAAGTTTTCCTGGCAGATAAAATACAATGAAAGTAAAACTCTGAGAGGTCATTTGCAATTTACTTAGCAATAAGGGAAGGTATAGGTCTATTTCATCCACCACTAATGAAAATCTAGATTAAGTACAGACGCAAGTATGACTGCTCTAACCAAATAAGTTATAGAAATAAAAGAAGCCCTTAGTTTTCTGGCTAACTCAGAAATAATTCAGATAGATAGAATGATACATAAATGGACAGGTAGATAGAAAGGTTTTGTTCCAAAGGAACGGAACATTCAATTTGTTATGATTGTTATTATATAGCTTTAGAGTATGCAGCAGGTGGTTTCTTTACAGAGAAAATAAGTCACTATACATATCAAAAGAAACTTAAAACTTGCTCAAGTCAGTAGGAGCATGCACAGTGGAATTCGTCCTGCAATTAACACTATATTAGAAAAGGAACACCACCCACAGACTGCAGATAATGGTATAACAAAAAGGCCATAACAGTAAACACTGAATGTTTCTTGCCTTCAAAGACTTCAAAAATACACCTACTTTTCTTCCAATTAGTCACTTTTTATTTCTGAGATCAGAACACAGCAGTTACTGAGTAGTTTTCTGAAAAAAAAAAAAATCAGCACATTCCAAACCTTTCTGCTCTTTCTAGCCGAAGTGTATGTCTTGCTGTACCTGTACACTCCCCATCATGCACAACTTGAGTAATTGTAACACTAACTGCCATTAATGCAAGAGATGCAACGATTGATATATTTGATGCTGTTCCAACATGTAATGGAGATGGTAAAAAAAAAGGTAAGCAGTGGTCACAAAGATCTTCACATATGTCATAGCAACATGTCGTTACTAATGTGTAGTGCTATCTGACATTAAGAATAATATTTTAAACAAATAACAGTAAATATTCCTATTTTGCTACACGGTTAATCAAAGACTTCATAGTCACTTCTGAGTTTCGAGAGTGTATTAACTAGTTCTCCTTACATAATACATTTTTATACTCAGTTTTCACGAAACCCAAGTCATTAAAAATCCAACTTAAATTAATGCATGTAGATATTTAAGACCAACAAACTTCTTAGCAAAATTTCCCCTACTAATTATTGCAGTCAATCTTAATTATACTGTAGTGGAAAATGGAGCTTATAATATAATTAAATTTAAGTCTGTGCACTGCAGAAGACAGACTTCTAATATTTTACTAAAATGGACATTTTCTTCTTACCAACTCATGCGCTAAAAATAACACAATTCTGTTGACTTCAATAAAAGAATAAAGAGAGAGGTATGCATTTGATTTTTCCCTTTTATCTCAGTACTAATGCAATTTCATACTTCTTTAATGTAATGTTTTTTCCTTTGAAATATAGCCAACAGTATCAACATGAAACTTCAGTGGTTATGCCAACAAGCGAAATACTTCTAGCACCTGTTGAAGAGAACAGACATAACACTTCTAAATACATGGCCCCACTAACTCTTAAAAGGTATGCATTATATATGCAGCATACACTTCATCTTGTAGTGAGAAACAAGATTAAAGATTTTGGACATCAGAACGTTCTGGACATTGAAGATGAAGCACTGGAATTTCTCAGACTTCTAATCAAGACAAAATCTCATGAATGCTAAAGGGCATTTTAACTGATTAAATAAAGTGATAAGGTGGCAACATCTGGTCCATTTCTTCATTTATCAGAAATCGGATAAGTATAGTTTTCAAATATTGTGACAGTTACAGATGTTCTTCTGGGCATCTCAGATAGCCTTGTATGGAACTCAGTCCTCACAGGCAAAGCCTGGACTCTGTGCCCCTAGGAAGCAACACAACAGCACTGGCCTTTGCAATTCCAGAAATTTATCCTTCACCTTAACTCATCCTGCATCAAGCTTTTCTGCAGCTCTCTTCATTCCCTAGGATTTTACCTACAGACTTCAATAGTACTCTCATACCCTTCCTGTCAGATGCGTGGGACACTGGAGGCACAGAATTCTGCATGCCACATGCAGGCTCTAAACAAGGACCTTCCGACAGCCATGAGCACTCAGTACTCTTTCACCCAATTTGAGAAATATATGCTAATATATAACAACAGCTCAAGCTGAAAACAAAACTAACCTGATCTATCAAAAGAATCATCAAACACAACTCTACAGGTTTTCCCATTATTGAGGATGGTCTTAGCTGCACCAGGATCGTAACTAGCAAACCACGGCAGCAGGGAGCGGTCATAGTGCACTTCTTTGTTATTGATCTCAATGGGGGACTGATGGCGTCCTTTGGCAGTAGGGTAATTTTTGTGCCATTGATCTGGTCCTAGAAAAAAAACAGAGAAAAATCATGAAAACCTCTTCCAGCTAGGTACAAATTACACTGTTTCATAATGAATGGAAGGTTGGCATTGCAGAGCTATGTCAGTAAAGTATTAATAAGTGGATTACTAACAGCAGGCTGTTAGTCATGAGCTGTCAAGAGTGGCACTGCGTTACAAGCATTTAGATCACTCTGGAATATTACTGCACATTATTCATCTGAACCCAAACTCACATCGCAAACTGCACCTTTTCCTTACTAGCCAGACAACACACCAAGAGGAAACCAGAGGTGGATATGGACCAAAGTCCAGCAGCGCCCAGAAACATGATAGGATACACCCACTGACCCCACCATGACAACACGTACTCAACCGGAGACAGACAAAGCCAGCGGCAGTCAGTGGCGGGCACGCTGCCTGGGCTCCGCGCCCTCTCACCGTTGTCGTCGTCGTAGCCCCACGGGTAATAGTTGGGGTTGATCATGGCGCCACGCTACCCCTCGGCGCCCTTTGGCAGCTCCGGCAGGACGGCAGCTTTGCATCACGGCGGCTTTTTATATGCTCCCGCCAACTCCATGCCCTTCCCCGCCGAGAGGAGCAGCGTGGCCCCGAGCGCCGGGGGCGGGGAGAGCCGCCCTACCTCGCCCCGCCCGCCCTGGCCCCGCTGTGTGGAGCGCGGGGGATGGAGGCGTGGGGCGACGCGTGGGAAGGCCGGCATCGCTCCTCAGCCGTCCTCAGGTGCACGGCGAAGGAGCCGATGCTCAGTGCTGGGAAGGCCACCCCAGGGGGCAGGTGCGCTGCTGCCCCAGAGAGAGGGGGATGTAGAAGAGTGTGAAGCAGCTCCAAACTGCTAAAGAGAGCAGTCCAGATCCTTCCCAGATTTGGACAGCTTCATGCCAGTGCAGGGCTGGAGCTGTGGGCTCCATCACCTTGGTTCTCTCTCTCGAACAGGTGGTGTGCTTCATCTGTGTGCAGCAGTACAGTCCTGCCCTACTCTGCCACCACGTTTCTCCAAGGTTGCTGGGCTCTTTATGGCTGTTTCTGGAAAGCCTGTTGTCTGTAAGACTGCATCAGGATAGATCAGACTGGGTGTCCCCTGAGGAGCCCTGTTAGCTGTGTGTTCCCCACCTGCATATATTGTGGCACAGATTTAGAGGTCATCTGAGGATGAAGCACCACGTCCAACAGCTTCTGTGCACAAACAGCTATCACAGATTCACACCCATCCCCATAAAATTTCCACATATACAGCTGGAATCCAGCATGGCTCCCCGGCACGCTGCCTGCCAATGTTAACATAAACAGCTTCCCCACTGCGTCTCAGTGGAGTTAGTTGTCCCTGGCCTTTATAAAGGGACTGCGCCCTATTGCAAGGGTTCTTAGACAGTGGAAATCCTGCCTGCTCCAAACAAAACCTTAATTGTCAAATTAAGCACAGGATCTGTTTGTTTTGCTTCAGCTCTAATTCTCTTTTCATTTAGCAGGGTGTTAATGCATCAAACTGCACTTGAAATTGTGAGCATACTTAGCATGTGCACGCTCCTTAGGTGACTTGTGTGTGACACAGAATGGCTTCTAAGAAATATTTGTTGTTCTGGTGCAACAGGAATTATTAAGAGACTTAGATAAGACAGACATTAGCACCAGTGTTGTAAAGTGAACTAAGGGACTAATGAGGCAGCAGAAAAGACATTGCACTGAAAGGGGAACTACTGTGGTATAAGTTTTAGTAGGCATTCTGAATAAAAAAATGTTAATAGTAATGAAGGGGAAATTACATCTTTCTGTACTTATACCTCAGACAGGTATACATCAAGAAATGAAAAGAGTGACTGAAGCTGAAGAACCAAGTCAGCCAATGAACAGATGCAGATACATGTGTCACCAAGAAAAAGAGGCAAGATAACTGCTGAATATTTGGAGGCACCCAAAGTAGTCCATTAGCTTTTTAATAGGAAGGTGGGGACGTGAACAGTGTACACAGGAGCTGTGTATTTATGCCCCAAAGAGCACATTCTATTTCCCCCTTCCTCCTTTTGTTACTCCTTTTTCACCATCTTCTCACTACCTTGACCTACAGAGAAATCTCCAGGTCCAGTGCATCTTCTGGTGACTCAGAATACTTGCCTGTCTTGCAGATGGAGCTACATTGCAAACGTAACCACAGCCTATATGAAGTAGCCGAGGGCTATGAAGAGAACCCTGAAATAGTTATAAGAACCTCTATTTCCAGTCCAGCATTCAATCACCTGGAACCTATCTCTCTTCACAGTTTCCAGTTTGTCAGTGCATTTTTGTTAAAACAGCTTTATGTTGCTTCTTAAAGCCAAAATAGAAGTAAGTCAGGGAAACCACAATGAGAAGATGTTTGTGAAGAAGAAAAAGAAAAGAAATGGAGTTCTGTTGTACGCGTACAGGCTCATGCATTGAAGCTAATCAGTGAGTTTCATGTGCCCCATATAAATATTTCACCAATCTCACCTTTTTTTTTTTTTTCTTTTTATAAATATGTGCCCTACACCCCCGCAGCAATCTCTCCTAAGTCACCGCTTTCACATAACATATAGTTAGGGCAGGATTAAACTTTGGGACTCTTAGGTATCCATCTGTGAATTCATGATTTGTGCACTCACAGAGTAACTTGTAGATTACAAGGGTGCACAGTGTGCCCCAGCAGCTCTCTGCAGGTTGAATATTCACTCCTGTACTCTTCAGAAAGTCCCTGAGTAGAATAACTTAAATATGTTGACCTCAGTAGCAGAAAATCTCTTTTTCTGCTGAAAGAAAGCTATTAAAAGTCTTCACTGGGCTTTTTTATTGCTGGACGTGGCCTAAGTTCTCTGCACACTACAGACAAGAGAAGTGTTATAAGTAAACGTACAGATGGCATTGAAAACAAAAGTGACAATTAAATTTAGTCTAAAATGGAGGCTGAAACTAAAAGAATTTTCATAGACCAAAATGACATTCAGTATTGGACAATTACATATCCCAGTCTGCTACAAACCAGATTATATTTATGCACATTGAAGTCTCCGGTGCAGAGATACTAGATTCAATGAAATACTTTTTCAGGCACCATGGCAATAACTGCTTTTAAAGTGGTAGGAGGAGAAAAAAAAAAACAAATATATCAACATATTCTCTATGTGATCTGCATGGAACTCTCTATGGCAAAAAAAAAGTTTTCCCCCAAAATATGCTTTATTCATGTATTTATAGACTGTATTGCATCCTAGGATTATTACTGTTGCTATTTACTCTTTATGTTTAGCAGTAACAGTCAGAGGATGTATCATGCTATATATCCCACAAATACATAATAAGGCCCTCTTTAAAGGCCCGAAAGACAGGTGGGAAAGAGGCAGGCAGTCAGGAGTACTAAGAGCAGCTCATAATTACAAAGCAATTTAATGACACAGTATGATACAGGATTCCAAGATTCTTGATGATTTATCCAAGGCACAGATAACTAGAAATTTGAGTTAGAAACAAACTAAAACTAAAAACTGTTTTTCAAATTTCTTGCTGAGATACAGAAATTTATTTCAAGGCAGAATGCAAGTCACAATTTGGTGGGTCCTGTCCTTGTGCTGGAACTAATAAATACTGCTGCTTTAGACAATGGCAATGCGAGATAAAACAAACAAAACAGATTTGATTTCTGATTTAAATTCCATTTAAATAGTACTGAGTTCAAAGATAAAAAGCAGACATGAGGTTAAGAAGTCACCAAACAACATCAGTCCTTTAAAAAAGTAAACAGGCACATTCAGTAGACAGAATCCTGTAAGCTTTCTAAGAGAATATTTATCGTGGTGTTACTGTAAGATTACCCATATGGCATGCACACTGAAATCAAAGTCTCCGTTCAAAAATGAAATCTGAGTTGAGCTACCTGCTCATGTCTGCTCTAGCGCTGAGGCATTTTTAGAATTATAGTACAAATCTTGCCCCCAACCTACATTTTTGAAGGATTTAAATATATCAGAACTGAAACAGTTCTGCAGTATAGCTAGTTAGAGGAAAAGTCCTTTGATAGAAAGCACAAATCCACATTGCTTACATGTCATGGAGAAGTGCTCAACAACAGTATCTTCTGTGTCAGTATACTAAAAACGGTGGGAGAGTAGATCTGCAATTGTGAGGATCCATCAACCAAATCCTTGATGCAACTGGTGGTGATAGGGACAAAGATACAAAAACTACTTCCAGAAATAGATAATAGGTTGTCTTTGCTCATGTTTCATAACCCACTTCGATAGAGTGGAGGAGGTTGCTATTTCTAGCAATCCTGACATAGAGATTCCTCCCAAATCACTTTGTTTAAACTTTCTAAGGGGACCAGGAATTAGTGCAAGGTCTTTGACTGATTAGCGGACTATCACCTCTAAATATTGTTTCCATCTCTCTTGATTATTCACTTCTGCTTACATATGTGTAAGATAGAAAACAATTAGCTAAAGAGTGTGTAGTCTCATTTTGATTAAGTACAAGAGTAATTCCAGTTCAAAGAGGCAGAGGCGCATAGCTTGCCAAGAGATTTAGGTTGTGCAGTTATATTTGCTTCTCATACATTTGTTGTTTGGACTTTGTACTTAAGCTACATGTGTTTCCACATAATACTAATCATGGTTAAAACCAGGGCTTTATTAGGGGAGGTGAAGAAATGATTAGAAGCTTATTCTGAATTTGTATCCAGGGCATGCACAAAACTGTTTTAATAATAGGATAACTTAGTAAATAGTATCAGTCTTAAGAATTGCTATATTTCTCAGTAGCATAAATCTATCCATACTGACATTTTACTGAGGACGTGAGAATGAAGCTAAGAAGCTATGACATTACCTAGACACATCAGAGAGTCAAATTATATAGTCAGGGAAAAGACTTCTAATGTGTAACATTGCCAGTCTCTTTCTTTCATAATAAAAAAAGTGAAGGGTGGGATATGTCTGGTATTTTTGTAGTTCCTGTTATGAAGCCTAGGAAGAACCAGGCCCTGCTGTATTAGCTTATTAAACAACTCTCATCCAAAGAATTTTGTTAATTGCATGCTTTCTTTTCAGAACTAAGCGAGGAAACAAGTAGAAAGACTGATTGAGAAAGTCTGCTATTGCACTAGAGAAATTCATTCTTCCATTATGAGGCAGATCAACTGCAATTTGCAGTAAGATAATACTTCTCTTTCATTATGTGCTTCTACTTATAACCCAACACAGGATTTGTCTGATTCATATAAACACTGATTTATACTGCATTTTCAAATCAAGTATTTTTTCCCAGATAGTATTTCTTCCTTTTCTCTTTGTTCTTTCTACTCTTTCCTCCTTTATTCGTATGAGGGAGAACAAGGCAATGAAAGAGCACAGCTCACTAGAGCTGAGCCTCTGCTTAAAGTCTTTGCCTACTGATGACATGCTTCTTTAGGGATATATCAGATAAAGGGGCAGATGGCAGTGGAGATGGCGGCTCTACAGTGGTTTCACTGGAGGCTGGAGGAGCTGGAGCAGTGCATGGGCAGTGGTGCCTGCAAGTTGCCAACAATTTTTTGGTGGATGCAAAGCTGGACACAGATCAGCCGTGCACACTTGCAGCTCAGGAAGCCACCATATCCTGGGCTGCATCAAAAGAATAATGGCCAGCAGGGCGAGGGAGGTGATCCTGCCCCTCTGCTCTGCTCTGGTGAGGCCTCACCTGGAGTACTGCGTCCAGATGTATAGTCCTCAGTAGAGGAGAGACATAGACCTGCTGGAGACATCCAGAAGAGAGTCACAGAGATGATCCAAGGTATGGAACATCTCTCCTATAAGGACAGGCTGAGAGAACTGGAGAAGAGAAGGCTTCGGGGAGACCTCATAGCGGCTTTTTCATATCTAAATGGAAGCTATAAGAAAGAAGGGGACAGACTCTTTAGTAGGGTCTGCTGTGACAAGACAAGGGGAAATGGTTTCATACTAAAAGAGGGGAGATTTAGATTGGATATAAGAAGAGAGTTTTTTTATGATAAGGGCAGTGAAGCACTAGAACAGTTTGCCCAAAGAGGTGATGGATGCCCCATCCCTGGAGAGATTCAAGGTCAGATTGGACCAGGCTCTGAGAAACCTTATCTATCTGTATATGTCTGTGTTCACTGCAGAGGAGTTGGACTGGATGACCTTTAAATGTTCCTTCCAACTCAGATGATTCTATGATTCTATGATATTCACATTTGTAATACTGAATAGTGCTTCTGCGAGAGACTGAGCATGGTAAATCACCCATTCAGTTCTGTTTTACCTCCCAAATAAACTTATAGTATAATATTTACAAAATGGAATGGTGCAGAAGGTATAGATAAGAGATCTGTGGGAAAGTTATCCAAACTATCTGTGGTGCTCAGATTGTAAGCTTTGAGAGAACAGCACGTCTTTAGTAGCAGTTTCACAGATTGCATTCAGAGCCTTTAAAAGTGAAATTGGGTGGCAAGTATACATACCAGGCTTAAGCAAAGGCAGTGTGAGAGCTGAAAGTACTTTGTATAGTTTGGGGATCACCAAATGAGAGCAAAGAATTCATACTTCATAAGAAGTATGAATACCAGCTGTTTCTCAAGAATACTGGCAAAACAGTTACTGGAAGAGAGAAAGACACACAAATACTATATTTCCTCCACCTTTATTGAATGTAGCCCCCCAAAAAAACTTGAAAATCAAGTGATCACACCAGAAAACTGACTTAAAAAATATTGAGTGGAAAATATTTTCCCATCTGTCATGTCATGATTATGGCTCAGCATAGATGTGTGTTTAAGGCAAAATGTGTATAGAAAGGTTTTCGTATTTTATCTTCAAAAACAATTGAAAATACTGCTGATGGCAATGGTGCGATCTTTTAAGAGAGTAAATGAGCCTTTTTAAAAGAGTATAGTCAGAAAATGTCATCTTAGACTCATATCATGAAAATACATGAAAAGCATTTGAAGGTGATAAAAGCCCTCTTGCTAAACTGCTGTTAAGCTAGAGTGCTATAGGTATTTTACAGTAGGCATATTGTTAATCTGAAAAATGCACACATGCAGCAGAGTAAAAATATGAGGGAAACAAGCTTACAAAAGGGAGACATTTTAGTACAAACATTTTTATGTATACAAACTGGTCTATAAAGATAACCTGAGAACTGTTTTGAGATAAGCACCACATAACCGAATTGGCTAAGCAGTCTGACATCATCTTCATGACATTTCTCTCTCTGTCTGCTTGGAAGTAATGTGATAACTAAAGAATGGGTAGCACCATAGCATAAAATACCTCTGCAGTTTTCTGCAGATCAAATAAACAGCCAGCTGGTCACGCCAGCTAATGCTGCCCAGCTATAAACTGAATGCTTTCCCTATTCATCTTCCTACTTAGGCATATTTACAGGTAAATCACTCAGTGATTTATTGGCTGAGCAGGAAAAATCAGGAGAAATAAAAATAAGAGAGATATGAAGCATTTAATGTGTGGCAGAAAGAATAGCCTGGGAAAGAAGGAGAATGGGAGGTGAGAATGGGAAATGGATAACAGAGACGAGTAAGAATTCCTGAGTAAAGCAGAAAGGATACAGAAAGGAGACTGAATAGGAAGGGCGTCAGTGGAGAAGGAGATGGAAGATGATTTGTGGCACAAGAATTATTTACCTGACAGAAGACAGCCTGGTTGCCAGGAGTCCATAATACAGAGAGGAGAAAAGAAAGATGGCACACAGTGTTTGTGAGTGGAGAAGTGAAAAGAGCCAGTGGCAAGGTCAATAAATATGTCCAGTAAAAGCAGTAACGCACTGGGACAGTCCTCTAGTATGCAGAGTCTCTCTATCCTTAACATTTTGTACAATGATAGAGATCATGATAATTTAAATGAAATTAAGATTGCTATTTATTCAGATACTGTGAGCAGCAGTTATTACAGTAGAGTGCCAAGTAGTGTCCTTGAATGAAATTTCTTTTATTTTAATTAATGGCAAAACTATGATAACTTGTACAGTGGCACAGAATGCACCTTCAGCATATCCGTGGATGAAATCCAGGGCTGCTCTCCAGGGACACTGAGACAGGCTGGGGAATTGGTCTGACAAAGGCAGAGCAAGGTCCTGCCCCTAGGCAGGAACAGACCCAGGTCCAGGACATGCTGGCCAGCAGACAGTTATGCACAAAGGGACGTGGAGATCCTGCTGGCCAGCAAAGAGTCTGTGAGGCTGTGCTGTACCCTGGACATGGTACGCACTGAGCTGCATTAGAAAAGTGTGCCATCAGGAAAAGGAAGGATAATTTTCCTCTCCTCAAAACCTATGCAACTGCTTCTGGAATCCAGTTTTCAGCCCACAAGCACGAGAATCATAGAATCATAGAATCATAGAATCATAGAATCATAGAATGGCCTGGGTTGAAAAGGACCACAATGATCATCTAGTTTCAACTCCCCTGCCACAGGCAGAGTCACCAACCACTAGACCAGGCTGCCCAGAGCCACATCCAGCCTGGCCTTGAATGCCTCCAGGGATGGGGCATCCACAACCTCCTTGGGCAACCTGTTCCAGTGCGTCACCACCCTCTGTGTGTAAAACTTCCTCCTAAAGAAGGAGGAAGTTGTTGAAGGGAGAAAGATGTTAGCAAAGTGTTTTGAGTTCAGTGGAGGGCTATTAAGAAGGTTAGTGGCTAGAGCACATGGCCTGCAAGGAGAAGCTGAGCATGCTGGGTTTGTTCAGCCGAAGAGCAGACTAAGATACAATTGCTCTCATTGTTTCACATCAGTGCCTTGATGCAGAAAGATTGCACCATATTACAGAAGAGTTCCAGAATGATTGTTCTCTGTCTTCTACAGATATTACTATAGCATACCTTTCATTTTAATTAGGAATTTGTGGAAAATAATGCAACAAAAATGAAGCAGCAAAAAGCACTTTATTGTTTTGCAGCAGATTGCTCGTTGTATGCCTGGCAGTGTGCGAGAGACATTCCCGTTGTGCTTTTCATTGAGCATGCCATTGTTGGTGTGCCATGTCACAGCCAAGAAGCCAGTTTGTCATATGCCTTCTACTTCACTGAAATTCATGCCAGGCTATGGAAAACATGGCAGGCATGAATGGAAACCTGTCAACAGCCAGATCTTTGTCTGCCAAAATAAAAAGAGTGAAATCAGTTTGCTAATATGTCACAGTCCTCCTGTTTTCCTCCAGTTTCTATTGTCAAAGAGCAGAATCTGATACTGGCAGACTACAAGTAGATAGCTCTATAGAATATATTTCTGCCAGGATTTATTCTATTTTTATTGCTGCTGATCCACAGCATCACATAACTGTTATGGCTTTCTCCATTCTACCACTTATATTATTTTTGTACACACGAATAAAAATCTATACAAGAACAGGAAAAAAAATGCAAAGTTTGCTAGTATCAGTAACTTTGTCACCATCTCAGGTGAAGGTTTTTATACGTGGATGAGATAAAAAAAACCCCACCAAGTAAACACATCTAGGTTAATGTTCAAAATGTGTTGGCACTCTTGGCTGGAACACTGGATAAAACACTTGCTGTATTTCAGCATATGTTCCCATCTACTCACTTTGCAATGCAGTGCATCTACAACACATAATTGTGAGCTCATTTGGATACTTTCTGAATGCCACCCAGCCATTTCTGTTGACTGCATTGTTTTGTCTACTACCTTTCAACTCCTTTCAAAGCCTTGGAAAATATTTGCTGTTGTACGCATGCGCACACACAACCATTGCCCATGTGTAATTGCCAGAGCCAACAAGCATGCTTCATTTAAGGTACAGGGGGTGAGCTGAACAACAAAAGCATGCCCTAAAAGTGTATTAATGGGTGGACAGAGAACCGTGTGAAGCTCTGCATAGTAGCTAGTATTAAAAGAGTAGTGGAGATGCTAAGTCAAGATAAACAAGAAACAAGTATTTCTGCAGAAATCACTTGGAAAAGTATACCTGGCACTCATGGGCGGGTCAGTCAGACTGCTGCCCAGAAGGACTCCAGCAAATCTGGCAGATCTATTCAGCCTGCTTCTACACAAAACCAACAAGTGCATTTTTTTTTCTCCCTTTACAGTTCACAACCCACACTAACCATCTTCTAAGCAAAGGGAAGTGTGATTTTTTTTAGATCAGACATAGAAAAGCAAGAAAATATCACCATGAAAAAGACTGGTGAAAAGGACCTCCAAAAGCCCTCCAAAATTTAAAGATAGTGAGACCAAAGTCTAGAACAGAGCCTGCTGCTAGAGAAAACATGGGCACAAGCTAAGCAGAGATGGCCAACAAGGCATACCAAGGTTGGTACATTTGCACAAAGCAGAAGGAGGAACCATGTCCTCAGCAAGACCTGGAGCTGGATACATAACACTGAACCATAGATTATTTTAGAAAACAAATGAGAGGGATCTCTGGGCTGCGGCCAGTTTAACTATGTTTATGGAATTGGATTTAGCTTCTGTTCTGGCAAAAGCCATACAATATCTTTCCTCAGGTACCATCAAGGGCATGTTCCAAGTGTAGTAACTGTTATTTGTATGTTTTGTGTAAATGTCCATACACTGATGAGAAAAAACGTAGAATCAAAAAATAAATCTGAGCAAACATTAATGTTCAGAACAGATGGATTGTATAGCGATTCCAAACGACAAGCAGTAGATAGGAAAGCTTTCTGCAGGTAGTATTACCTTGGTGCCTCATATATCTGAGCTGTTGGCAAAACTCCATGTACTAATTTAAGATGATATGGATGTTCTCACTGATTTCTGCCACCAGTTCCAGCTACTGAGGTGTGAGATTTTATATGCAGCAGGCAGACCGGATGGTGAGTCAGAAGCTGAGGCAAGATGTTCCACAGCTTCTCTCCTCCTAGCTGATTATAACCATCCTATGCTATGATGCTTATTCACCAGTTGTGATTTTTATCTCTATGGACGCATCAGTTGAATCAATCTACCCCTTTTCTGCCACACTGAGTATTCTGTTCCCTTGCTGGCAAGAAAATATGTGTACATACATTCAAGATGTCTATCCATACAACAAGTTTTATAGAGGAAGTCTTTTATTCAAGAAAATATTGCCAAGTGAAGAGGTTACTCATATGAAAAATACATTGTGAACTAGACCTCACAATCCTGTAGTGTGAAGATTTATTTTAATAAACGAATCCACTGTTTAACTGGCAGTTTTATGCTTTGCAAGTAGAATGACCTAGACGGCCTAGAACAGCCTTTGAGGCTGTTCCATGCAAACTTTTTCTGAAAGATGGGATATCAATACCTGCCTAAAGGTGCTTCAATACAACAGGAAAAAAACAAAACAGTAAAGAGCTTGATTGTAGTGCTGCTTTTTTTCTGCATTTAGACAATTGCAGAGCAAGAGAATAGCAGAAATATTTAAAATTGACTAGCCTTTCAGTCAGCATCTGTGACCAGTGAACACCATGCTTCCAGCATGGGCAACAGGGGGCTCAGCAAATTAGCACAAGCAGCAGATTCTGTCAGGTTTCTGAAAATGACTGGTAATGCTTGCTTTTATTACTTAAAAAAAAAATACATTTTCTATTCAATATTAACCATTGAAAGTTCAAATTGATTGAAATACAAAACAGCAGAAAGCAAAACTCAGTACAACTCAGATCATATCCTTGAGTAAAAAGTCACTATTGGGGAGTCAGCAAGAAATTCCTTTTATAAAGAACTGGTAGGGAAGATTCTTTGCTCATGCCTTCACTCCCCATCAACTCCAAGATGAAGAGGATAATAGCTGCATCCATAGCAAATATGATTTTGGTTTATTAAGGCCATGCAAAGCAGATAGAGGAACTCTGGTTTGGAATGTTCAAAATATTTTACAAGGCTTCTTACAATGGCATTGAAATGGTCTGATGATGGACACCAGTGTAAGAAACACTTATTTTAACTTTTAATTAATAGTGTACATTTCCTCTTTAATGTAAATCCTAGCTTGGTTGCTACCTTAAAGGTGGAAGACATATTCAGCTTTATTTGGATTTCACTCATTCTCGTGCCTTTTTCAGATTTTTTCAGTGGTAATTCTAGCAAAGTGCTCTAAGGCATTAGATGTGGAAAGAATTGCTTCTGACTGGCACCTCTACCTTTCCTGACAGAGACAGTGAAATCACTGTTTCAATTATAGGTCTTACACACTGTTGGGCAACAAATCAAGTTTCATCTGTTTATTCAAGGGGCAGTAGCATTTGTTTAGCTATAAATTAAGGTATGTTGCAGACAATGATACCATCCACTGCTCTATGATGTCTGAGAAGAAAAATTATTCCTTGATTATGCTCTTTCTCCAAAAGAGATTTATTACACAGACAATGCACAACACTGTGGGAGCTGTTAAATTAGTGCTCAATGGCACTGTTAAGGAAAAATCATCACTGATCTCTGAAAGATGCCAATTTTAATGGAAATGTCTTTGTTTTAAATTCAACAGAGAAATTATCATAACCATGAAAGATGACTGAGACATCAAGTGCAGAGAGAAAAGGGATATGTAGGTTGAAAGAGACAGTCAGACAGCCTCTCAGTAATATACAGGGCAATGTGTCCTGCAGTTCAGGTCTCATAATTACTCAGGTCAGCAACTGATGTGGTGTATATCAGTGAGAGGTTCTTCACTGAGAGGGAGTCAGGCCCTGTTTGGGCTCTCCAGGTCACAGCTGCAACTGCTAGAGTTCAAGGAGCATTTGGACAATGCTCTCAGACATAGAGTTTGAATTCTGGGCACTGCTGTGTGGAGCCAGGAGCTGGACTCCATCATCGTTGCGAGTCTCTTCCAACTCAGGATATTCTATGATCTTGTGATTCTGTGGTATTGCTGTCCCCTCTGTCATGTAGGTAAATAGCTGCTATACTTCGTGAAGCTCTGGGTAGAGAATCCTTCAAGTAGTGTCACTCATTTCCTATTGAAAGTCCACAAAAGCAGCTGTGGATGAGAACCAGGATCTTGTCTCAGGATGACTCAAAAAGGCAGGAGGAGGATTTGACAGAGATGTCTGTAGCCAGTGATATTCAAAACAGTACAAGCAATGTTGAAGGCAAAGTGTAGGCGATGTGTGATGAGTATGAGGGGAGTAAAGTGAGGCTGGCACAGCCTCTCTCACACAGCATTGTTTCTTTTTAGCCTTTCCAAATTTCTCCACATTACTCTATTACCTGTATCTCCATTCTCTCTCTCTCCTCACAAAAACCTTTTCATCTCCACTGGGAGACTTTCAATTAGCTGAATTCTGTTCCTTCTGTCACCTCTTCCACAGCCAGGGAACAGAGGTGTGTATGAGGCCACCTTGCTGCTGTAGGAACAGGGGAAGTGATGTAAAGCCCTGCCTGCACCTCTGCTGAGCAAAGAGCACTGTGGCTCAGCTGTGGGCCAGCATGACAAAGCTGCCAGATACTTGTGTGCCACACCAGGTATACGACACTGGCTAGCATGGCAGAGATTCACCACCTTCACCAAATATCTTTTGTTTGTCATCTGAACTGCATTCAGGAGGGAACTGAACTTTTCTCACCGGTAGATAGAGATAGGCCAAGGAAAAATGTTTTTAAACTAAAGGAGGGGGAAGATTCAGATTTATCTTTTACTGATCAGATTTCATTTAGACTCAAGCAATATATTTTTTTCTTGAAACCTTTCAAGGAATACCAATAAGCATTTAGCGTGAAAACTTCCCCTCATGCAATGCTAGTCCCTATTATGTGCCATTACACCACAAGATTATAATCCTGAAATAAAATCCCTAAATGAACACCATGGCTAAAGGCAGCCAACATTACAGTCATCAATAGGGCACAGAAGCAACATGGGCACTGTGATGAAATTGCTTTTTTGTTCTTTCAGCTCTACCATCAGAATCACAAAGTCACAGACTCACATAATGGCTGAGGTTGACAGAGACCTCTAGGCCATTTGGCCCAACCCCTGCTCAGTAGGGACACCATCTCCAATGAGGAGACCCCACAGCCTCTGGATGCCTGTGCCAGTGCTCTGGCACTGCACAACACAGCAGTGCTGACTGGTGTACAGAGGGAGCCCTCTGTGCTCTTGTCCTGGCTCTGGGCACCACTGAACAGAGCCTGGCTCTCTCCTCTTTGCACTCTCCCTTCAAATATTTGTGGACATTGATAAGATCCCCCTGACCCTCCTTTTCTCCAGACTGAATGCCCCAGCTCTCTCAGCTTTTCCTCACAGAAGAGGTGCAACAAGCCCTTCATCGTCTTGAAAGCCCTTCGTGGGACTCCTAGGAATGTCCAGGTCTCTCTTGTACTGAAGTAGCCAGGCCTGGACACAGCACTCCAGGTGCAGCCTCCTCAAAGCTGATCAGAATGGAAGGATCACTCTCTTTTGCTCTCTTGGTGATACTTTGCCTAGTGCAGCCAACAACCAGGCTAATACAAACTTGCTGGTGTAGTTGGCTTCCCTTTGGTATACAGTGAATTTAGATGAGAGAATTCATTATAGTTGTTAGTACTCTGTAAGTATCTGAAATCAATGGGTGTAAAGGAAACAATCATTTTTCAGTAAAGGGTTTGGTCTTTGGTGTTTTGTATTCAAATCAATCAAATCACAGAGTAAACTAAAGGCAGCATATAGCCCAAGAAGTTGTCTCCTTGTTCTGGTGTGAGCATACATGTACACCTGTGTGCCTGTGTGGGCAGGTCTGTGTGCTGCGTGTGGTCAGTAGGAGGTTAGGTGAGAAGACAGCCTATTATTTCTGTGTTGGCTTTGGAGATCTCCAGTGTCATAAAGAGGGCTTTGAGCAAGACCAGCCACTTAGATATTGCACTGAGGAAGTGCTAAGGCAGGAGTGACAGAAACGAAGACAGGCTTACACAGGAAATAAAGTTCAAAATATCTGATACCATGGGTGTCTGGTATCTATGTTCAGATGATCAGCAATTTCTATAGGAATAGCATGGAATAAGCCATACCTCTGTTCTTCAATACCTTCCTTTGATGCTTAATTACTCCTATGGGAGCAGAGGAAGTCTAGACTGTGCTGGTAACTCAGGTTGCTTGTTATTAGCAAATGGTATCAGAAATTGTGAATGTTGAGGAACTAGCTCCACCGTGTGGACTATGGAAAATGAATATTAGAAAGTCTAGAAAAAAAACTTCTGAATCGTGACAATAAGGAAATACACTGTACTTGAAGAAAATATAGCAATATTTTGGTCTTTTCTAGGTTATCTGTTAGCATTAAGTGGCATAGGGAGAAAGATACTCAGAAAAACAGGCTTTGGTAAGATAAAAAATAGAGTACAAATTTCATACTGCATCAACACTGAAACCCCATTCTCCTACACAAATGTGAAGTGAGATGTATATAAAGTGTTATCTCTTTTGTGTACAATAGTACCAAGGTCCCCAGAGTCCTCCTGGTGATGTAGGTAGTAACACAGGCAGAACTGCTTCTGTATTGACAGCACTGGTATTCATTTCTGAGTTTTTCAGCACTGTTGTAATGACTGTTTTCACATAATGCCTGGATCTTCTCTGGTGGATTGTCTGCAGGCAGAAAGACTGTGTGTTTTACTTGCTCCAGCTGATCCATGATGTCTGTGGGCGGAAGAGATAATACTGCTCTACCTGACAGCAAGTTCTGTCATGGGAAGCATCTGTGAAGGGTAGCTGGCAGCCTCCCAAAAGACCTGCAGCATCCAGATGGCCTGCTCTGCAGAAGGCATCAGGCGTGACAAAGGAAAGAGGCTTCCAAGGAAGTAACATGGGGCTGTGTGACATTTATTGCAACCTACCGTATCACATATACATTCCTGGACAGAGAGCAAACCTGAAGGAAAATACCTTCCTAACAGGGACACCGTTTTGATTTGAGATACTTGCATTTCTATTCTGCCTTTAGTAATAGAGTATCATTTTGTCTATTTTAAGAAAATTAGTTTTTCTACATTATAAGCCTCACTTTGGGGGTTCAGAGTTTTTTAGTGGTGCTTTTTAAGGAAAAGAGAGGTAGGAGACCTTCCTTTTTCTAGTTCCCAACACCTGCATCTTGGTTGCTCACCTCTGAGGTAGGTCCTGCAGTGCTGAGCATGCAGTGAATCAGTAAATCAGTATCAGAGCCCATTGCTGGAGGCTTCACAAGAACATTCCTACAAACCAGTTACAGAAGACATGCTTTCCTGTTCTGCAGTGATTATATAACTTACTTCTTTTTCATAGGAAATGTAAGCATGCAAATTACTGTGCTAAGGAATAAGCCTGTATTTAAGTAAGTGCTCACTGCAGAGCAGCTCATATTAAATAGACTGTTACCCAAACCTATGTGCAACCTCTCACCTCATGGAAGGTAGTTTACCTGCTTTCATGTGCCCTACAGGGATCTGAATAAATGCAGAAGAAAGGCAGATAGATAAGGTGGAACACACACTGTGTAGCTTCACTTGCTGGGGACAAAAGACCTCAGGAAGAAACAGATTATTTTATTTTGCTAAGCTCACTGGCAAAATTAACATTTTTAAACTCTAATTACTCAGATGATAAACAGCAGCAAGCACATGTGGGAATCTCTCCTTGAGATTCAGTAAAAATAATCTATATTCTTTTCATTTTGTAGTAGAAATGCATAATCATAACTGCTTGTATACCTAGGGTCACAGCAGGAATTTACAGCTCATTTATGAACAACTGACTAAAAAATGATCACAGCTAGTGGGAAATTACTTCAGTCAATAAGAAAAAGCTTTGAAATGGTAGGAGTAAACTTCTAATTCTCTAGTATTTGCTTATGAGAGGTGTGAGAAGCTGCAAGGGTTTCATCTGTCAAAACCTGAGATGGTAATTTATTTAAATCATTTGCCTGCCCTGCTGAAACTAATATATGCATTATATGCATAAAAGTAATGAAGGATTTAGTGCACCACGCTGATTAGGAGAATTTTTACAATTTATTTAACTCATCAGGGCCCAGAGGCCTTTTTTTCTCTGTTTAAGATAGGTGAGGTAGCAGCACCAGAATCCACAAAACATATTACTACTTTGTTACTGAGGTTATCAGTACCAATACTGTCCACCAAAGCAAGAAATGCAATGGAACAAAACTATGTGTGTTTTACATGAAAGAGTCTAAAGCACATTTGCAATGGCGTTGACAATCTTCAGTAGTAATAGACTGAAGACAGAATGGAATAAGAGCAGATGCATGGGGGAATAATATAAATTTCAGACAGGATTTTCCTCTGTGCCAATACACAAAGCATGTGTTTGTCATTTGAACCACAGCTGTTGTACCAATAGTTGATACATCTCTATCTATTCTGCCAGTCAAAAAGCAGCAGAGGAAACATGCAAATAAATAAAGGGCATCCAATATGTGGGTAGCAATCATATAGTGTCAGGACAATTAAGACATCATTTCACTTTAAAAGTTTTACTTTGTGCACTTAAAGTATGAGTGAATCAGGAAATTTCAAAATGATATAAATACTCAGCTCATTGATCAGTGTACTTGCAAGAACACACAATTAAAATTCAAGTTAGTGATATTCTTACATGAATCTATGATCTTGGGGAAGATACGACTGTATCTGTGTACAGGCAAGAAAAAAAAACTAACACTTTTTTGTACCTGAAAACATAGAACAAGTGATTTTGTTCTGAGGTAAAATGCATTTTTCTTCATGTCTCATGTTTTTGAGAATCTGATTGATTGGGTCTACAGAAATCATGTTGAGAAATTAAAACGAATTGCAACAGATGAAAAGGCAGTTGCTAGAATGTCTGTCCATCCTTGTAGTACATGCATATGTATCAAAGAAAACAGTAGCGAGGCTTTCTACTAAGTTCTTGTTACTTTCTATCATCACTCACCATTAGAAATAAAACAAAAAACGATTTCTTACGTAAGTCAATTTATTGGTTCTCTGAAGACACAAAAGCTGTTACTTGGAGTGCGGACACCTAATCCTGCTGTACTGCTCCAGCAACAAGAAATCGAAACATCACAGTCAACAGCTTTTAATGTAGAAAGGCTCAAATTCTTGTATCAGTTATTTGTGTAGAAATTTTCTGAACACTAAGATCAACAGCACATGGATATGAGATAGAAATTTTACATGTAAGACATAGCGCAGTAGAAAACAAAAAGTTGCTTATGAGCTTTCTGTAGAAACATTTTTGTGTTGAGATGTACAGTTCAGAGACCTAAGAGTCTCTTAAAATTAGCGCTGTTCCGAGTGTTGCACACCTAAAATCAAAAACTGTTCTGGCATTTGTCAGGTCATTTGTAAACAGGATTCAATCAGTGTGTTAGTTCTGCTAGCTTGGTTTTTAAAATAAAATTGCTTTATACTAAGCAAAGTTAAGATTCTAATAAACTGAAATATTAATTCTCAATGGGAATTCAGCAATTCTTTCAAAATTTGTAAATACAAAGGATCAAACTCCACATTCAGTTTCATTCCTGAATTCTCATTGAATTGTGCTGGTAATAACTGAACTTGGCCAATGTTGCCTATTCGTTGCTTCACTGTTGGAGAATCTCTTTTTCTAGCAAAGGAGAAGTGAAATAGTGAAGGATAACTGGGAAATTCTCATTTTAGCCACTTGTATCCCTGTTTTTTTTCCAAACATAGACATATTCTTTATGTAAATTGCTGTGAACATGTTTGTTGCAATATCTCCAGAAGAACTGTCTCTGCTGCCTATTGATGAGTTAGAGGAAGACAGAGAATCCAGAAGCTTCATACGTGCCAGCTGAACTGTCTCCCTAGAAAGTGAGCAATCTAAACAGATTCCACGTTGTCTCCAACCATGCAAAGGTACAGTAAACAAACACTTAGGTGATTTTTCAGTACTAGGGAAGACAAATGACACGAGTCATCAGCAAAGACTCTCTCCATATGCAATAAAACCCCTAAAAGGCAAAATCATTAATATGTAAACTAAAATGCCAAAAAACAAACAAAAAAACAGGCAGAGCATCAAAGGCAAAAATGCATCACCCTGACACATACCAGTAGAGCAGCAGCAGTAAGGCTCTTCCCTCTTAGCAAACCTAAAGTTGCTTACTAGCAGCATGACATCAGCAGTGCTCTGCAGCTGGATGGGTGAAGTAGCAGTAGCAGTGAAACAAGGACAGATCAATGGGCAGCAGCAGGACATGGCAAAGACAGCAGATACTATAATGACAGCAAGAGATCTTTTTTTTCTCTTCACATGCAAAAGCTGAACATGCCTAGTTGCATTCCCAGAATACTAATCCTGGATAACAAACTGTGAACAAGAGAGGGAAGGAAAAAATGTGGTATGTTAAAGAGGAATTTATTCTGAGGAAGATTTCTACAATGGATGTTGTAAGGAGTGGGCGTTTTACCACCTGCTCATGTACTGTTTGACCCAGCCACTACTTCTGCATTCCTGAACTGCTGGTTCATTTTTTTTTTTGCCTCTGTGAAATTTCCTTTGAAATTCATTTTAAATATTGATACTGAGCCCGTTTTTCTCAAAGACCACATCGCAGAGAAATGACACTATCACAAATGCTAAAGCACTTGTGGTCAAGGAACACATGTATCCCACATTTCCTCCACAAGGTTAGTAATTGTATTTGCATTGAGTATTTTTTCTGATTTAAGAGACAGATTCAGTTTTACCACTCAGAATTTTAAGCTGAGAAACACAGATCTTTATCCGGTAGAGGACAAAAACTAACTATGCTTTAGGAGGCAGGGATTTTCTCACTCGGGTTCCACAGAGCTTTACTTGAACGAGGCTCTCACTATCCTGCCCTTCACAGGCTGAAGTGGGCGCCAGTTATCAACCAGTGGGCACATGGGCTCGTTCTCACCATTCTTGGAAAGGCTACGGAGCCTCGCCATCTGCAAGGAAGAAAAGTTAAAGCATCCGTGTAAATTCATCTGGAAACTGTACCTTGATGCCTAGAACAAACTGAAGCAGAAGAGGAATTTTGCAGCCCAAATGCTCAGCATAGTTTCTGTGGATCTTTACAGTCTTCATCCACACATCTGCAGAACAATGGATCATTTGATCCTTGCCTGGGCTCCTTTGGATTTTCCCCTGAGCCACACTAACAGTGTGAAACAAGAGTAGGGACTTCTTGCGGCCCTACTGGAGCTGAACTTCAGTCAGATCACTTGTGGAATACAGCCATCCATGAAGGAGAATGCAATAGCTGGTCTGCAAAAGTTGTTTTGGGGGAAAGGCAGAGAAACGTATGCCAAATGGATTATTAATCTGAAATTTCAGGCTTACTATGTTTTATTCACAAAATAGGAGAGTGTAAAACATGTTGCATCCACGTGAGGAAATAACAATGCTTTAAATATTTTGTTTTTGTATTTTCAGTACACGAACTCTATCACAGTAGCATCTAGAGGAACTTGAGGCTTACTACCATAACAGTCACACCAACTCCTGAGGCCAATCTAGAATCCTGATAGCAGGATTCTTGAATTACAAATCTTAGAAACATCAATTTGCACACCTATTGTATAAAAAAATTAGCTAGACAGAATACATCTGTCAGATCAGTACAAGAGCTACCTTTTCATTATTCTACCTTCACAAAATACAAACAAATAATTCAGCCTGCAAATCTGAATAGCCTCTAATTAAAGGATAACATCCTTGCAAAAGAGTAATCTTTCTTTAAATGTTTACTTATTATTTTTTTTTAAGCATTCTCTGTCTTCTGATTATCAAGGTCAGTTTCACAGTTTGATTCAGCTCAACTCCTTTAGCAGGCAATTTCTCACAGCCTTCAGCTAAAGCTTTCCTTGTCAAAAAAAATGCAAGGTAACATATGGCTTGCAAACCATCACACTGACATGGTTTGAGACTATTGAGAACAGGTAAAGGGGTTAGCAGAACTAGCCGGAATTTACCTGGTCTGGGCTGACTTCAATGGGCTCCCTCAAGAGAATCCAGGTGACGCACTCCTCACAGGGGGGTGTCGTGAATGAACCGTGGTAGGTCCAGTAATCCCGAGATTTAGGGAAAAGAATTGATGGATCAAAGTGCTGAAAAGGAGCCTCTTTCCCCTTACAGAAAGGAAAAACAAATCTCTGCAGTAACTCTAGGGATATACATATTAAAAAAACACCAGCGATGATGTAATACAGGAAGTAATTAAATATCAAGATTAATGAAAGAGAGCAACCTCCTTTTCTTCTTGTCAAGTATATGTCCTGAAATTAGTAACAACTGTTTATTGACTTCATTAATAAATTAATAGAAATTACAATCTGAATTGTGCAGGACCAAAATATATCCAATTCTTGTATTTTCCTATTACCTACACCCTGAAAAAATTCATTTGAGATTATAAAGCACTGGAATAGGCTCCCCAGGGAAGTGGTTGAGTCACCATCCCTGGATGTGTTTAAAAAACATTTGGATGTGGTGCTCAGGGACGTGATTTAGCAGAGGGTTGTTAAGACTTAGGGTAGGTTGTGGATGGACTTAATGATCTTGATGGTCTTTTCCAACCTGAGCAATTCTATGACTCTATAAACATTATAAAAGTTTAGCACTGGGGCACTGCAGGTACTAATAGCGTTTTTATCCAAAAAGCGGTGGCCAAGCATTTACCCAACATTCATTCTTCCTTACCTCAAGGAATTAAAATCCGTATCTTACTCCTTTCCAAATTAAGCTTTACTTAACACTGTTGTGGCAACACTCTCAATCTTTTTGTTGGCACTGTTACACTTAAAGTAAAAAACTGACATATTCAGGAGGAGTAAAGGACCCTGAGTGCCTTATCACTGCAGGTCAAAATCACCAGAACAATTCCAGACAACATTTCTCAAAAAAGGTTTTCTTTCCTACCAAAGTAGATACTCAAGGAAGTATCTCCACAGTAGCATAATCAGATTTTCTTGTCTCCCCTGCAGGGAAACAAGAACTAAATAAGAAAATTTTGTTCTGCTGATATTTAGGAAGCAATTCTGGAAAGCAAAACCAATTCTTCCTAATTTCCATTTCTCTGATGGAGAATCTTCTCTGGATAGACATGAAGAATTATCATACAAAATGCAGTAAAAGGAGCTGAAATCTTTTCCACACATCCTTGCACAAAATACTGGCAGAAGGAATAGCATCAAGACTTCAAATGCGTCTTCCTGACAAATTCAATATGAGTTTGCAAATAACTTCACCAAAAAAAAATTGTGCTTTTCAGTAAATACAGCACAGTGTCCAAGAAACTCCTCTGCCTGTAATGTATTGTAGCAATTGAGACTGCATGCAAGATAAATACACTGATGACACCATCTACTAATCTGTCCTGAAAAATAAGTCTTGGTAAAATGTTATAACAGGGAAAAAACTTTAAGAAATAAAATGCAAGATGTGAGTGACTGGAGATGTACCCACCATTCTCTGCTTTTCTTGGTGTGTTGCTTTTTCCAGAACTAAAACATACAATATCAGTAGGATATCTGTTTTTGTTAGAAGTCATAAATTCTGCCAGACAGGCAGTCTTGGATAGAATGTAAGGGAGTATTTATCACTACCACCTTGTTATCACTATATGATACAGTGCTTCAGAGGGTAATTTATGAACTTATCACCTGTGGCATGTAAATCTTCTGCATGTAAATGGCCAAAAAATGACACAGGGGTTGTATGAGGAAGCTGAAACTATATTCAGGCAGATCTTGTAGACAAAGTAGGAAGAGCAAAGGGTAGGGCAAAAAAATAACCTTCTGTCTCCAGGAGAAAGAAATGAATTGTAAATAAAGACTAAGAAAAGATTGAAAAATTAAAACTAATAAGACTGAGTTGGTAGATAACAGATTTCAGACCTGGATCCTCACATCAATGGCACTATGTACATACTTAAAGTAAATGCAAGAAATTCTAAATTTGGAAGAAAATGCATACAAACTTCATAAAATCGAGTCCTAGTGATCTGGTTTACATTCAACATCAGATAAAATAAGAGTTTTGTTTTTAGCATCATTGGAATCATGAAGCTTAACATGAAGGACAATGCTAATGTGTACCTAGGAGTTAGGTTTATAGCACATAATGACATTAAGTAACAATAGAAATAGTAATGATCTTTCTCTGCAAAGAACTCTCTGCAGTTTTACATATGTAATAGGTATGGACTTCTGTCCTTAGGTATGCATCTATTTATGCTGGATCAACAGTGCCTGAAAGGATTGAAAAACATCCTCTACAACAACAGGAATAATAACAGAAGTGAAAAACTACATGATTACTGAAGTAAAAGAAAGTGTCCTACTTCCCAGTCCAATCTATCACCTCTAGTGCTAATGTTAGGTACCAGAACAATGCAAAAAAGAGTGAATCTCAATTTCTAATTCCTGCTTCTGCTGCTTTCCAATTGCATTATAATACAACATATTGTTTTGATACCTTGGTCTTTATGTTATCAATTTCTTCAAGAATTCTCTTCATTTCTGGTTTGGGAGTTTTTCCAACCTGTAATGCAAAGCAAAAGTACTGTATTTTTTCATCGCATTCCACAGTATTTAAAAGAAGTGATGTACTGAACTTCTTTTAAGTTAGCTAGCAGTATTGTCAGAGCATCAGATAAACGCAGACAGAAGTACAAAGTTACATATATTAAAAGAACATCCAGAAGAGCAGACTCAAGTAACTGGCTTTGTAATTCAGAAACATGCTGTAAGACTCTACTGGGCATCTCTCACTGTCTGAGCAACAAACTGTGTACCCAGACAGTGTCATCCAGAACCTGCTGGGCCCAGCCCTAGGCTCCTGATTTGAAAGCAACCACAAGATGTGAGATGTATGGTGTTCAGTGAAGTGGTGGTAGTCTGAAGAGTAGACTGCTTCTGCAGACACAGAATATTCCACAGCACATCTGCAGTCACATCAGACTTGATGCAAGACCTATTCTGGGGTCACTCTATTGCTTATGCTCATGACATTCCACACCTCCAAAAGCATTGATGTGGCTCTGCATCTGAGAAGAATAGTATGCAAAAGGCATGATTCTATTGCCATGTCTTTTTCCAAAAACAGATAAAATTTGGTTATTCAGGAGATAATTCCTTCCTTCCTCTTAAGTTTACAAACAAAATCAACAATAAAACATCTTGTATCAGTTTTAGTATGTATCATGTATTAGTTTTATTAACCTGCTGTATTTCAAGGTTAAAATATTTAATGAACTCCTTTTTACCATCAATTCTTTCAATTATCTGGTCTTTTGGAGCACTCCCAACTCATGTAGGGACCAGCAGGAAACCAAGGAAGTGAATCAGTCAACATAATCTTGCTGACAGGTGCTCCTCACTCAGTACAAATCAGAGCACAGAGCTGAGCAGCTATCAGGGACAAAGTCAGCAAGTGCCCTAAGAAGTTGTGTGTACCTCATTCAGTACTACTGTGATATGCACCACTAGTGTCATGAATGCTATCTGAAGTTTGCTCTGAATGTAAGAGGGCATGGAATCTGAGGGGCCCAAGGACATACGTGACTTCAGCCTGTGCATCACTTAGAATGTTTTCCTGTAAAATAATACAGTTAAGAGAAAAATAATAGTAAAAGATGGAAAATACAGAAAATATACAAAAACTGAATTTTTGTCACTTACTTTCAGAAAAACGCCCACAACAGCCACACCATCAGGTTGCTTCAAAGCTCCAGCAAAGTTACCATGTTTTGGATTCCAGTGTACCAGATGTAACTAAAAATCAATAACACTTCAGTTGTAAATCAAAAAATTGCCAACAAAGCAGTCTTGCATTAATTAACCTTACATTATATTAAGAAAAGTTTCCAATACACGATAAGTAAAGGAAGGGACATGAAAAAAGTACGCTCCTATGCTTCTATATGCTCACATTGTCTATAACATCACTTTGCACTTAACTGAAGCACAAAGAAAAGGAAATACCTTTTAAAAATTCACCAGACAATCCAACTACAAACAGTTCAACCCAGGCATGTGACATGCACACGTGCAGTGTATAAAACACCTACTGACATGCACTTCACACAGGCAGATTTTTAGACCTTCAGGTTATGCAGATATAACCTCAAGGATTTACACTGGGTTTTATCCAGTACATTTGATATTGCTTTGCATCTCTTACTACTCTCTGCACATCACACTGGAGAGCAATAGAGATTCTAGCTTGGCATTTCTTTCTCATTTCTACTTTCAGCAATGCTGTATTTTCATCATACACGTCAAGTTTTGTATCTCCTTCCAGAAAAATCTCCAGTGCCTCAGGAATCACAAAATAAGCAGTGTCTGGAACATAATATCACACAAACCAGTCAGATTTTGGTGCATATCCTGAATGCAAATCTTTAGCAGTTTTCTTTAAGCAAGGTATTTTATTTTATTTCTCTAAACAACAAAATGAAACGTATGTGTTGCTGTTTCTTTTCCCTTGAGAATGAAGATACAATTGCTAAGGATAAAGGTAGAGTAGCCATACATATTTGGCCACATTCTGGCAATATTTTCATGCTTTCCAGGCATCCTTCTCATCTCATCTTGAGGAAGCAGAACTTGTATAGTCAGCCACATAAAGTTGAATACTAACACAGTTTGACTGTGGCTGAGGAATAGAGGAAAAAAGAAAACAACAGAAAACATCACTCACAGTCATCTCAGCAGTGTATATGAACACTCATCCTGTAAAATATCTGCCATAACCTTCTCCTATAATTGGTGTGCACAGCCCCTGAAAGCTCTGTATTTAAAGGATGAGTTATTTATGGTAGGAAATCATTACTGCAGCCTTTTCTTGTGAACATACTGTTAGCCTGTTCTCAGATGAGATGGACAAAGGAGGTAACGCTTGTAATGCACTAGCACCACTACTGAATTCATTCCTATTTATTAACTGAAGAAGTCCTCAGGGCCTAAAACAGTCATTAATTTTAGCAACTTTGGACAGTAGTGGCAAGGTAGTTTATATATTAAAAAACAACCCAAGTACCTTTTCTCTTCAGTTCCTGAAAATAGAAATTGATGGTTGGACCAGGTGATCTAGTGGATCTTTTCCAACTTTGGTGATTCTAAGATAGAGGTTTTTTTTAAGGAGTTTTCAGCAAATAGAAGGTACTCTACCAGTCCAAATCAGCTTTAATGTAGATCTAATTTTAAACATCAGCTTATCAAATGCACTTTTAGCCAGTTTTTCTGGTTATTAGTAATACCTCCTGAAATCAATTTAGTAACTTCTAGCATAATTCAAACTACTAACAGCAAAAAAACCATCAGCAGAAAACAGAGCTTTTTATTTGGAAATAATGTATCACCTTGCCTCAAATATTTTTAAAGCATTCTACAAAGAGAAAAAAAAACCAAAACCTCTTTCTCAGGGCATCAAATGTCATGTTAGTATGTATTTGCAAAGATATGTTCATTGGCAGATACAACAAATCCCACTGCACAACGATGAATATTCATAAGTTTCACTGACAAGTTATAAATAAAGCAGATTTTAGAGAAAAAAATAAAAGAATAGCTAGTCGTGTAAGGGAGAATGGCTAATCTGTTAATCCACTCAGGTGCACAATCAAATTCCAGTTAGTGCTGAACACTACTATTAAAAGTAACTCCTACCTCTGCTGCATATTTCACCCCATCTATAACATGCTCAGAGCCATGGTCATCAGCAGAACCCCAGTGCAAGTGCAGCTGTCGCAGCCTGTAGGCTCCTATGAGCGGCCCACCTCTCAGCACTGCAAGTGATAACCTGCATCAGTGCTAGCCTACAACACGGGGACACACACATTTAACAGATGGGGACCTGGACCTTACAGGTTTGTAGCACATCCTGTAAATCCAGCTGGTCACAGCAGAAGCCACAATACTCACCACTGTGTAAGAGCGGGCTGAGTTCTGTATAACTCAAAATGAGTACTATTTGAATTGGGAACTGTACAAGCTGCCATTCAACAAGCACAGAATCAAAACTCAGCTGCCCAACAACCCCCTTTCCTCTTGCAAGTGGACATCTTACAGTTCCTGCTGTGGAGGGAGAAGGATGATATTCACAGCTGTTTCTTTTCAAGAAAATGGCCTGTTGTGAAATGGTTCGGATAGAACTCTGAATTGAATCCAAAAGTGCTGTGAAATACCTACAGTGTAAGACCCTCATACTTGTGAAAATCCAGTCATTCCAAACTACGTTTACAGCATATTTGGATGCTTCCAGGAAAATAATTTTTTTTTTTTTTTTTTTTTTTGAAGTGAGAGATGAGAAGAAAGTTGAGCTTAAATGAATTAGAAAAGTGTTCTTGAGCAAGCAAAACCTTTATTCTGCATTTGACATCACCAAAGAAACAAATTAAGAAACTACCTTTCCTGATGTTCTTAGGCAAATAATGCTTGCCACGTATAAGCAGTTAACATAAACTCTGACTTTCAAAACACATCTGCTCTTTCAGCTTGGGGATTTCTTTGAGTAGGGACTGCTTATAGGATAAGCTCTCAAATGTATTTTTCCTTCATTACCTAAGACAGGAATGAAACATGTTTCCTTACACAGAAAGCTGATAACGCTGCTCGTACCAGCAGTGCCAGAAGACCTTGTTTAAATTGCATTCAAGTTTGAACTTCTACCAATGGCTTTGAAGTTCAAAGTTAACATATTTAAAATCTACTGTATCCAATGGTGTCAAATTTATTTTTGATATCGTATGTGTTAGAATACCTACAGATGTGCTAAGCACAGAGCAAAAGGTTTAACTCCGCAGTTTCTTTTTAGTTGGCATGTGGCACAGCCATCGACAGGGTGTGGAGGACAGAAACAAGGCACTGCTTCGAATTTCAGGCACACACTCCTCTTATATTTTGAGTCTGTTGATACATAAATTATTGTAACTTACTAAACATTGTAGAGAACCTTCAGTGGAAGATGTAGTATATCGCAAGATATTCTTCTTGCTTCGCTTTTGAATATAGAAAAAAAATAGGAAAAAATAGGAAAACCAGGGCTTAGACTCCACAGCCCAAATTCTTAACTTGCCATTTTACACTGGAATAAATGCAAGGCAGGAATTTTCTTTCAGGAGCTGAATTTGGGTGTTCAACCTACGTTTACAAGCTAAATTAATACCAGAGTTAGAAACTCATTTAGCAGTGGCTTCTTACAAATGGCCCTTTCCAAAGCTCAGACACTGTGCAGTACATGGAAAGGGCACGTAATAATGGTCTGCAGATCTCTGACAAATCTTTTCAACATGCAAGATTTTTCCATTAGACAAAAATAAAAATAAAAAAACATTAGACTCATGCCTACTGAGCTCAGCTGTCGCCATCACGGAAGTCAACAAAAGAAGGTAATACGTGTTTATGAAATCACTTTTCCTGTGGTTCTTTAGAGCTGTCAAACACTGTATTTGATTCCAAATAGATAAACCTTCAGGAAACAGAAGCAGGGAGCGAGTGAGCATGTGCATTGGGTGTCCAGTGGAACAGAGATAACAGGGAAGGAAGGGAATGGATGGAAGAGGATTTACAGGATGGGCAGGAAGGACTATGCCAAAGACTGCACCCTTCTTGACCAAATCAGGGACTTCCTCCAAAACAGTTCCCTGGGCAGAAACTTTCTTGAACAGCCTCCTAAATATTTCAGCTTTTAGAAATCTGCAAAGACAGAGCAGAATCATCTGAAAAGGTTCATAATCAATTTACTTTCTCACAGGCTTTGAGCCATGGTATTGATTTTATACAATCATTGTGAAAAAGTATTCTATTTTATAACAAAAGCGTAATTTATTATTTGCCTGAAGCCTCTGTATAGAAACATCAGTAATGGATATTAAAGCACTACAAAAATACATGACAAAGAGATGGTCCGTGTCCTAAATAGTTTGGATTCTATCCATGAGATGTGGAACAATAACAGGTAGCTGTAATGGTCAACAGAGGAGTCCAGGAAACAATGAGCTCATCAGAATAAACAAAAGTGATTGTAACCTTTCAAAATACCACAGATGTATTTCATTAATTATATAGCTTACTAACAACAGGTTTCCAATACAAATGCCATCAAGGCTGTTGCAGAAAGAAATACAATGGAAAGTAACTCTGTTTTCCGTAAGTATGATTGTTTTTCTTGCTAGAGGCCTGGTCAATATTGAATTCTCTTGAGATGTCTTCAAGTTAAATGGCACTGTGAATTTATTTTTCACTTTGACTGTTGCTGCCTGTTTTGTATTCAGAACTATGTACTGATATAACTCTGGAATCTAGATTTGAACAATCTAACTTAAGAAATGCAAGGCAATCAAATAACAATGCTACTTCATAGCTTTTCAGACTTCTGCAAAGTACAGGGAAAAGAATCAAATCAAATGTCAAAATCGGAGCCAAAAGAATCTGAACACTTCCAGAACTTGTTAAACAGTTTTGGAACTGCCATTCAAAGTAGATGATTGCGATCATTAAGCTATATAGTTTGCATGCAGCATACTTGAAGTACAAGTAATGCTTTCATAGCACTTTGTTGGTGACTAAAGTCTGATAACAACTCCAATTTCATTTAACTGCATTCAGTTGCTTCCTTTTGAACATACAGACGTAGCCCTGCAGTTCATACCATTAAAAATTCTACAAATCCCTATGGCATTTTGCTTAAACAGGCACTGCAGGCTTTGGGCTCATCTGCTTTGTTCTATGAAAAATAATGCTGTTATACTTGCTTTCAGATTATATTCTTCTCATTCATGTAGTTTACATATATTACAAAAACGCCATTCTATATAGTACATAAAAATATGCAATATTAAGCCTTCCCTGATGTTGTTACTGCATTAGATTCAAAACATTTGCACTGAAGTTTCTTTACAGACTGAAAAGGCTGAATTTGAAGAAAAGGGTTTAAAAGAACTTACTGTCTTGAGACAGGGTTCAGGACTTTTGATGCAGGAAGAGGCAGCACAGAATCATAGAATGGCCTGGGTTGAAAAGGACCAGAAAGATCATCTAGTTTCAACCCCCTGCCATGGGCAGGGTTGCCAACAACTAGACCAGGCTGCCCAGAGCCACATCCAGCCTGGATGCATACATGAGATAGGGACAGAAGTGTCTGCACACATTGTGCAACAAGAATTAGTGACAGAAAGAGTAGACCAACAAGAAAAGGCCATAAACAGCAAGGGATGCTATAAGAAGTTGGTTGCTTCCCTTTGCATTCAAGCAAATACCTCTTTGCAGATTCTTATAGGTAATGGTAACTACATTTGTTATTTAACCACATCCATTTCTCCCATCTGGAACAGTCAGTAAAACCTCAGTTTTGGGTAGCTGCTCACACCAAAATGATGTAGGTGACTTTTGCCAAGATGAGTTCCAGATTATAAGGGTAACTTTTGTGATTTAATGGTAAAACAGTAGAGATGCTTTCAGAACTAGAAAAAATAGCCAGAGGAAACTGAAGATGATGTCAAGCATGTAGAAGAGCATGAATACAGATGGGATATCTTCCTGAGAAAGAATAAACACAGTGTCCAAGTGCTCAAATACACTGGGACACTGAAAATCTCAGAATCTGAAATAACCACATGGCTGAACAGAGCAATCATCAACCTGACTGTGAGGGTTTGAACCAAATAGAAGAAACGAAGGTCAAAGTCTATGGCAATGTATGAGTTTTTTGTTTACAAAGTGTCTAAGACAGTGCATGAAACACTTCTGGATGAAATTCCCTCACCTTACACAACACCTGGGGACTTGGTGTCCACGCTGAAGGTTACATAGGGAAGTGCTAGTAGTAATGCTGGCTGCTGCTAAGAGCCTACCCCACTGAATCTGCTTAGAGCTGTCTGTGCAGCTACAGCCCCCTGCCCAACATGTTTTCACAACATAAAAAGGGCAGGACGCAACAAAATAAGTGCTGGGACCACCTCCCTCACCTACACAAAAGTCTTCATTTGTGTGGGCTAGCTGCTGTGGGATGCTTTGATTCCAAGCGCTTTGCAAGCCTTCATTCCTAATTACCCCCCAAAGGCAAAACAGAAGCTGACCTGATCTATCAAAAGTGTCATCAAAGACAACCCTGCAGGTCCGCCCGTTGTTCAGGATGGTTTTAGCCGCCCCGGGATCGTAACTGGCATGCCAAGGAGCCAGAGAGGAGTCGTGCCGCACATCTTTGCTGTTGATCTCAATGGGCGACTGCTTGTCTCCTTTAGCCATGGGGTAGTTCTCATGCCAGCGCTCAGGTCCTGGTGGAAACGCAAGGGATGGTCACCAACACACCCGGCTGGGCTGTAACCCCCAGCGGTCCCCCCCATTCCACCCGGGCATTCCATTCTGAAGGAGGACAGCAGACCTCAAGCCCTGCCCCACCACAAAGCCAGCCCGGGCCGCGCTGCCCCGCGCTGCCTCTCACCGTTCTCCCTGTCGTAGCCCCACACGGACTGAGCCATGGTGCCGCTGCCCGTTCAGCACCTCACCCCCGCGGCTCCGCCAGCACGGCTCTCCCACCCCTCCCTCCCCAGAGTCTTTTTATAGCCCGCCACCGCCCCACGTCCCGCCCTGAGAGGTGGGCTGGGGTGGGCGGAGGGCAGTGGGAGGCTGCGAGGAGGGCAGGGCTGGGGGCGGGCAGGGGCGACTCGGCTTTTCCGGGGCCGTTCCCTTCCTCTCGCAGCTCCGGGCAGAGGGATGGATGTAGAACGCGGCGTTTTGTCCTCCCTCACACAGTGCCCTGCCCCGCGGAATATTTTCCCGTTTGCGGGCAGCGTCACTGGTTGGAAATGCACGTGGATGAGGCTGGGCAAGCTCCCAGCGTGGACACACTTCAGAGTTCTGTCTCAAGAGGTTACTGCACATGCTTCTCTGTTAACAGCTATAAAAGACGCTGTACCTGTCTGAAAGGATATCTTGAAATGCAAAATCATGTTGCTATGCAAAGTCAGCCTCTGTTGCCTACAAAATAAGTCCATTCCTTCCTGTTTGGTCAAATCCCAATTTGCTTTTGTCCACTTGCTTCCCATGTACGAAGGGAGCTTTGCAAGGATGAGTACAAAACTTCACGTGCTTGCTGGCCGCTCATCCTGCAGTGGTGAAGGCGTGTGGGCGTGTGGAGTCTTCCAAAGGCTGCGGCCCACAACATGGATCCTCCATTCCCTGCAACTCTGTCATCTGCTAGCATCTAGCAGCAGGGAGTGTGGTTGTGGCCGAACTGCTGAAATTCAGTCTGAATGTATTGTAGAACATGGCCAGGTGTTGGGAGGAAACAGCCACGGCTGGATATTTCAGCCTCTACATGAAAGCAAGCATTTGTCATGTCAGGCAACTTAGCAATTGGTATTTTGGTTAGGAAAACAGCTGTTTTCCAGATGATGGAGAGGAGTTAGTGATCACTGTGATGATAGTTGGCTTTCTCCCTGAGTTTATGTTGAATGGTCAAAGCTTTTCTTTCAAATGCCACCTTCCTACAATCTCCCATGACTTTGGCAGTCCACGTTATCACTATTGCAATCATTATCTACCTCAAGCTAAATGCTACCTCAAACTGCATCCCTCAAGCTAAATGTTTGAGGGTCTGCCAAGAGGTCTTGCAAACCATGGAGATTCCCAGCAATAATTGCAATGAGGTTGATCGTGTGCCCATCAGTACTGGAAAGCAGATTGAACTTAAAACTGCACCTTAGAGACTGCACAAGTTGAAAACTGCTTGTATTGATGGGGTAAAGGGAAAAGCTTGAGAAGGTACAATATACAGAGCATAAGGTTAATTTGATCATATTTTGCATCCCACAAACATCTGGAGGATAAAAGTTCCACATATGGTTTACTTACATTGCTAGGCTTATAAATAACTGAATTTGGACTTTGCTCAATTTCACTACAATGATTTTTCAAACTTGATCAGTAAATTCTTCTTACTCTGAGATTACTCATAAGTAGATACCCAGTTTTTGACAGAAAGCTAGGACAAGATCTCTCACTTAGGAATCTGCTTCTGAGAAGATTTATATAGGGCTTTATATAAAAAAGTTTTATATATATTCTCTATACATCTTTATATAGAGAATATAGGTTGAAACTCATGAAATCTTAGATACTTACACAGTATTGTAAGAAGTACACCTGCCAGCACCTTTAAAGATTAAAGATGTGCTTATTATTGATGTGACTTAAAAAATGTAGTTCCCTCTATCTTCTTTAGACAAAAAAAAATTTAAGAAGATGCTAGAAAGTTATTTAGAAACAATGGTGTGGAAAATTATATCTTTTCACTTCAAAAGAAAAAATAAGAACTCTGAAGCAAAAGAAAATATAATCTTTTACTCTATCATCAATCAAATGGGTAATGTCACATTTGTTTGCAAGGACAGGCATGTAAAGTTGACACCTGTTGCAATTTTAATTCAGAAAGCTTAGGCTTTAATCCTTTTCAAATGGTTTCTACTTTATCTTGGTAGAGAGAAACATTTGTGAGCTCATGAAATTCTAATTGGAACAGCTTATTTTCCTTCTGTATAAAGAGACCGTTTTAGTAGGCTTGATTATTATAGGCTCAGGGAGAATTTTAGTCAACTTCATGCACACACAAGGAGTGCTTATTAGGGCCATTTATAGAGGTAAGCAACATGATTTGTATGGCACAAAAAGGGGTATGTCAGTGCTTCCCTAGTGTTCCATTTCATTGTCCTACATGAGATTTTACAAAATTTTCTCTATTAAAGAAACCTATGACAACAGCCAAAGTCTTCACATTTCAATTTTCCAGTGAGCTAGTCCTGTTGTACCCACAAGAGCAGCTCTTCTATCATCTTCAGCACACGTAAGGTGCTGACTTACACATGTAAGTGACAAATAGTAGGATCAGCACTGTGGGTACTTGGAGTTGGAGTCAGCCCCAGACACTGAGTCATATCACAGTGTTTCACTGACTTTGTGTTGTTACTCTTTTCCTTTTGCTTTCATCGTCAAAGGTAGAACAAAAAGAATATGTAGTAGCTTTATCTGTATTAAAAGGAAATCACAGTAAAATCCTTTTTGCATCCCTTAGGACCTACTTTTGTATTTATCCAATATTGGCACAGAAATTCATTATCTTCTAACTGGCTTAACATCATTCTCCCTAGGAAGTAAATGCTTCTGTCACATAAGGCCCCCATAATTATGAAAAGCCCACAATTTTAAGCATGCAAGAAGAGCAGTAGTTCCTAGTGTATTCAAACCTGCATTGCAGTAATTTTTTCATTTTTTCTAAACCTCTGATATGGTTAGAGACCCAACAAGCCTCTGAAATAGCAAAACTGAGATCAACATATATCACTGTTGAAAAACATCAGGATTTCTGCAAACCTGGCTGCAGTCATACTGCAGTATGCCTCACCTTCAGTATGACAGTAATGGAAGTATCTTCACAGCATCTTCTGAAAAGAAAATATACTACATCCATTCTTCAGGTGGAGATGTGGGGTAAAAAAATCTTTAAGGATTTCAGCTATAAAAGTATTCCTACATCTCTTAGGCACTTGTAAGAATCTCAGCTGAAGCCATTTACCTGTGAAGACAAAGGAAATTGCAAAATAGCAAAGAATCCAGTGCAGTCCCCTTATTTTGTGCTTTAATAAGAAGGTTGTACTTGATCAAGAACAACTCTGTGCATTAGTACTCTGTGGCAACAATATAAGACATAGCAACTTGACATTTCTTTTATCAAAAACATAAAGATTTGAGAAATCAGGGAAGGGAAGGGAAGAAGATCAGGGAACTGAATCAATCTGACCAAAGCAAATGGCAGATTTCATCAGCAGCATTTGTGGTTCCATCTGAATAGTATTAATAAAGTAATTATTTGTGATTTTACTTGCAGAAGCAAAGCTGTACATTTGTTCCAAGTGCTCTGATTTTGTTCTTTGCAGTAGAAGTGATTTCAGCATCAGCTGGAGACTACAAGATGAAGTGCAGGTATAGGCTGAATAAATACTTAACCTCTAAACCTGGCTTCTCTTAAACTATCCTTATAGAATCATCCAGGAATACAGCACATTTAATGTGTGGATGTTATCAAGTAAAAAGTGACATAGCATGGAAAGTGATTTCATTAAAGAATGCTGATGATGTTTTAGCTTTGACAGATAGCTGCCAGACAGCTTCCTATCACTGAGTTATCTGTAAATATGTACTATCAAAAAGTACTAAAATCCAATCCCAGTAGCAATCTTTGTGGCAAACTTCTCTGTTGCAATAATAAAACTGCACATTCAAAGTAGACAAGTACCTGCAGCAAATCCTACTATAACTTAAGAAAAGTACAGTGGGATGAGGTGACCAGAAGTAAAAGTATTTGCTTCTTTCAGTAGTTGTAGACACGCTCTTGTCTGAAGCTGATACCCAATCGCAGGACCGCAGTTTACTTTGAAACTTGTCTGAATAAATAAAACATAGTAGTCCTGTTTGATACCTGAGAAAGCAGGCACTGTTCATCCAGAAGAGGACTTTGACATTTGTTTCCTAAATGAAATACTAAATAGAGAACCAGTACTAATTAGCATGCTTTAGCAATAGGGCACTTTCTGAGGGATTTGCAATTCAGATGTAGTGTTTGCTTCTGCCCAGCAAACAAAGACGTAATCGAGTTCATTTCACATATTGAAATACCCTGCCTGAAGCCAAAGGCACTTAGTTTGAGTAAGGAAAGGAAGAATAAGCAGAGTCTGGAAAATGGCTGACAGTCTGGAAAGTGGCTTTACCCAGGTCACAGAAAGCATACATAGGAGAAAAGTGAGTTACTTTCTCCAGCTCTGGACCTCGCCAGCTGTGGCTGGATTGGCCAATACTTTGACATAACTAGAACAACCAAAGTGCTGTCCCACCTCAGAATACCATTTTCCAGCAGTATCCATAGGCCAGAGTGACAGCTAGAACTGGCTGACTGTAAGGGGACGCACACAACTAAATATGCCAGCAGGATGTAATTCAAGAGTTCCACTGCTCGAAGATAAGCTTTCCAGGTTCCACCATGCTTAGGGCTATTTCCCGTGGGTGATTTCATGCAAAGGGCTTTACCAGAGGGAGCACAGAGCGTGCCCATGATGAGCACATTGTTAAATAAGCAAAAGCATTTACACAGTCCCTGTGGCCAGTCTAAATATAAAATATCTTCCATTATATTTAATAGCTTGTGGAAGAAAACAATACAACATAAAGGAATCTGATAATACAAAATAGGGAAGGGGCAGCAATGTTTTTTGACATATTGCACATTGCATGCCCGGCAGTGCAAGAAAGGCATGTCACTCAGTGCTTTTGATTGAGGGATGCCATGCTGGCATGCCGTGGCCAGAAAGCCAAATTGTCATATGCCTTCCACTTCACTGAGATGCCATGCTATGGAAAACATTGTAAGCATGAGTGGAAACCCCTATTAACAGCCAGACCTATGTAGGAAAATCTGCCAAAGGAAAAAGAGAAGGATATTGGGTCAATTTTGTTGTTTTTTACACAATGAATTATTTAGCTACATTTAGATTATTTGATGAAAAGCAGAATCCAGCACATCTAGGCAAACAGTAGGCTTTTTATGCATATTTACATTTCAGGAGAGTTCTGCAGTCTTCAGTTCAGACTCTTACAAGTTTGCTTGCAAAATCCCATCATTCTCCTTCTATGGTTCAGAACCTGTATTACCATTTGCAGAACTTAGTGTTTAGTCCATGTGAGGCAATAAATGTGAAAGCAGCAAAACAGAATTCAGATTTGGCAAAAGGAACTTAAACAAGTTTTTCTTGTGGCAGTCAATTAAAATGAATACAGACTTAAAGTCTATAGCAAGTAAGTAAATAAATAAGTTGGTGAATTTATTAAATAATGCATACAGATCTGCTACAAGAAAAATATACTGCCTTTTTAAGGTATCTTCCAGGTTTGAAAAAATAAACTCTGCAGGGAGATGACTCTTCTGTGTTGGTTTTTTTTTTTTTCTCATAGGAATTTACTTGTATGGTATTCACACTGAAATCCAAATCTGAGCTGGGCTGTCTACTTTTATACACACTGGCACAGTCTGACTTGAAATAATCCAAGTATGAGAATCTGACCTATACTGTTTGCTTTTATAAACTGTGGACGTGTCCGTTCAGAAATTCCATTAGATTGGCAACTCTTCTATATCAAGGTAGAGTTTTATGCATGACCTTCATCTTGCATGATACTCTGGCAGTAACATCTACCTGAGAATAGTCTGAACCAGACCACAGAAATGCTAAAAGGAGGATGGAGGAGTTCATACGAACTTTACAAAAGACATCTCGATGATGTATGTCATTTAGTTAATGATGCAGCAAAACAGAAATACTTCAGACATGTTTTCCAGTGAGACACATCTTCCTAAAAGAGAATTTTATCATGAAATCTTTGGATATGTTTTCAACCTTTGAAATATGCCATCTGCAGACAGCAGAGATTTCAACTGTTTATCATCTTCCAAAAATCCCTTGATAGATCCACGTCTCCTGAAGCCCTAAGAAGGTTACTCTTTATGAAACCATATCATTTATGCACTTCTAAAGGTCAGAGCATAGCATCCCATTTCTATTAACACCCGTGCTTCTCTTCACTTCAGTGGAGTCAAGATTTTACTCTGAGACTAGAAAACAACTTTGAAACTTTGAAAGCTATGTTAGTAGGTCTAAAAAAGATGGCTCAGTGTATGGCAGTATAAACATCTATATGTATACAGCAAGTGTAATGAGCAGATAATTATAGAAAAGTCAATTTAAGGAACCCCTTGCTTGTCAAGTATGTGAATGTCAGCATCTGTACATTATGCATTTTGGAAAAAAATCAATTATTTATCTCCTGAATCAATGCCAAGACTTCATTCTTTGTTTTGCTGATTGAAGCTAGACATATTTTTTGCGATCCAAGCAAACTCTGCCATGAAGATCTCATGTAGTCATTTTAATGATACTAATCAAATACCCGCAGTAGTGTGGGGTACGGAAATATGTTTGAAATACAGAGCCCAAGTACTCAGAACCTTTCAGAACTAAGACTTAACTCTTGACCTCAAAGATGCTTCAGTGCTACCTTTAAAAACATTAAAATTATCAATATCACACCTCTTGCAAATTTTAGTGGAGGTTTTTGGGTTTTTTTGGTAAATACTTTATGTCATTGTGGAATTAATTTTTGAACAAGGACAGAGTATTTTACACATAAACATGCCCTATCTTCCTAGATTTTCTGCAAGTAAGACTGTTAAGGGCCTTGGTGTGTTAAAGTAGACAGATACAAATAGGAAAATAATGCTTCATGCTTACGAGGAAGACAGCGCTTCCTGTAATTTTGAGCTGCACTTCATGATTTTTGGAAGCAATAATATCATACCAAAAAGAGACACTGAGAGATGCCCACTGGTATTTGCTGCCTCTGCCACTACAGTGACGGTTAAGGCTTATTATCAACATATAAACAGCTCAGTAGTACTGACTACTGAAACTCTCGGTGCTCTCCCAGCTTGGGAGCTATTGCTTGGAGCAGGCACAAGCTGTCCTGTAGGAGCTGCATGAGCCATTTGGACCTAGAAACTTTGGCCCACCCAACAGCAGTGTTTGTGTATCCTCCTCAAACTGACACGTGCAGATCCTAATCACTGTCATCAGGGAAGAGCACCTTTTTGACTATAAAAGGCAGACGAGAACAGAAACAACTGTCTTTCTTTGACTCTTCATGTTTGCCAAGTGCTTGGTGTATTTCCCTCAGTATCAGGGACTTCAAGCTCTCAATTCCACAGAGCCAAACATTCTAGGATTAAGGAATGCTTTTTGTTTGCTTGGCTAAGATCAGTGTAGCCTCTGTATTCAGAATACATGCTGAGGTGCATTCTCTGAGGATATGAATAGTGCATAGGTCCACTACTGTCTGCAAAATGTGACCTACGTAATTCTATAGGAGATCTTATTTGCTGGTTTGAAGAAATGTACAGTGGACAAATATAGGAATAAAGATTAAATATATGAAAATGCAAATCAGAATACCTATCAGAAATCTCAAACCAATCAATACTATCAGTTTACATAACCAGGCAATATATGTGGATTTCTCTAATATCCCATGTAGATAAAGAAAAGATTTTCCAGCTATTCAGAAAGGAAATTCCTCCATTGCAGCACTGCTGTAGTGGAAGACATAGGACAAGAAATGAGAATCCATTAAATCTAGCCCAATCTGTAACACTGATGTCCTATGAGGATCTGTGTTGCAATTTGTGTTAGTGTGTCTCAGTTTGCTTCCCTAAATATTACTGTTTGTAGCTGTTTTCACTATTCATTCTGCTGCTTCTGTGTGCTTCTTGCTGGGCATTTTCCCAGCTTAAACTACGTGCTCTTCACAAAGGTTCTCTACAGAAATTATAGCAAAGTATTTTAAGGCATTAGGCATGGAAAATATTTTTCTAACCTTGCATCACTATACCTTTCTTAACAAAGGCAATGAATCCAGTGTTTCAATTATAGGTCTTACACAAACAATTGGGCAACAAGCCAACAATTTTCATCTCTATATTCCAGGACCAGCAGCATTTGTTTAGCTATAAATTCAAAGGTGATGTATGTTATGATGTTCTACTGTGACTAGGAGAATAGTTGCCATGATTAAACCCTTTCTCATATTAGTTTAATTCAATTTATCACTTCCCAGTTAATCTCCAGAGACAAAAAAAAAAACTGATCAAAAGTAATAAAATTTGGTATTTCTCATGGGAGATGCTACTCTACTCATTGTTTTTCTTCCAGCTCAACAGCAATGTTGCACATTTTTCCTCTATGTAAAATAAAAGGTACAGATTATGTGAGGGGAGCATTACAGTCACGCAACATCTGCCTTTTTCTTCTCACCTGGAATGTTTAGTGGGGTTGTTCTTCTCCCTTTTCTGTTCTAATATGGTCAGCAAGCATGGAAAAAAGTAAGATAGTAAAAGTAACATTTCATAATACTCCTTTATTAATTCTGCATGTAATTTCACTGTCATTTTCTCTTTAGGCACATTTCTTTATTGGAGGGATGTAGATTTGATGGGTGGACCACTCGGTGGATAAGGAATTGGTTGAAAGGCCAGAGGCAGAGGGTGGTGATTAATGGTTCTATGTCCATGTGGAGGCTGGTAACAAGCCGCATCCCCCATGGGTCTGTCTTGGGACCGATGCTCTTTAACATCTTTATCAATGACATCGACAACGGAGTTGAGTGCACCCTCAGAAAGTTTGCTGATGACACCAAGATGAGTGGTGCGGTTGACACAGTGGAAGGAAGGGATGCCATTCAGAGGGACCTCAACAGACTTGAAAGGTGGGCCCGGGTGAACCTAATGAGGTTTAACACAACAAAGTACAAGGTTTTGCACTTGGGCCAGAGGAATCCCAGGCATTTATACAGGCTGGGAGGAGCAGTACTTGAGAGTAGCCCTGCAGGAAGGACCTGGGGGTCCTGATGGATGAAGAAATTAACATGAGCCAGCAGTGTGCTCTTGCAGCTCGGAAAGCAAATGGTATCCTGGGCTCCATCAGAAGAGGGGTGGCCAGCAGGGACAGGGAAGTGATTGTCCCTCTCTGCTCTTGTGAGGCCCCATCTGGAGTACTGTGTCCAGATCTGGAGCCCTCAATACAAGAAAGACAGAGAGCCGTTGGAGAGGGTCCAGAGGAGAGCCACAAAGATGATCAGGGGGCTGGAGCACCTCCCTTATGAGGACAGGCTGAGGAAGCTGGGCTTGTTCAGCCTGGAGAAAAGAAGGCTGTGGGCTGACCTCATTACAGCCCTTCGGTACCTAAAGGGAGCCTATAAACAGGAGAGGAGTCAACTCTTTGAAAGGGTATATAACAGCAGGACAAGGGGAAATGGTTTTAAGTTGAGGGAGGGAAGATTTAGGTTGGATGTCAGGGGGAAATTCTTTACTATGAGAGTGGTGAGGTGCTGGAACAGGCTGCCCAGAGAGGTTGTGGATGCCCTGTCCCTGGAGGTGTTAAGGCCAGATTGGATGGGGACCTGGGCAGCCTGGTCTATTATTAAATGTGGAGGTTGGTGGTCCTGCCTGTGGCAGGGGGGTTGGAGATTCATGATCCTTGAGGTCCCTTCCAACCTGGGCCATTCCGTGATTCTATGATTCTGTGATTTCATTTGATAGCTTGTCTTCACATGTGAAAGTAACTTTAAGTTACAGTTTTAAAACTGTATACTATCCAATTAATTAAAAACCAGGTTTTCTTGGGAACTGTGCATCTTCATGGCTGAATAAAAGTCTCTCAGGCATTTACCAAAATTCCAGTAATCATCTGGTTTTTGCAAGCTTCTTTCCAGAGAAACCTCACTTGTGGTAGACAGGTACTTGAGGTGGATTCTTTGGTTAACAGTAGTCCAGAAATGCATGGTTAGCATTTCTGCAGAGACAGATAAATAATCCTTTTTCAACTGTAAAGCCCAGTGTCTTGTTTTCATTTGCATTCATCTATGGTGTTCTGGGAGGGAAAGGCAAAAAAAAGTATTGATTATATTAAGTACATTAAGTATATTAAGTATATATATTAAGTATATATATTAAGTATATTAAAACACGACTACCAAAAGATTGCCTGCTCTTGGGAGCAATGGGAAACACCATGTTTTTCAGCTTTACAATTCTGTTTTACTCAGCTCTTTGCTGTAATGCTCCAGATTACCCTGTGATCAATGGAGAAAAAGTTTAAGATAATGCTATCATCTGAGTTTTTATTTCTTTTCTCTAATAAAAATCTATGTTTAACTACATCCTTCAGTACAACCAATAAAGAAATTATTATCAGGAGAAACTGTACTTAATATAGCAAAATAACAGGTAGTCTATCCAAATCATACAAGAAATTATAAACAAGTCCATGTAAATAACAAGATGCGTAACCTGTGAATTAAAGTGACCCTTATCCAACACAGTCTCTGAAATTAGTGAGGGTTTAAGCCATCTGATATGGATTAGCAAGGTTCTTATCCAAAAACTTTAGAAAAAATAGGTACTTTAAATCTTTTTTTTAATATCACTATTGCGGAGTCACAGCATTGCAGGGCTTGGAAGGAACCTCGGGAGATCATCTAGTCCAGCCTCTCTGCTAACATAGGTTCCCTACAGCAGGTTGCACAGGAAAGTATCTAGGTGGATTTTGACTATCACTAGAGAAGAAGGCTCCACATCCTCTCTTGGCAGTTTGTTCCAGTGCTCTGTAACCCTTACAGTAAAGAAGTTTATTCTCATGTTCAGATGGAATGTGCTCCTATGAACATACTTTCCTTAGGCTGTGGCTCAGGAAGCCCGTGGTCACGTACAGAAGTGCTTCACCATCAAAGGTTTATATTTAATAGTCATGCCTATGTGCGATGCCCAATGGCAGGAGAGCTGCAAAAAGTGAGTCACTTGGTATTGCAACTATTTTGCAGCTTCTCAGACAGAAGTGCAATGTACACTGCATTGGACACAAACTGACTTCTCTTCTTTGGCAACTACTGTTTTAACACCAGGGTTTTTTCCATACATGTTGTATAAAGAACTGAGTCAAGAAGACTAAGATTTGCTGTTACTGGACAGTGGTTTAGGTCTTCACTGAGTCATTTCTTTCTGTTGTCTAGTAACAAAATCTTTAATAGATGAGGAAGGAAACAAGAGTTACATGAACCACTGAAACGCTGTCATAAAAATAGGTTTGTGCTAAGGAGGATAAGATGCTTGCAAGATATTTTCAGCCATTTCTCTGCCCCTAAAGGACTGCTGCTGTGCACAAGCCACCTAGCACACAGACGTAGCCGAGCAGAGAGTTTAAGCACATGCAACACTTGTAGTTTATGACCAGTTCTTTTGATGCTCCCACTTTAAAGATGCTTATACAGGTAGACCCAGTTCAGGTGAATGACTTTTTTTTTGTCACAGATATTGGAATTTTGTTTTAATTAACAGCACTTTTTTCACATAAAATTTTAGTATGTCAGGAGCTATGAATTTTTTTTAAAAAAATTAATATAGCTTGAATTTGTTACAGGCGTAGCTTACTAGTTTGGGCAGGTGCGATGGAGTGCACTTGGGAGAATGAAGCCTGTGCTTCCATATTTAGTAAAAGCCTCAGCAAACCACTTTATTTTTCTTCTGTCATTCCAGTGGACAGTACAAACTGCCTGTCTTCTGTAAGACAGCATTTGCCACACACTCCTGAAATGCCTTCACTTTGCTAGTCATCCTGCTTCTTCTGTGATGCTTCCCTCCGTTACCTACAGGTTTAGAGCAAAGGTCAAGCAGCGTTTGCTGGTGCTTTATAAGAGCAGGGATCTTGGCTTATTCTCTGCCAGGATTTGAAGTGTTGCATATTTCTGTACTTCGAAAATTCCCTGGGGACAGAATGTGATCCATGCAGAGCAGACACAGTCATCCTTCATCAGGTTATTATGTTAAATACCATGCATATTAAATAAAAAAGTAATGAGACCACTTCTGAGAAGAGTAAATTTACTTTTATGAGACTGGGGATTCTATTCACTCCAGCAATCCGTCGGCTTTCTTAATAATTTACAACACAGATTAGAGATTAAAGAAGAGTTATCTGTAGACATGTAAATAAAATTAGTGCAAATTGGTGACAATTAATGATGATGTTCTTATTATATTCCAATATAGTAAGTAAACAGTTCTTCAGAAATCACAGCATTATTAACAGAAAAGTATTTGTTTCACAGAGCTTACGAGTCTGTCTTGAAATAATGCCAGATCTTATGTTCATAAGATCTGTTTTTCTGTCTGCACTTGTTACGTGACACTTGATCCCACTGTGGTATTGCACTTTGGAATGGAAAAAACCCAACAGTTTAGTTAGGCTTTTAGGAAGCATTAGCTAATTATAGTTTTTATAATCTCCTTCATTTGGAACTAGTCTCCTACTTGTAATAGCTGAGATCATCCCCCTCTTGAAGCATCCCACACGTTCATTTGCTGGATACTCTGTTTTTTCCCACAAATATGCGTCTCTGATCTCTTAATTATTTTAGTTTATCTTAAGTGAAGTAGTAGATTCTGAACTATTTGCTGTTTTTATTTTTTCCATGATTGATTTCAATATAGCTTAAAAATTCAGAGAAAAAATAATCAACTGTTTTTCCTCACAGCTTTTCTGTGTACGTCTTAATCCAAGTGTTATGAGTTCTAAAAATCATTGCACAACAATGTTCAAAATTCCCTAAGTGATGCCCACATCTCTGACTCATTCTTCTTATCTTTAACTCAGGATGTATTCTCCACACAACAAGTTTCTGTATCTGATCATAAAAAATAAACAGAATAATCAAGTTTTGCTGAAACTCAATATAGTTCTTATCTAGTGTTCCAATATTTTTCATATGGACAAGAAATGTTTTGTAACTTTTCAGACAAAATTTGAATCACAGAACCATAAAAACATTTGGGTTGAAAGGAAACTCAGAGTCATCTAGTCCAATCTCCATAATAAATAGCAACCCCAAAATATCTCATATATGCTTCAGAACCTGTCTTAGAATGACATATATTAGTTTCACCTAGCTTATGATCTGCCTGGAAAGTTTGTTCTTTAAGATGTCTGATTTCATTTGACTTACTGATACAAATTTTGGAAAGAAGTATAACCAATGGTCTCAGTAGTCTTTGGATGGAATGAAAATACTTCCTGCGTGGTTGGTCAATGTAGAAGAAATATCCAGGTGTATCATATGCTGATAGAGGAAAATACTGAAACAATAAGGGAGAATAAGACATTTGAAGTCCTAAATTTTACATTAGATGAGATTAACATTTCTACAAGGACAGCTGGTTTTAGTGCAAAGGCAACCACATGTTACGTGATCAATTAAGGAAGCATCCAGAGGACTATCTATGTAATAAAAATAGTGAATAGACTCTGTGGATGCTGTGACAGGGACACAAAGATCAGAAAAAGAGAGACCTATGTTGAGTTGACGTGAGTATCCCCACTGATGTACAAAATGGATATTATGAAGGATGGAATTATTTCATTGCTAATGTCAAGCAGTACTAAGATAATGTTGTTCTATGTATCTGCATTAGAGGTAGTGGAGGAGTGCGGGTGAGGGAGACACAGGCCACAACTCCTGCACAGATAGGTTCTCCTGCACCTATTTCCAATCCATCTTCCAGTTTCAGTCTGCCCCCAATTTTCATTATGCACATCTCACAGTCCTTTTCTGCATCCCTTCCAGTGCAAACCATTCTGTGGTTCTGTGATTCTTCACGTCCTCCTTTTCCTGCTGGCATCTTATAGCCTCCTCCCCAGGCTCTTCACAATTTCTTGTTCAGATTCTAGGATACAGAACCCCAAATACCTTTATTTAGAACTGTTTTCTTGTCACCTCAGAAGCTGCCAGAGAATCCTGCTTATCAAGGTCATGTAAGAGGTTTTTATCTGTCACTGGAAAAAGCAGGAGACTATAGTCATGTTGAATAAAAGCAACTATTTTTTTAAGACACTGCTACTGGGAAGTGTGAAATTTGAAAAAACTGCAAAGAAACAGAGAGAATTTGAATTCTTACCAGAAGTGATAATTCAGATTTTTTATTATCGTGCCAGGTAAAGATGTTTTTCTAAGCTAAAGTGACTCTTCTGGGGTGTCCTGCATCCCTGTTCTGTCAGCATGCAGAGTGATGGGAAAGGCCAGGGAGGTGGTAAGGGACGTGGAGATCTTTTCAGGATTTCTTTTTAACTTCTCCAAGGAAGTAAATGTAAATGTGGGAGTGAGCTACCATTCACCTCTCCCTTCACTAACACCCCTTCTTTCTGTCTGTTGTCAAGCTGAGATCACCTCACTGGCAACTTTCCTCCATCTCAGTCTTCACATCGTTTCAAGGCCACCTCTGCACAGAAGTGGGCTGGAACACTTTTCTGTTTTTAAACTGTGAGGTGACCCACAGTTTGTTCCACTGATCTGGTACTCACAGTTTTCTCTGATCCGTTGCCAGTACACTGGAATTATTGGGTTTTGGTTTTCTTGCTACTTGAGAGGAGTAACTAGGTTGTATGGAATGTTATGGGAGACACGTCTGGTAGAGATAGGGCCAGCACATCCTGACTTTGACATTTTCAGAGAATGCCTTGTATTGGAAGGGACTTTGAAGATCATTAGCTCCAACCTCTATGCATGATATTTTCAAGCACAGCAGACTTTTGTCAGAAATTTGAGAAAGCTGATCCTCATTTCACAGTAGAAAATATGCAATGACTTATCATTAAAAGAAAACCACTTCCTCTTAGCCCTAGTCAGCACCATGAGACTCATCTGCATCCCAGTGGAACTTCTGGTAGTGAAGGTGGTTCTGGACTAAATATATGCATTTTCTTGCAGATATCTTGCTCAATTTCTGTACAATCTGTGGATTGTACATTAATCACATTCCTGTACTCCCAGTTTACATTCTGACATGGCCCAACTGGGATGCTGTTTGCTTCACTTCAGTAAGAACTCTACAAAGGGCTAAGGCAAATGCAAACATGCAATTTTCTGAAGTGCAAATGCACAAATGGCATGTCTGCAGGTGGTGGAGCTGGTCTAATGGTTATGGTGTACTCAAGAAACTGTGGCATTCCTGAAGATATTTCTGTTATTTAACAAATGAGATTCTTAGATTACAACAGTTATGTTGCTAGAGGTTTTGAACATGCTCTGACAATAAAGGGAAGATACTGAAAAATGAGATTTTGCAGCAGCCATGCTGCCCACCTGCCATCAAACATCTGAGTACATTTGGATACACCTACAAAATGCACCATGTTTGTGGAGTTTAACGGGGAGCAGAAAGAAAGAGAATGCTGCTAACAAAATAGCATCTTTTGAATGGAATTCAGTGGAACTACATCAATGGTATGAAAATATGCGTAGGTACAGATCTACATATTACATTTGTAACAGGATTGCATTTGTTACTGTAGAGGTGTTTTTTCAGTATTTCAGTAGCACAAAAGAGAAATACTGGCATAGAAGTGCTGACAATGAGATTATTTTTTTCTCCTATTTTATTAAAAAAAAAACCACTTTATGTAAATTTGAGAAACTGTAATAGAGTCATTGCATCTCTCGCAGGCTCACAGAGATTGTTTTTCATGACTATTGCCAATGTGAACAGTAAAATTAAAAGGTTTGCCAAATCAAACTCAAAATATCCAGCCAGAAATACATCCAAATACAACCTTGAATGAAGTTTTAATCGGTATTTAATGAAAAATGTTTAATTATAATAAAAAGAAGCAGCTTTCAGTAAGTATGAGCCATTTGTTTTCCCACTGCTGTTTTAGTAGAACGGTTAGCTCTTTTCTACCCCTTCTTTCTGAAGAAAGCATGAATCATATGCTTTGTCACTGACAGAAGAAAAAATACTTCTCAAATTTTCTGATTTCTAATTGCATGGAATATAGCTTGGTCTCTCAAGAGACCAGAAACAAAAAAAATGTTCTCAATTTGCCAGTGCAGCTCACAGTAAAACATAAATTAACACTTTCAGTAGCACTTTTACAAACGTTCTTGCGTCAGAATTGTTTTCAGACAAAAACCTCACCCTCTAAAAACAACTATTTTAAAAGATGTCAATGAATTGCCCCATGTTTCAGGCCAAAAGTATACAGGTACACACATTTCTGACTGCTGTTTCTTCACTGTGCCCAAGCAGGCAGCAGAGGGCACAGCTCCCACAGAGCAGATATGTGACTATACCTCCTTCTGCTTCAAATGTCTTCTGACTGTTGGAAGCGATGCTTCATTGAATCACTGCAGATTCCACAGCAAGGGAGATCTCTGAAAAAAGATGTTTATATTGCATTATTTATCCAACAGTAAATTATGTACAAAATCACAGACTTGAATGTGCCTAATGTAATTCCCAGAATACAGGAAATATCATGGATCAGTGGAGTATTTATTTACGTACCACATTGTACAGAACTCCAAAAAACTGAATACACTTGAAACATAAATTCTTTGGACAGACATCTGTTCCATACATGCAGCTCAAATTTGTTCCCAAGCCATAGCAGTAACATTAGGCAAAGCTATGTTTAAACTGATCAGCATCTCCCACGGAAGGGTCCGAAGCCAGACAATTTATTGTACAGGTGACAATTTTCAGCATATTTCTAGCACAGAAATCTAATTTCAACTTCTGGCCCCAAGCCCTCAAGTCTGTGGATTCTTCTCAAGGTGAAAGACAAAAGAGAAGAGCAAGCCTGATTGCAGTACACTTTGATTTTGTGCACGTTTCTTTTTTCTGGTAAATATTTAAGTATTTGACAATCAAAAGTTTGAAAATATTCAATGTAGGGCATTTAAAATGTGCTATCATGACATATCATTTTATGTATTATATCTATAAGCCAGATTAATTCTGTTGCAGATATGTATGCTTACTTTCCATACTAATGGATAAAGTCAAAGGGAAAAAAACAACCATAGCACTACTCCATCATTTCTAATGCAGATTGTTTCATGTATCAGTATGGCTGTAAACAAGAAAGTGTGTATATTTATTACCAATATATCCTCACTGTATGAGTTTGAGTTTTTTGGGGTTTTTTTCTCCCTACAATTTTTCCTCAGATCAAGTGATGCATGATGGCTTGGAAGTGACCTCATTCTAGTTGACTCCAAGGCCTTCATAACCTGCCAACTATCCTACCATGAGAGTGTCTACAATACTGATAAGGCAGGATCATCTAGGATGTCCTATTTAGTACCAACCGTAGCATTACAAAAACAATGGTATCTCAGCTGAACTTGATGGTCTCCGGTGGTCCCTTCCACTCCCTACAGTTCTGTGATTCTGTGTGATTCTCTGTATACAATAACTAAAAAGTAGTGCTGTGAAAGCCAGGGAAAACTTTTCGAAACTTTCATTATTTTGTAGGGCTTTTTTCACAAATGAATTCACTCTCAAGATACGCAGTGTTTGATGCCTCAAAAGTGAAAAATTTACATGTTCTTTAGATTTAGCATTTTTCAGAAATATTTTCTGCTTTTTCTGGCTAGTGACCTTAAAATAAGAGTACTTTCAATTAATTCCTATACTGTGTTCTTATTTACTTTCACGCTCATAAATAACGTCAACAGGCATCTTGCTTTGAAGAAGTAAAACACAACTATAGTCGTTTGCAGATTTAGAGCTTTAGACATTAAAATTTGACCACATTGATTTGAAGGCCAGGGATTCACTTCTATTTATATTGTAAAGGTTTTGCCAATGCTATCACATTTCTTTAAGCCCACTTTCCTGGAAAGGTGCTAACGGTTTCCCTGTGGAGTGTAGATAGCCTAAAATGTGGAGGGAATAATCAGTGCTTGATAGAATACAGGCTTGTGTTTTAAAAAGCTTGATACCATTCATGCTTGTTACCTCAGCCTTCTTACAACCTGTGCTTCTGTGACATTTTTTGTGGCTGCTGCTACAGCATTTTATTCCCAGAGTTCTAATGCTTTAGTCTAATTTGACAGTGCCTGGACCACAAGTAATCCAGAGGATTGCACAAAAGCCACAAAGTAATGATAAGGTGCTTTAAATCATATTATTTTGTTTACATTTATAGATACCATACTTCAATCCCTATTGCAATTTGTAAAAACCTTTTACTTTGGAAAAAAGTTTAGTGCTCTTTGAGTTCAGAAGTCTATCATGATGTTATGAAAACCCTTGAAATGTTTTTTTGTTAGCAAAGTGCTGTGCAGCAACATGCAATACCGTGATATCAGCCATCCTTCCTAAGCTGCATCATTTTACCTCCTGAGATTTAGTTATTTGGAGAAAAGCTAATTGTACAGCCACATTGGAATGTCAGAAATTAAAACAAGCAGTAAGGGTTTATTCAAAGAGAAACTTGCTTCTTTTCCATTGCATTCCGATTCATGAGTTTTTAAAAAGAGCTCCTTCGTAATATTACTGCTTTATCAATATTCATACAGCAAAACATGATATTCTTTTCAATAGTTTTTAAGTTAAAATTGTAAGAACCAAGAGCTTACACTTTAATTAAGGAACACAAATAATTAAATAATTTAACAGCAGTGATAGAGTCATAGTTAAAACTGAGGTGCACTTAGGGAGTATAAAAAGGTGTAAGAGAAGGAATCATAAGCCAGTTGTGTTGGGTTTCAAGAAGCAATCCAGTTGTCCTGTCAGTCACCCGTAGTGTGCTGCACTGAAATCAGAGGTATAGAATTACTTTAGAGCCTGGCTGATGAGACAGTAAAAAGGTCATAACTCTGAAATCTGGCTCCTCTTCCAAGAGATCACTTTACTGAATCTCTGCCATGCTCACCTCGCGCAGAAAGAATATTTTTCATAGTCAGAAAATTGACATTGATTATCTGATCAAGCAAAAGATACTGTGGCAGTTTTTCCATGTTATATTCCCATTGCATCTATTCAACAATATAAGATTTATATTTCCCTTTCCAATTATTCTTAAAACTTCATTTCTCTCTTTGTTGGTAAATACAAAATAATCTCACTCCAGTGTGCTATATTGATTTTACTGATTTTTTTTTTTTTTTTTAAATCATATTATGCCCATATCATGCTAGAATTCACTATCTCTTTCACTCACACCATGCAGTTTCAGATCTCTCTGATTTAGTCTTGCCTACTTGGTCACTTTCTTTTTTCTTTGGTTCCACGGGTAGCTCTTGACTACTAACAAGGAGATCTTTGCTATTGTTTATATATATCTAACTCGCTTTGACTACTACTACAGATGACCAATAGCAGACAAGGAATTGGCTCTTCCACTCTACTATGAGTGTGACTGTCCGCAGTTGATTCACTGCTTTGGCTTTCAAAAGAGTGAAGGAGATTTCCTGCATTATTTCAAAGAAGCAGTGATAACTGATGTTAGATCTAGTTAAAATTCAATATTTCTATTCTGCAAACTTTATAGATTTTACTTTTGGCTGCTAATTTTCCCAAGAAATGCATTCAAATGTGTTTTGATTCACAAAATGAGAAACTTTTGAGCCTTGAACAACTATGCCTAAATTCTTCAGGCTTAGATGTTCCTCCAGGACCCCTAGCAGTCCTAGGAGTCAATCAGGGAGAGACACATATAAGCCACTAATAACCTTTAACTCGGGGCTCAAAACCCAAATCTTCTCCTGCGCTAGGAGAGGGACTGCTAGTCCCAAGTACCCAGGATGAAGGTGGCCATTTTGGGCCTCCTGGCCTGGCTTCCATATAGTTCCAGATACGTGGGCTGCGTCTTTTTTACTGTGTGATGCCACATTTAGTTTCCAAAGCCTCAAACCTTGGTCTCTGACAGCAACTCGAGTCTGTTTTGATACTGAATATGGTAGTAATTTAGCACAGACACTCTAGAAGGTAGCAATCAAGGCTATGCCTGGCTTCCTGCTTCCCTTCACCTCAGCAGCGTGCTGAGGTCTTGTGGCAGGCCCTGTTACTGAGCTTCGCAAACTCCCTCCGAGTCAAAGCCTGGCCAGGCCCAGGCTACCTAATACTTCAGATTGATCTGCCAGTTTTGCTATTTTCATTTCTCACATAGTTTACATAACAAGGTTTTCCAAGGACTGTAAGTTGTGCGCTTTTCACATCAAGCAGAAATGTGGTGATGAAATGAAACACTGAAATCTGGCTGGGAACCTTAGTAATCTGGCTAGGAAATTGGATAGGAGCTAAGCAGGTGAAGCTGTTTCTCTTTCAGCAGAGGTCTACAGTGGTTATTTTCCTCTGATGTTTTCCATTCTTATAAGACATAATTTCAAACAACAAAAAATTACCAGAAAATCATTGTTCAGCTATGACTGAGATTCACCTAAAAGCTATTATATTTGTAGACATCAATGCCACGAGGTCTACGGGTTATATAACGTTTCTGGCACAATAGTATCTGTAAACCTTGACGTCAGCCGTGGACATCTGCAAAGGCAGATATCAGTAGTTTTCTATTACTGAGAATAGTCTGTAAGAAAAACGGGAAAATACCATCGGGTTCCATTCTTGCAACTCAGGATGACAAGGCAATGCTTATATAGTCTATAGATAAACTTTGTTTTGTAGAGAAATGATTATTACGTACCCTCAGTTCAAATGGTTACAAATAAATATAATAGCACAACTATTTAACTATGCTGCAGTATTTCTCAAGCATATACTCCTAAAAATACAATCACGCTTCCAAGTGTGTATGAGAGAGAGTTTAAGCCAGACAAAATCCCATTTGTATTAGTAGAACTTAGCTTTAAAACAGAGTCAGAATGTCACATCTTACTACTGATGATAGAGTTGATTGTATGTGAATGTTCTTGAACTGCAAAATAGGACCAACTTCAGGAGAAAACTTTGGAAGCTGGACTTCACTCATGCACTTAATCAGGTATTGATCCTCAAGAAGATTATCTTGAAGATTCCCAGCAGTACAAAACTGGCTTGAGACCATTCCCCAGACACCTGAAGCAGGTAGGACTTGATAGGCTTTGGATGACCTTTTTTATTAATCAAAGCATTATTAGTGATATTGATTTACATAGCTTAAAGTAGAAATCTTCATTTGTTTATTTGTTTTACCAAGGACCTGATCAGTAGCACAAGTTATAACTTATTGCCAGTGGAGACCATCAGTCTCCTATTGATATTAAGACCAAAGAAGTAAAAAAAGATGCATCTCTGGGACTTCTCCAAATTTTCTGGAAACCTTCCACATGCAAAGAGATTTTCAATGTTGGACACTCATTCCATGTGAATCTTGAAGATAAAAATAATCAATCAGGTTAGTAAAAGGGGGATCTGAGAAGAAGCACTAGAGACATTTTCCTTCCATCCTCTTATTTTTCTAATTTTTGTTGAAAACAAGATTAGATGCCTTTCAGGAGTATTTATAAAGCTTAGGGAATGCTTTCTAATTTTATCATTTATATCAGTTGGCAACACTAGTAAGTGTCACAGAAGATCCAAATTATATCTCGTAAAAGTAGGACTTGTTGGCAGCTGTTCTTGTGTTTATGGCAAAAAATGACTGATAATTTCCCAATAGAAAACATCCAGAATAATAACTGTTTTGGGGAGTAGAAGGTAGAAAAAGAGTTTCTAAACATAAATATTCAATTGCTTTTTGGTTTTTAAATTGTCTTGATGGGGGAGATTTATACACATGTAAAAGTTAATCACAACATACCCTCCTATGAAATCACTCTGGCCTAAATTATTTTTCCTCTGATGGTCTTGTTACCTTTACAGCAAGGGAGGACAGTCCCTTGTGCTACTTTGTGTACTGCAAGCACCACAAGAACTTGAGGCACATTATTTCTAAGCATCATGCACAAAGAAATACAGGTGCTTGTCACTACCCTAGGAATCTATACACAAATGTACGTGTAAGCAAAGACTTTATGATAATGACCAATGAACACTATCCAACTACACCTGTGACATCTTATATTTTAGATTCAGAAAATGTAAGTGGATATAATTGTTATTCTGTGAAGAAAGAGGCCTTTAAAATACTCTCACAAATAATATAGATTTTAGTGGGAAGTGAATTTCACAATGTGGGACTATTTCTTCCGCAATTACTAAAATACAGTCAGTGTTCCCGGCAAGCCACTGCTTTTCTGTATGCTTTACTGTATGACTTGAATGTCACAAAGTCTTTATTGATTGATGTCTTTACTGTATTCTATGCATTTGCAGTGCTGGCTGTTGGACATGTTGCTGGAACCTACAGACTATGGCAGTTTCATTTCTATTGGGGCCAAACTGATGAGCAAGGCTCAGAGCACACAAGGGATGGAAAGAAATATGCCTCAGAGGTAGAGTCAATGAAAGAATAGCCAAAGTCATGTTTTCAAAGTCTGGACGCATCCATCAGCACCAAGGGGAGGGGAGGGAGAAGTAAGCATAGGTAGATCGCATTGCATTGATAATAATTTTATTTTGCAAGAGCAATACTATCTCTGCATGTAAAAGGTTGACTTCACAAGAAAGAACTAGGGTTTTATGGTAAGTACTTATTAAGCTAAATTTATCTCACCTGTATTTAAGTAATGAAATAGGGCTGAAAGCTCCAGGTACAAAAGTAACACCAGCTAAAGGTTGAAAATTTCAAATGTGCAAATACAATCATCTTATTACTAAATCGGCTGTCTTGTAGAGAGTCTGATCACACAGTGCCCTGCTATAATTGTAGCTGGAGCTTCTCACAGACAGAAGCATTCTGATTACTGTAATGTGGGTTTTGTTGGCTTTTCAAAAACAGCTGATAAGGAGGAAACACAGGAGAAAGTAATGAAGAGAAAAGGTAGGAAAAGTTACCCAATAAGAACCCCAGCAGCTGTCAAGCACTTTTACTGTCTTCATATAATGAAGGAAGATCTGTTTTATGGAAAATAAAATAAAAAACACCTCTGAAGTAACAAATTTTTGTTTTCTAGTATCTTTGTCCTGCTAACAGTTATCAGCATTCCAAACAAACAATTCATGCTCAATCCACATAACATTATATTTGGCAGGTTTTAGATTTTAGGAGTATTACATACAACGTGACAACCTAATGAAACAGATAATTTGCTCTTAATTTAGGCATGTGAAACACGCAGCCAGAAGTGTGTTCCTGACAGGAGATTTTCTGCTGTGGAGAGTGCTAGAGCTATCTCATTTGATACAGACGAGATAAAAAAGGGGTGTCCTTCTGGAGTTGCTTCCTGCCATGAAGAGATAGTGCACTCAAGCAGTGTTGAAGCAGCATTATTAAGTGTTTATTAGTTTGCCCTGAGGCAATGGTTTAAATGATTTTTAAACAGTAAAAATAGGTTGAAAAAACTTGTTCCACTTTAAAATATACCAAAGTACTCTTTAAATCAGAACTTTAAAATTCTAGGCAGTATGTGATAACTTCCATGTTCTGTCTCTAAATGGCAGAATTTCCTCTTGCAATAGAAGAAGTTTAGGTACTTTTCTGGCCATGATGCTGAAACATGATACAAATTGTTCTGTTCTACAAATTGCCATAGAGTTACATAATTGGTAAAGAATTGTGAAGCATATTAATGGGTGTGAAGGTAAATAATGAAAGATACTATGATTTCCACATTCTTTAAGTTTTGGAAATTTATATTTCACACAAAAAATAGCACTAGAGATAATAAGCAACATACGAGACTTAATAAAGTTTCTTAAAATGCTACTAAAGCAAATACTACCAAAACTGAGAAGTTGTAGAAATATTCATGTTGAATGCAAACCATCCAATGCCATTATACTCATGATCATCAATCTTTCGCAGTAAGTGAGACTATTGTGTATAAATAATGCACCATGTGTAATAAAGTGAACACACTCCTCAAAATACTGTTTAATCTATTAGATTTTTAAACGTATGGAAGAGAAGACATACACTGGAGACTGTTAGCAATAGGGTTAGAAAAAACATATATACCTTTTAAATTGTGATTTTCCTCTTCTTTATGTACTTACCCCTAAATTGCTTTTGGGAATATTTGTAGCTCTGCCCACTTGAAGATAAAGGCTGGATATGGGGACTGACAATGCCTGAGCAATTCAGCAGAACACCATAAATAAGCCAGCATTTGTAAGCAGGTTCTCAGTTTCATAATCAGACCCTGAGAGTGCAGAGTGGCATTTCTAACTATTGTACTCAAATTCCAGCATATCTTCATAATAGAACCATCAAAAATGATCCTTTTCAATTGCTTTTCAGCTTCATCTCATTAACTGGAATGCAGAGAAGTATTCAAATGTAGCTGGGGCTTTCTGTAAGTCGGATGACTTGGCAATTCTCAGTGTTTTCCTGAAGGTCAGTTAATGACATACTAATAACATGTGCATCTCTCTTTCCTTATCAAAACTGCACTCAGTGATGAGGACTAGAAACCTCATATCTTTTGTGTTAGATCAGTGGAGACGACTGTCTATTACCCCGACTTAGACAATATTGCCAACTTTGCCCATCTCTCTACACAGATGTTTTGCCCAAAAACACATTTCGTGCACAGAGCTTTCAAGAAGAGCTGTGCTTTGCAAGCATGCTTAAATCATAGAATCATAGAATCATAGAATCACAAGGTGGGAAAGGACCTACAAGATCATCTAGTCTAACTGTCCACCCATTACCATTGCTTGAGAGCTTGTGCCATTTCACCCACCTTTGTAACAGGCGGTGCTAACCTGTGTTTCCTTTCCACTCCGTTTACAGTGATGTGAACTTTCACAGAAAGGCAGTTTGAGTCACGTGTGCTACTACAATCAGAAAAGAAAATTTTAAAGCACCATTCCAAGAACTCTTGAAGCCATGCACATAGTGTACTTGGCCTTTCAAAACCAACTGAGGCAGCACAAAAAAATCCATACTAATAAGGAATTCCGTATGTTAAATTAATATCATAAAACAATATATTATTATATACACCAAAATATAATTACTCGTAGTCCATATTTTAGAAAAATACCAGCAAAATCACCTTTCTGAATGCTTCCAAAGTGAATTTGAAGGATAAACACAACTCTTGTAAAACAAAGCCATCATGTACTTCTGAATTACACATTAGTACTTGTATTACTCTTTGCATCATGCTAAAAAACAGAAGCAAAACTTCTTGTTATTTTCACACAGTTCTGAATTTATCTCACTCAGAGAAGGTATGCAAAGCTGATCTTATCAAAATTTTTAAAGCTTATTCTCTGTGGTGTTAGAATAAACCTACTGTCAAGAATTCAGGTTTTCAAAAGTATTTTTTAAAACTATTATTTACAGCTTGATCTGTGTAATGAAAACTTGAAGGTTGTCTTGAAGGCCTTGGATTCAGAAAAGACTGAAGTAAACATCATCACAGCCTGATCATAATATACTGAGTAGTTAAATTAAAATCCATGCTGTCTCTCTTCTTCCTTTTTGAAGACCTCAGAATAAGGCAAGGATTCAGCTGAAGGAGCTGTTGTGATATGGGGCTGCAAGTATATTCCTCAGCATGAGTTTATGGGATCCCATTAACATATTTTATATTCTTGGGGCTACACCCTGTAAACAGTTACAGGGTTTTTTATGAGAGTACCCATTCCCTGATTCCTCACTTCTATACGTCCATCTACTTAAAATTACCTTTGGTGCCCATCACCAGCACAGCCTTGCAACTGAAGCTGAGAGAGAGAAAAGGGAGAAGAAATAACATCAGAACTGTATGTTTCCTAAACTGTCCTGAAAATCCAGGGCAGCTTCTGCTAAACCTTTCATAGCGGTACAAAATAGGCTGAGATGGGATCTGAATATCTGAATTTTAGTGAGGCACATTAAAAACCTGTAGAATGTAGATTTTGCCTCTGGACATGCAAATGTGAAACTTTGCATTAACCTCAGCGCACAGATGAAGATTAATTATATATTGAAGTGTTTTGCTTCCTCAGGAGCACAGAGTTCAGCACCTTGAAAAAATAAACCCTTTAGTCAGTGATGACTGAACCAACTCTTTGGTACCTAATAGGATTGGGGATGTAGAGGAAAGTGGTTTTTGTTTGCTTGTTTGTTTTTGTTTGTTTATTTTAAAGTAATACTGCTCGTTATTGTTGTTGCCTGTTTGCGTCACCAGGGCAAGTGATTCACCTCTGCTGCTATGAGAAAACATTAGTGTTATGAAATAACTTCATCTGATTTAGGAACATACCACACTATAGTCTGAAATTTTAAGTAAATGAAATTTTAATCATGGGTTTCATTAAGCCAGCATATCATCCACAAGATAAACAAACTCCATTTTCTGATTTTGATCCTTGAAGTCTACTGCCTACATCTTTGGACCTACAATGGCTCCCTGACTCATCCTACCCTCCGTAAGAGCGTTATCTAGATTATCTTCAAAGAACCTCTTTCTGTCAGCTCAGAGTAGGTACTGTACTACAAAGAACAAGAGCTTATGGGACGCTGTCATGTTACATTGCATTGCTGAATTTTAGGAGGTCAATTTGTCTCACTTGTCATATAAAATCAATATTGCCTTTATACAGCATTATTGTTCTTGATAAACACTTACAATTCTGCCTCAGCCCGGTTAGTTAAGGCTACTCACATCTTGCAAAGTCTTGTGGGAGTTGAGATAACTTCAGATTTGTGGAGGTAGTTCTATTGCTGGATAGTTGGATGCTCACAAGTCCATGGGGCTGGATGGATTGCACCCTAGAGTGCTGAGGGAGTTGGCAGATGTGGTTGCCAAGCCACTCTCTATCATTCTTCAGCAGTCCTAGCTAACCGGGAATGTCCCAGTGGACTGGAGACTGGCAGATGTGACGCCCATCTTCAGAAAGGGCTGGAAAGATGATCCTGGTAGCTACAGACCTATCAGTCTCACCTCGGTGCCCGGGAAGGTTATGGAACGGATAATCTCAGGAGCCATCATGGACCAATTAAAGGTCAACCAGGGGATCAGGCCCAACCAGCATGGGTTTACGAACGGTAGATCCTGTCTGACAAACCTGATTTCATTCTATGATAAGGTGACCCGCTTAGTGGATGAGGATAAGGCTGTCGATGTGGTCTACCTGGACTTCAGTAAGGCCTTTGACACTGTCCCCCACAACATTCTTGTGGAGAAGCTGGCTGCCCATGGTTTGGATGGGCGTACACTCCACTGGGTGAAACACTGGCTGGATGGCCAGGCCCAAAGAGTTGTGGTCAATGGAGTTAAATCCAGATGGCTGCCGGTCACGAGCGGTGTCCCCCAGGGCTCAGTACTGGGGCCGCTTCTATTTAACATCATTATTGATGATCTTGACGAAGGGATTGAGTGCACCCTCAGTAAGTTTGCAGACGACACCAAGTTGGGAGGGAATGTTGATCTGCCTGAGGAGAGAAGGGTACTACAGAGGGACCTGGATAGACTGGATCGATGGGCCAAGGCAAATTGCATGAGTTTCAACAGGGGCAAGTGTCGGGTCCTGCATTTTGATCACAACAACCCCAGGCAACCCTACAGGCTTGGGCAGGTGTGGCTGGAAAGCTGCTTGATGGAAAGAGACCTTGGGGTACTGATGGACAGTCAGCTGAACATGAGCCAGCAGTGTGCCCAGGTGGCCAAGAAGGCCAATGGCATCCTGGCTTGGATCAGGAATGATGTGGTGAGCAGGACTAGGGAAGTAATCCTGCCCCTGTACTTGGCACTGGTGAGGCCTCACCTCAAGTACTGCGTTCAGTTTTGGGCACCTCAATACAGAAAGGACATGGAGGTGCTGAAGCAGGTCCAAAGAATGGCAACAAGGCTTGTGAAGGGCTTGGAAAATATGCCCTATGAAGAGAGACTGAAGGAACTGGGGATGTACTGGAAGGAGTCTGGGGAAAAGGAGGCTGAGGGGAGACCTTATTGCTCTCTTCCAATATCTGAAAGGTGCTTACAGCGAGAGAGGGGCTGGTCTCTTCTCACTGGTGACAGGTGACAGGATGAGGGGAAATGGCCTCAAGTTGCACCAGGGTAAGTTTAGGTTGGATATCAGGAAACACTTATTTACAGAAAGGGTTGTTAAGCACTGGAATAGGCTCCCTAGGGAGGTGGTTGAGTCACCATCCCTGAATGTGTTTAAAATCCTTTTGGATGTGGTGCTCAGGGACATGATTTAGCAGAGGGTTGTTAGAGTTAGGGTAGTATGGTTAGGTTGTGGTTGGACTCAATGATCTTTATGGTCTTTTCCACCTGAGTGATTCCATGATTCTATGATTCTATGATTGCTCAGGTAGAGATGGTTTGCTTCTGTGTATTTCTTTGCAGTGCTATGTCTCCCAGAGCAGCAGTTCTTCCCAGTTCCATTCCTACGAGACTTCCCAAAAGAAATACATACTTTCATTAGATGTCAGACCAAACCTGTCTGAACAGGGGATTTTGTGGTGTGCCAAAACAGCAAATGGCCACAGTACATTACTTACTCCATTAAGTGCTATCATATGGAGCTGCACTGACTGCTCACCATTTTATAAAACTGACTGTAGGACAGGCTAAAAATCCAGTCCCTCACTAGCCTTATCAAGAAAAGTACTTGTTCTGCTCTAAACTCTTATGAAACTGTCTTGTATTGTGAGTGAAATTAATCGGTACACAGCTTCTTTCAAGGAGAGTGTATGCATCTAGATATGTCTTGATTTTTGCAGTTTAATTGCTTATGTTAATGGAAATTACTGATGGCTATAGTTTTGACTAATAAAAACGGTTTATTTTTCTAGTTCACCTGATGTACGTTGAATTGAAAATAAACTAATAAAGAAAGAATCTTGAAATGAAACAGTATTGTAAGCGTTTTCAGAGAAATTGTGCTACAATTACTGTTTTATTTCACCTGCAGCATCTAATGAAGAATATATGCACTGACATGTGGCCATGCAAAAATAAAGTATGTAGGCCTGGTTGCATCAGATTCACTGTTTCTCAAGCAAAACAGTGTTCAGCTTTACAAATGGCTCCAGCAGTGACAACTGAATTATCTGATAGCCAGTAGTGGCGAAGGTCTAGACAAGATAAGTTAGACTCCACAATGTACAGCATGAATCACTAGAAGAGAAATTAGGCTTCCAGGTGACCCCATTATGTGATTTGAACGTTGTTTATCTGAAACAATGGAGTACCTTCGTTATGTGATTTGACTGTTATCTGTTGAGCTATTGCAGCACGTTACTACACATAGCTTTGACATTTGTATGCCTTTGGATATACAACAGTGCTGTAAATATTTGCAGTTCCTCAAGCTTCCTCCATTAAGCATAGTAAACTTTCAAATCTGTTTTCCCAACATATCCAAAAGCTGAATTGCTTAAATGCAAATTATGACCTCTAACGCAGTCAGCTGCATTCAGCTGTACCTATTTCTTGGTCCACTTCTCTTTCCAGCTAACCAGCGTGTGCAGCCAGCAACTGAAGCAACAAAGCCTTGGCCTGTGACTGGCCACCCTAGTGTAGTGGCAGCAATTATCACACTAGAACATGTGAAATCAATATCTAATCACTTGCCCCAGTCAAAACTGGCTTCTGCATCTTCACTGACTTGTGCCAAATTAGCCTGCTAAGGACAATGGCAGAATTCAAAACTCGAACTTAATTCCATACAATGCATTTGTAAAAGATACAGTATAGACATACCATGATCTTTCTTTATTCAGTTCCTAAGCAGGTAGCACCACTATGGTTAACTTTGCTTACGAAACAGCTTTTGACATAACACTAGCCAATTTATACCTAAAAAAAAGGAGAGGTTCTTTAGTCTTATTCTCCTAACTCTGAACTAAATGAAGACTTATTAAATTGAAATGCAGAAAAGTGAGCACAGAGAGCAGATAACACAGCAGTTAAAATGTAATCTTTCAGCTCAGTCTTAAAACCTTCAGCTTTAGGAATGAGAATCACCCTTTTCTCGGAAAAGCTTATTTTCTTAATGCTGAGTCAGGTATAAAATGGGAGCTTGTTCATAAGTATGGAAATGAGGAGCTCAGGGTTCAAAGGCAGTCTCCATTCCTGTGCTAATTAGAAAACAGAGGAATCAACACTCAGCTGGATAACCGTGCCTTGCTCATCAGCAATACCTATTCCAATTACCTTATTCAAGAGAACTAGTGAAATATGTATTTCTGTCCACAGCTTTATGAAAAGAATTACAAAGAGGCCAATAATTCCCTCTAGTAATTGATACCTTCTTAATGAGCAATGAGGAAACCACAGTGCTTGTTTCTTCCTTAGTAGAGCAACTGCATCAGAATCATAGAATGAATCATAGAAACATAGAATGGCCTGGGTTGGAAAGGACCTTTTCATAGCTAAATGAAAACTGCATTTTATTTTAAGACATAAAACTATCACTACATTGACATCTACTGGTAACATAAAAGAGAGTGAGAAGAAAATTACCTAGTGCAGTTGTTTGAATGGATGATTGAGTGGCAAAGAATTGAGAAAATTACACAGAGAAACATAACTATTTTAAGTCTTATTTTAAGAATACAATTTTCTGCCTTTTACATTAAAATTAATCATTTTCTCAGTTGCTGTTTGATGTTCTATCCATACATAAAATACAGATACTTGTGTGCTGTTCATCATTAGCCAAAACCCATAGTAAATCACTCACAGTTCCAAATGTAGACAAATGCATGCTACCACTTAGACAGATCTTCTGGGAAACTGCTGCAAAATTTCTCATTCTGCCAAGAGTCACAAAATAAAGTAACTGTGCTGAAATATAGTTCTGTCATCGCTCCACATTTGTCAAAGAGTAGCTCCACTTACTTAATATATAGCATCTGATCAGCAGATCAGACATCAGATCAGGTTCCAGCAACACCTTCCATCTTCAACACTGTCAGGCTCATTAAAGAAGAGTCATTTGTGGTGCTTACAGGACAAAATCAGATTGATTACTGTTCCACATTCATTTCTTCTTTAGCAATTTCTTCCTAATTCAACTTCTCATTCATGTTGAGGGAAACAGTATTGTTATAACTACACAGATGTCAACCAATGCATGTGCTTTGAGAACACCCAGAAAAAGCATTGTAGATGAGATAGCTCAAGGCAATATAGGCAATGGTTGATGGTGCAGATTAGGGATTTTACCATGTATTCTATAGTTGCCTTGGAAAAGAGAAGACCTTGTCTTACTGTATAGCTCTGATCACCTTCATATCAAGCACAGCAATGCAGGGAATGCAGAGCTGACCAAGTCTGGCAGTTCAGAGCAGGAAACAGAGTGTGAAGGCAGCTAACAGCAATGCTGGGCAGTAGAAGAGAACCCTGACAGTTGAAGTCATTTACAGTAGATCATTTAGAAAACAGTCAGATATAATACTACATCTTGAAGCTCTACAAGTAGCTTTTAGATCAAACCACTAGTCAAAATAAGCATATTCACTGACTGTTCTGATTATTTTGATTGCATTATTTATCAGATAAAAAAAAAGAATTGGTGAAAAAATCCAACCAAAATTGATGGTATATTGCTATCTACACAAAGCTAATTCAGTGTAGCTTCACTGCATGTTTTCTCAGCTTTTTCTGCATTGGCATAGTGCTCAAATAAAACACACATTTTTTGACTGCTTAATCCATAGCCATTAAGTCCCATAAACACTTAAATTAGCCCCATAAACGTTTTAAAATCAACGAACTGAATTGGACCACAAAGTTTGCCACACCATAGAAAGAATTAAGTCAGCTAGAACAGTGTAACTGCAGGAACAATACACCAATGGGTGATGTTCATGCCAGCACAGTGTACTGTGACTAATGCAAGTGCTATTGGTTACAGCACCAAGCCAGCCTCAGGAATGAGGTTCCCCAGGGAGGGTGCTAAAGAAGGAGCCTGTGTGACAGCGGTGTGCCTGCTGTCCCAAGGGAACCTTCCGTTCCCAAGGCGTCCCCAGCAGGCATGTGGGTGGTGGTGCTTCTGTGGGGCTCCCATGTCCCATGGGGCCTGGGGACGCCTGTGCTGCTGCAAGACCAGCAACAGCCACAGCACGTTCAGTGCCTGCAGCCTGAAACAGGCACTTCCCTCACTGTGAAACTATCTCCACCTGATCCCCGCTTTATGCCTGTTGCATTCACTTCCTATTTTGTCTGTGGAGAACCATGGCCGGCATTTGGATAAATCCAGGAAATCAAGGGGCTGGAATCTCCAAACAATCTTTACCCCTCTCTGGGAGACCCATGAGCTGAGGCCAATGCTGCTCAAGCAGGAGAAACCTGAGGATGGTGGAGAGGCAACTGAGAGTATCACAAGGCCTGGCGGCTCTCGGTGCATCTCCCAGCAGGGTGACGGCTGCTGGAGTGACACGTCTGTAACAGGATACAGTGGGGGCAGCATGGTTCATGCAAAACGGGGCCACTGAGCATGGCCTGAGGGTCAGGCTGGCAGCTTGGCTTGCCTGAATTTAGTCCAGGCTGAGGCTGCTGGCTGCTGGGCTAACTCCCATGTAGTCAAGTGTGGATGTTGCCAGCATTAAGCAAGGCAGTTTCCTAAAGAGCATTTTTGACTTTTCGGTAACTAAACCACCAGCTCTGCACAGCAGTTCTGGTACATGAAGATCTGCCTTTCTACATTTTTTTATACCTTGGCTCACCAACAGTGTGCTGTCTGGAAACATTTAGGTTTACCCTTGGAAAATGAATTAGGACAGAATTGGTAGCAGTAGCACCAAGAGTAATGAGTAAGTGATGCAATAAGAACACCGCTGTCTTACAGAGAGGTAAGGAAGAGCCAGGAAGAGACACCCACAGCTGCTTCTGTGCAAGGAATTAGGCTTCCTTCCAGTTCTCCGGAGATGGCCAGACCTTCTCTTACTTTCCTCACCAAATGATGTGTTTTTCCTTGGATTTGCACTGCTGTGATGTGTGAATTTTAAAGAACCTTGTTTCTTGATTGTTTTCATCACTCCATATTGGGCATTTCTTCCATGGCAGCATTCTTTTGAGGTATGGTGCAAAGGAGTCATTGTGTGAAAACACAAAAATGAATGAGAAGTGCCTAAAATGGTCACTTTCCTTCAACAATTCAGAGTGTTTTCAACCCTTAAAAGAGCCTTGTAGGATTAACATCAGAAAGATGGTTATGCCATCATAAAGTGTTGCATTTTGCACATCTGTTACATGTCCTGCAGCAAGGTTTGTAACTTGGATTCTTCTGTAATTTCGTCAAGGGAGAGAAGGGCTCCAGGGAAAGCCTCCAGACAGCTTTAGATCATTATTGCAAAGGAAAGCTCAGCCAAGACCTACAGGATTGTTTCCTATTTCACTCATTGTACCCTGCTTCTGGCCTCCAAGGTTTCCCTGCTATGAGCATTGCTGACGTATCTCTGATCTCTTAGCTTTTCTTCCAAGTATTTGTTGTATGTGTATTTCTTCAAGTGACATTTTAACTCATTCAAGCATATCTGATTGATGAGAGGGAGGTGGAAAACAGTTGTTTGGCTCAAGGAGTTGCAGGACCAGACATTTATATGCAGAAGAACAAGCTGTAGGCCAGACTGAAATCTCATTTCTGTAACACTACACCAGGTTGGAATAATTGTGAAAGGACTGAATTCAAATACATGATTCTAAAAACAACACTGTGAGAGAGTATAATTACATTATAACCTAGTTGTGGTCAAAGCTGTGGCAAACACAGTATTCATGTTCATGATTTGTAGATTTCCAAGCATAAAGGGATCTAGTCATTCCATTAGTATGGTTAGACTAACGATAAGATTAAGCAACCTTGTTCCCAAAGGTTATGCTTTGAAATCTGTAAGCATCCCAAAAGAAGTGATACATATTGCCACAGGGCTGGAGCTGTCATTAACTGGATTTCTTAGGTAGTCAGTATTTCAAGGAAATTAAGCTTCTTTTAAGTGGCTTAATGAAGAGTTAAGCACCGGTCTGAAAATACTGACTTGATGTGACTAGTACAAGGCCACGAAGAAAAATGGCGTGAAGTTAGGAACAGAACAGAGATTATGCTCAGAGCTCCCATGCCTGATGTGGATCAGCCATAGGGCAGACCTGGCATTAAAACACACCTTTCCAAAAATACCTTCCACCTCTCTCCATGAGGCAGATATGTGACTTGCCCCTGGTCTGAAGTCACCTCCTTCTACAAATCCAGTTTCCCAGGCCTTCTGTGAACCAGAAGATACCTCTTTCCTCAGAAGGAAGAGGGTGCCCAATTTCTAGTTGATCCCATCCTCCTTAATCTCACCTATGTGCTCCTGAAGTTGACCACAGGACAAGTTGGTTTGTGTCTGACCGTATACATTACAAAAACTGCAGCTGTTTCTGTAGTTAAATCAACATTCCACTCATGTGCTGGCTTCTGTGACATGAAAGCCACAAAAATCTCAACTTTTTGCTGAAAGACAACAGAATTATGAGCAGAACAAGCATCAGCACATCTGTTTCACAGATAAGAAGCACAGGAAAGACTTATAGTAGTGTTCTGAAGATGTATTTTGGCATCTAAAATGAAACCTGGGCTGACTGCCAGTGTCTAAATCCAAAAAGAACTCCAAAAAATCATATGCCTACTTCATTTACAAAACATCTAAAAACCACCAGTGTGAAGTAATACCATGTGCAGTGGTGCCCATGCAGCAGTCAGCTGATGGAGACGTAAGAGTCCAGACTGAGTGGGGTCAAGATGTCACACAGGTGTTCCATCATGGCTCCGAAAGGGCAGAGGCTCTGGTGAAGTCCTGGGTTGTACAGCTGCAGAAGGCATTCCTAGCACACACCAGAATCATAGAAGCATAGAATCATAGAATGGTTTCTGTTGGAAGGGACCTTTAAAATCACCTAGTTCCAGCCCCCTGCATGTGTCCCTATGTAAGGACACCTCCCTCTAGACCAGATTGCTCAAAGCTCCATTCAGCCTGGCCTTGAACACCTCCAGGGTGGGGGTATCCACAACCCCTTTGAGCAACTTCTTCCAGTGTCTCACTGCCCTCACAGTAAAGAATGTCTTCCTAATATCTAGTCTAAATCTACCCTCTTCTAGTTTATAGCCATTTCACCTTGTTCTGTCGCAACCTGCCCTTATAAAAAGCTCCTCCCCAGCTTTCCTTTAGGCCCCCTTCAGGTACTGGAAGGCTCCTGGGAGCCTTCTCTTCTGTAGATTGAAGAGCCCAAACTCTCTCAGCCTGTCCCCATAGGGGAGGTGCTCCAGCCCTCTGATCATCTTCGTGGCCCTCCTCTGGACCTGCTCCAACAACTCAATGTCCTACTTGTGCTGGGGTCCCAGAATTCAACACAGCATTCAGGTGGAGTCTCCGCCTGGAAGAGTGCTAGCTGTGTCCATATGAGCAACTAGAGAAGGGCAGGATTTCGGTATGGTCAGCTATTGCTTGGAATCTTCCCCAAATGCTTTTGATAAATGCTAGCTAGGGGTCTTTGTGAGATGCAGTGAAGTTGTCATACCCAACAGTCTATGTGGAGAAAGGTACCCTGGAAAGTTTGTTTGTACATGCCATTGTTCCAGAGGCAGTAACTGGGCCCTGCCTTATTTTATTTAACATGAAAACTGCAGCTGTAGATTCACTGCAAAACACATCAGGCATGCTTGACTTTCTCTCTGGAAGAGCAAGCAGGCTTTGAACAAGTCCATCAGAAGACTTCTGCTATGCAGGTGTTTAATGTGAACACTTCTGTAATTAGATAGTACTTACTTACATTGTGAGTGTGATATTGTGCCTCTCTGAAAACTCAGAAAATAAAAGTGACAGCAACAAGAATATGCATAAACCATTTCTTTTTAGCTATCTATAAATTTATTTGGTTTGGATTTGATTGGAGCTTTTCCCCTGCCAAACAAGAATGGTAACTCTCTGCCAGTAAGAAGCATTAGGTAATGTTTGTATAGTGCCTACCAAACCAAGAGTGCAAAATGCTAGGAGTGAAGCACATCTCAGTCCTCAAACACATTAAATAGTTGACCCAGTGCCCAGACTGGGACAACTACAGACTCCAAAGAGGCTGAAGATAGCCTTAAGTCATAAGAAAAAAGAAGCCTAGAGAAGCTCTCTAAGTAACACCATTTAAAACACAACTAAACAGCAATAAACACTCTTTAGAAAAACAGGAGCGAGCTTCCTTTTTTTTCAGTTCAAAGCAGTTCAGTCAGTCACACTTTCTGCTTGCATGAATTACCATATGCAAAATGAAAGAGAAAATTCTCAACTTTAATCTTTAATCTTTCTTAATCTCAACCCGTTTAGCAGGAGCTTAGTGCAAGTGACTGCACAGCATTCAGGGAGTTGTTTTGCTACAAGCTACAAACACCCCCTGAACACACTGCCGTGCTGCAGCACACCCTCAGCGGTAACTAAGGAAGCACAATCATAAGACTTCTGTGTTATTTAAGCAATATCACCTGCAGGCAGTGGGTATACTCGAGTGCTGTTCTGTTCTGATATGCTGGGTGTTCCTGCTCCACGAGGCAGGGCTAGATTGCTAGATTGCTTCCTGATTGCTGTAACTCAGAGATGGGGGCTCTGGAGATTGTCAATACCATTAATGTACTGCCACTGTGGGTGAAATCCAGATCGGGGTAAAAACACCACATATCCAATAAATAATATTGATGACGATAAAATGACAGAAAGGAATTTGGTAGCATATTGTTCTGTTCACAATCAAACTTTCATATTTCTTAACCACACAGATCTATTTCCACCTAATGCACATTTGAGATTTGCTTATAGGAATTAAGAAGCTTGGCTTAGGCCCTAAAAGTGATACTTAGATATCTCATAATTGAGCAGGAATGATTGGCAAGCACTTTCTAGAATCTCACACAGAATAGAGCAAGAGCTTTTCCACTGCTGAAACACCACTGTTCACCTGAATCAGGAAACTGATCCAGAAACTGCTTTCCAGTAGCTGGCCAGCTTTTCTATATGAACCTTCATCATTCCATCTGAAAAAAAATCTGCTAAGAGGTGATTGCCTTCTCTCATTTTTATTTATTGCATGCATGTACAAAGAAGACAGATGGAGAGAGCTGTGGTTGTTCAGTCTGGAGAAGAGAAGGCTCTGGGGAGACCTCATTATGGCCTTTCAGTACACAAAGGGAGCTGTAAAAAAGATGGAGACCAATATCTCCAGTATTACACTGGCAGTAAGTGATAGGACAAAGGGGAATGGCTTTAAACTAAAAGGAGAGACTTAGATTAGATATAAGGAAGGCACAGGCTGCCCAGAGAAGTTGTCCAGAGGTGCTCAAGGCCAGGCTGGATGGGACCCTGGGCAGCCTGATCCGGTGGGTTGTAACCCTACCCACTGCAGGGGGTTGGAACTGGGTGGGCTTTAAGATCTTTTCCTGCCCAAGCCTTTCTGTAATTCTGTGTATCTCTCCTTGCATGGAGTTTGCTCCTGGAGTCACAGGTGCCTGCACAGTCCCACCTGCCCCTTCATGTGTCAGTAAGGTCCAGCCAAGCCAGACCGAGCTGGGCCTACGAAGCCAGCCTGGTGGTGCTGACCTGGCCATACACCATCCAGGCTCCCTGTATACAAATGAATTAAATACTCTTCTTTTGATGCCTAAGGGAAGAAAGAAAAAAGAAAAAACAGCTTGAAGAAAACAGTGAAAAATTCAATCATATAGTGGTGTTTCTAGCATCCGGTTCTGTTGCACTTGCAGCACTATGCGATGGCAATGGCTTCTGAAGAACAGGAGAGCATTTAAGTGCACATTCACCTAAATACGATCCTTTTAAATCTTTACATGCCTTTTGCTATATCCAAAAGTTCAGTATATTTCTTCTTTTTTTTTCCTTTGAGGAAAGGCAGTAAGCTGCAGTCAATGGCACAGCACTTCTGCTTTGAAAGAACATTCTGTTGTTAGTCATGCTCCTGTCTTTGGCATTTCTCTTCTTCACAGCTCCCCACTCAGTTGCTCACATTCAGCCCAACATCTTATACCAGTGAGTACAGCAGAGTCTATAATAATCTTGTCAAACCCAATACTCCTTTCCTCAATCAATCATTCATCTCCAGATACTCCTATCGAAGCAGAGTAACTTTAACATCGGCACTGTTTGAGAGTGCTGGGCATCTCCAACATCCAGGACACACTCCTTCTGTGCAGATGGAATAGCACTGACACTGTACATTTATCATTCCTACCTATTTGCCTGATGAATTTAGCTGTACCAGTGCCTCCACACAGCCAAACTGAAACCTCTCTGGGCACAGGACGGTGTGTGCAGACTTCAGGAGGGTGCTGCAATACAGCTTCTGCTCACCTACATAACGTTCAACAGAGTCTGCTCTGCTTTAAAGCCTTTCTCCAACTCTTTCTCTATGGTTTATGTGTGTATACACACATATGTAGAACTTCTATAGAGAGATAAATACATATAGACAGAACACATATAGTTATCTTAGCACTGTTTGTAAGCATTTTAGGAACTATATAGAACTGGCAATTACACCACCACCATCAGACTGTGCATACAGAGGAGAATGTTTCAAGGATTTGCTGAGGATGCTTGCTGACAACACCACACTGTGTTGCAGCTACTCAAACTACGTTAATTAATAGTTTTGATTTTTGTCATATAGAGCTACTGTCATGTTTCAGTCAGCTGCAACCAATTCAAACAGTCTTGATGGAGCAGTCATTCGGAAAAAGCTTTGTTGTCAGCTTTGTGCCTGTTTTTGTTTTTCTGATGAATTGTTCCTGGACTAGTCTGGAAGCTCTTTGGGTAGTCCCTGCAGAGATTGTTCATGAATTTTGAGACTCAAAACATCGTGGAATAGTGCAGTACTGTGACTCTTACACTGCACAGTTTGATGATATAACACCAGTAAGACATTGCTCTTGGTTACAACTGTATTTGCAATGAAATAACTAACAGAAATACTGTTTAAATCATCTTTGGCAATTTTTGGATTGCTGATGCCACCTACAGACCTGGACACACGGCATTCTTTTGACTATCCACGGCTCAGTGCCTCTTTTCTGCATTACCATGAGCATTTTAAAACAATTTGGAAATGTAAGTTTGAATGCTGAGAACACTAGTGATTTCCAGGTAAACTGCTTATTTGTGAAATCACAGAATACATAAATGACCTCAAAATGACCTAAGAGACTATCAAAACATCACAAACATGACTGGCACAGGCTGTGAACACAGCAGAGTGCACTGCTTCCCTCCTGTGCCAAAAAGAGAAGAGCTGACCCCAGGGATCTGCTGCAATTTCTTTGATTCTGAGAATAAGTGTATGGGTGACCAGTCATCCAGCTGTATACAGCTCTTGACAGATATTCTTTTCAACAAATGCCCTGTGCATTTTTTTGGTCATTGAGCATTTCATTCTTCTTCGTATGAAATCTCCAAGTGTGTCAGAGGGTAACCTCTGATCAAAGAGACCTGCAGCTGGGGCAGACAGGCAGACAGTTTAGCCTCATCTGCTCCAGAGTGATGTTAGCATAGCACAGAGCCCACACTCGAGACTGAACTCCCTGGGAGCAGCCTGCAGGTGGTATGGTAAAACTCGAAGTAGCATGAGAACTGAGTAAGGCCATGACTGAGGACACAGCCCAGTCAGAGGATGCAGTGCTGGGACTGTTCCATGCTCTGAGAGGCACTTGCAATAGAGGGAGAACTGGGGAATCTGTTTCCAAGGAATTTCAGTCAACTGAGCTTTTCTTGCCTTTTTCAAGTAAAATCAGCTTTCAGCCCAGACATAGGACATTAGAATTACTGTGAATCATGTATTCTAAAAGTTACTTGCAAACCCTATACAGTCCAGAAGCGCTATCAGAAACTCTAAGTACAATTGATCAAATTCCTTGCTGCTGCTAAAGATGGTTTATTCGGAACATACAAAAGGTCATAGAATCATAGGATGGCTTGGGTGGGAAGGGACATCCAAAGATCACCTAGTTCCAACTCCCCTCCCATGGGCAGGGTTGCAAACCACTACATCAGGCACTCGATCAGGTTGCGCAGCGCTCCATCTAAGCTGGTCTTAAACACCTCCAGGGATGGGGCATCCACTACCTCCCTGGACAACCTCTTCCAGCACCTCACCACCCGATACCTAATACCAGACTACCCACTGATGGATTTCAAAGGAGGAGTGACAATATTTTCCAGAGCTAGAGCTCCTGTAATAAAACTGCAGGCTGCTCTGTAAAACTTTCATCACTTTGATAGAAAATACAAGACACAGTCATAAATCAATTTTTTATTTTGATAAAATCCTCATAAATATCAAAGCACTGGATCAGCTCCACTATTTTCAATACATAAAAACATGTACAAGTTTTGTTTCTGATATAAAGCCTTACTGCTTTCTCATCTCGGCAAGAAGTTTTGTGTGATTTGTTAACATTTTGTTCATATTCTGCAGCTACTTACATGACCAGAAAATATATCAGATCCAACACTTAGTCTAACAAAGGGTCTGAAAACACACAACACACTCGCGTTCTCTCCGCACACACCTTGCAGACATCCTCACTCAGAAAGAAGCAAACTGATGTCTTTTCAGCTGCATTCTTCTTCCTATGCCAGAAAACAAAAAGTGCCGGCAGGTTTTTCCTCTTTGGTTAGTATTTGTACCTGCTGCTGCCAAATGCCTTATATTTATCCCATGGCCTATTTGTGTTCATTCCTTCAGAAAACAATCAGAAGGCATTGAGAGGCCTTGCAGCAGTAGCACCTATTTTCAGAGGGAGGAGAAGATAAAAAAAAATAATAAAATACACCTGTCTCAAACTAAGCTAAAATATCTATGACTCTATGTCTATTTTATTCAGTTAAAGAAGGCATATAAAGACAATCCTGTTTATGATTTCCCTCATATTTGCCCATCTAAGATAAAAAGACCTGTTGAGGTAAGAGGCACAGTATATAAAACCTACGAAAAAACAAACTGATAGAGAGTAGTTGTGAAAGATGAGGTCAGAGGTACTATAGAGGCAGTTGCTGCCTGTGAAGTCTTTAGCTGCCTCTCTCCAGTACTGCTGGTTTTCACTATCTTGTTCTCACAGTTTTAGGGTAATCTACCTATACAAGCTACATTCTATGGCAAATTCATTATTATTGAAAATAACAAAAATTAAATTGGCTTAAATCAAACAATGAGATTCAAAAAAAAAAAAAAAAAAAAAAAAAAAAAAAAAAAGAAAGAGCTCCTGAGAGTAACACAGGCTCAGGTCAGTTCACTAAAGACAGACATTTCAAGACATTGCTACCATGAACTAATCTGTTATTGGATATTGATTTGATTCTGATTTCTTTGGCTTAAGGGCTGTCTTAGGTCTTTGAATACAAGTGCAGCGACTCAAGTTCATCTACAACAGGAGAGCTTCAGCATGCTAGGAGATATTCCATTCCTAAGCAATGCTGTGTTTATTGTATGGACCAGTCTAAAACAAGGGCTGCCTCTGCCTCTTGAAGACTATTTTATGTGGTAGGATTCTGATGCTACATGGACGTGGTATTCAGTCCTTACTGCTCACCAGATGCAACAGACTGGATTTAGGCATGAACTCACAGATCCCTTTGTGACTGTGTAGTTTTCAAGGTTTGGGACAATTACATCACTCTATATGGCAGAACTCAGGAATACCTAATCCACCTGAAATGATCCCAAGACGTACAAAATCTTCATTAAGTTAAATGTTATGTTAAAGACGGGAAGAATAATTCCAGAACATCCTGTACTGCCATTAATACCAGGGATCCTGTTCAGTAATTTGGTGACAATTTCTGGACAACTCCTTCACCACACTAAATCCTTCCGATAACACTCTGTGCATGTAACACCGACATCTCAATGCTCCCACACCAGCGCACACAAACACATTGACCTGTTAACATCAGTGATGAAACTGCCTGTCTGTGAGCAATGACTGCATAGTAACCAGTAATTCAACGACACCTGTCTGTTATAACAACTCACCAAAAAATAAAAATAAAATCACAAAGTATATTAGCAATGACAATTAGGCCTTTGGTGTCAGAGGTGGCCTATTCTCGCTTTACACCTTTAATTCCTTCTGACTTCTCGGCCCTTTAGGGGCTGTGGAGGGCGGTAGTTCCGCAGCAGGCAGCAGGCCGCCTCGTCCTCAGCTGTGCTCAGGAGGCTGCGGAATTGGGCGAGCTGCAATCGAGAGACACAGAATGTTCAGCAGGAAACCCTCACACTCACACTAATGAAAAACCATGTTGTAAATACTAAATATCTAATTCAGATCTGAAGTTTAATACTTGGCCTAATTTCTAATATTTCCAACATTTCTTATTTCTATGTACAAACTTACTTCCTTTCTAGGTTACCAAGGGTAGGATAGCACAAAAATCATTTCATTTTAATATTGCATTGAGTTGTAGAGCACTTGGTACCTTAATTGCATTAAGAACAAAAAATGCCAGTGCTATCTTTTTCCATGCCACGGCTAATATTTATAATATTTATAATGCTTATAATATTTATAAGTGGGCAGTAAACTGTAGAGTCCCCAAAACAATTCCATTTGAGAAGTAAAATTAAATGGTCAAACAGTATCTGTCATGATATGAACCACATTTTTAACTTTGTATATGCTTATATTTATCTGAAAACAGCACATTTGTACTTCAATTTATAAGATTATAGAGTCTGCAAAATAGTAAAGAATGGCTGTAATTTGCATCCTTTCCAATGCTGCATCCTTTGAACCTGTTACACATGGGTGTTTTCATACAACGTCTCACATTTTTAGATATATTAACTATAAATTAGCCCAGGTAAGAACTTTTTGACCTGAACAATGGATTGTCTTTGGGAAATTCATATCTTAATGCAAATTTTCAGTCCTAGATTGTGCTGCAATGAGTCCTGCAAGACCACACTTGAAGGAGTGAGGAGGAGATAGAGATGAGAAAAATGGAAGCATGGAGAGAATACACAATTCAGAATCAGTTAAAAACAGAATTCAAGGTCACTTAAGTTAAGAAACGTCCCATTCTGTGAACTATTTTAAGGCCTTGTGCAAAGATTGGAGCCATCATTTCTGCTGAGCAAGTGGCCCAGTGTATCGAATCTTACTTAAGTATTTGAAGTATACCAGCCATGAATTAGACAAATGCTGTGGTGCAAGATTCTTGAAATTTACAGCAAGACAACAGTATTAGTAACATATTGTAAGTGACATACTTACAAACTTCCAGTATTAAAAGCTTTAATCTGATACACTTTGGTGTCTCTGCTGTTAAAAACACTACATACCAAATGATCAGCCCACTGGGTGTCACTGTTGCAACATGAACATATAATGCGCAGCTTAATTTAACATCGTGGAAGTAGACTAATTTTTTGTTTTTGTTTTTCAATTTCGTAAGGTATGCAGTGTCAGAGTCTGCAAAAATTAATCCTTTTCGGTGGCATTTACCACTGAAGCCTTACAAAAGCCTTATTTCTACAGTAGCAAAAAATCAAGATGTACCTGTTCAGAACAAACGCTTATGGGCTCTCTCAGGACAATCCAGATGACACTTTCAAGAAGAGGTGGAACAGTGAGAGAGCCAAAGTAAGTCCAATAGTCCAGGGATTTGGGAAGCAGGCAGCTAGGATCAAAGTTGGTGAACAACGCTCTCTTACCCTGAAAATTAAAAAGAAGCACGTTGTGGTCATAAGAAATAATAAGAAATTGCTTCTTACACAAGTGCATTGGTGCCTTATATCTATTATTATTATTTTTTTTTTTTTACATGCACAATTATTTAAAAGCAAGAGACAGGAGAAATCATGTCAAAGCAGGAAAGGCTTGTTCCATTATGGCAGAGGCTGGTAGCATCCTGGATGAGCACAGCAGGGACCATGAAGGTAAGAGGAGTAGCAGCCAGGTTACCAGAAACAAAACAATGAAAGGAGCTACTGATATCAAGGAGTTTTTTAGAAGCATTTGTTCACCTTGAGTCTGATGGTGTCCAGGCGGTCGGTGATCTTCTTCAGCTGAGGGTTGCATTCACCAATCTATTAAACAAGAGAAAGAAAAATGTAATACTTGAGCTCTGAGAAAATATGTCAAAAAAGATAAAAATCAGAAACCAAACACATAATGAATCTGCTTCATAAAGATTTAGTTAAGTGACCATAAGTGACTTAAGTGTGCTAAGAAAGACAGTGAAACTTTCTGAGTCATTATAAGATGAAATGGAAAGTGAGAGCTCCTGTAGCACAAGTATCTCTTTTACACCATCACTGTTAATAACTTTGGGCTCATAATGCAGATTTATTGGTGGGGGCTGAAGCATTCTTTTCTTACCTTCAGAAACACAGCCATGACTGCCAATCCATCTGACTGACGAGCTGCCTCGACAAAACTGGAATATTTTTCAGCATTCCAGTGAACTACATGAAGCTGAAAAGCAAGAGGCACAGACAGCATCAACTCTCGCTGAACTGGAAGAGTCACAGATTAATACTGGAACTTTACTGGTATCAATATTCTACTTCACTTATTTGCATTCAAAGCCATTTAGTTTTCTCACCGCAATATTTATTGAAATTGGCAAACACACAGTTCACACAAATGGCAGCAAGCATTGCCAGTGGCTGGCATTACCTAGCAGCAATCAGCATGGCACAGTGCCTGACAAACCACTGTCAAGTCCCAGATTTTGAGGCTAAGACAAGACATCCCCTGGTTATGTAACTAAAGCTAAGGCTTTGGGTACAGCTGATTTTAATGAGTGATTGAAAATCATGGGGATGTCATTAGTACTTTGTTCTTCTTTTTCCTAATCAAGCTTTTAGTAAATCAGCCACAAACAGAAAATGGGCAGAGGAACACGTTAAACTTGCACAGACCTCTTCTCCCCTGTTAAGTTTAAGCTGAATATCAAAATTTCATCTTTGAAGCATTCCAAATGTCATTTTCTCTGATTACTAGTAGTTAGGAACTTAAAAGTGGCTTGATTATCTCAGGTTTGAGCATTTGAATTTCCAACAGGCACTATTCTGCAACTGTCCTATGGTAGTTGCTTAAGAACTTGAAGACACCCACAAGGGTGAGGATCCCTTGCTATCTGCCTCCTGGAGACAGGAAAAGCCCATGGTGTCTACCCCCATACCGCTTCAGTTCCTCCTGCTGAGCCAGGATGCCTAAATCCTGCCCAGGCTCAGCAGTGGGAGCTCCTGGTTCCCCAGAACACCCACACTGAGCAGAGTTCTGACTGCCAAACTGCAGAGAACAGACACACTGCACTCAGGACCAAGTACCTCACAAATGTTAATTCCTCCCACAAATCCTCAGTGGATTACTGCATCTTATTTCCCACAGTTTTTAGATAAGAGAGGCTCAGAAGCAGAGCAGGGGATTGCCTTTTCTAAAATTGGTGAGCATCTTCTCAGACTTTGAACTTGACTCCATAGGAGTGCTGAAAAACAGCTCCGCTGAAAGACTTAAATGGGGATGAACCCCTGAAATGAGGGCTTCTCATTGAAATGCAACACATTAAGATCTCCAGTATAAGAAAAATTTGGGAAAGCTGGAACTCACTTTAAAGGGTTTATATGAGAAGCAGCACAGCAAAAATTTCAACATAGTTGAAATACAGATCTAGGAAAGTCAAGATTTTGACTCCACACCTCAATCATTGCCTAACCTCTATGAGCTTCAATTTTCCATATCTGTAATACAGAGCTGTTACTAGTTGTTACAGGATGTAATTAACATTTGCTGAACACTTGGGTTCTAAATGGCTGAAACATAACTTTCAGCAAGTAAGGAATTCTACTGAAATCAATAATAACACACATGCTCATGATGAAAGACATGCTGGCTCACAGTTTCAGAATCCTTGAAGGAAAGTTGCTTACAAGTGCTATTAATTAAACCAAGAAGAGAACAGAGTCCATCAAACCACTCTGAGGTGAACTAGTATCCTGGAGCTCATGGTGCCTGCACCACTCATGATTAGAGGTTCAAAGAAGCTACATCAAACAATTTTTAAACAATTCCATTTTTACATACACAAAAAGGAAACAGAAACTCTCAGTCGGAATTGACTTTTATTGTGGATTTTAAAAAAGAAAAAAACAACAAAGAATAAAAAGCAAAATTCTCATAACTAAATAAGACTCCATCAGAATTTTGCCAGAAGAACCCCAAACCAGCCCCCAAAAGATCAAAACTCCCAAACAAACAGAGCTGGGAAACACTTTTGGTACAGCTCCCGTCTCAAAGGCTTGTGACTTCTCTTTTAAGGAATATATACCGTCTTACCACCACTGTGTCATTGCAGCTTGTGAGGAGACCTTGATCAGACCATATGTTGCCACAAAGAATGGAGTCGTGGATGTCTTCTGTTTCCCTGTAGGGTTAGGGGGCTGAGCCTTCCAGTCTTTTTTACCTGCACACTTCTTTCTTCAACACAGTTGATGCTTTTTCTTGAAATCTTGCACATCTTCCTCACAGACATGAGCACTGAAAACATCTTCTTTTCTCCTTTTGATGTATTTTCTTTTGAGTGAGCAGTGCTCAGAAGCCTTGGTCTGAATTCTGGGTTTCTTATCTCATAGCCAAAATGACATCTAGAGAGCTTCTCGTGGAGGGTTACCCAACCAACAGGCAACGGAAAGCTTTTTAGACTGGCTAGAAATTCAGATATTTTCTCCTTCCATTTGGTTTCTTAGATGGGATACACATTTATATTTTCTCAGCTAGAAATTTTGTTTTGGCACTGAATGGTTTTAAAGCACCTCTATTAATTCTTTATATTCCATCTCACCTGGTTCCTGTGGAAAACATAAGCCTTTAAACACTGCAAATGTCACTTTTCCCCATTAGTGTTAGAAAAATGATTTTTTTTCCTTACCACTGTCTCTTAAAGCATTTCCAGCAAAATCTGATAACACCACCGTGCATACATTTCAAATTTTTCTTCTTTAGTATTACAAGACTTTTATTTTTCCACTAGTATTTATACAGTTTACTTCTTTTCAACCCCAGAAAACTCTTCACTCTCTGAACTATTGCCTGATAAAGATCTCAGTCTCATCAAAACACTCCACATTACTTCCGTTTGCAAAGAGGAATCAGTCACTGTCGGACTGAGCACTCTATACGGTGGATTACTCCAACAGACCAAAGAAGACAGAGCAGGAGAGGGCTCTCCATGCCAGAGCAGCCAGTGCACCTGCCCCCTGTGGCAACGCCAGGCCAGAGCTGCCTGACATAGACCTTAGGGTGCAGTTCTCAAGCAAATAGATTCTCCTTTTAGAATGGATCAAGCATGAAACGCTTCAGGAAGACTGCTTAAACACTTCAGGAAGACTGCTTGTCTTTTGATATAATAAAGGGAGAAGGAAAAGTGGGGAATTGAGGGGCAAAATTATTCTCAAAATGGAATGCTAGTCACAGGTTTAGAGGAACAAATGACTCTGCGCCAAGCCTTACCTCTGCCGCATACTTCATCCCATCCACCGCGTGCTCAGAGCCAGCCTCGTCGTTGGAACCCCAGTGGAAGTGGATCTGGCGCAGCCTGTAGGTCCCACAGAGCGGCCCCCCGGTCAGCACTACAAACCACAACACAGGAGAGGGCTTAACTGAAGGAACAGGAGCTCTAGAGGCTATTGGTGTGAGCTTAAACTCAATTAAACTTAAAGCTTCAGTCTCTGGACATTATCCTACTTCTTCTCAAAAGCTCTTATATGGGTTCTCCTTTCTTTGATGTGTTATAAAGGAATTCTTGTTTGTCCAGAATGTGACTATCAAAACTGTGTTGATGTACAGATTAGTGGGTTATTGCCCACTGAAGGGTTACCACCAGGTTATCACCAGGTGTGTCTTGCTAGGGCATTTCTCAGAAGATGGAAAAATGGAAAAGCGTTTCTGTTTGGCAAGTAGTATCCTGTCTTGAATGTATTTGAAAGAATAACTGAGAAATTAAGCTTAAAATAGATTTTATGAGTAAAGGGGAGGATCAGAAAAATAAAATGTGAATAGATTTTTTTCTCCTGTTTGAAGTTCAGAGAAAAGTAGGTAGATCATAAAAAAATTCAAGACTCTTTCCCTCTTTTGCAGCCAGATCCACTTACAGCTGACAGACATCTGAGAAACAGGAAGGAGCAGATGCTAACACAAATAGACACACATACAAGTGCAATATTACTGACATTTAATTTGCCATTTAGTTCAGCTGAACACCAGTGTGGGTGGACATCCACTGTTTTCCCTCTGTAAAGTGATTGTGTTTTTCTAAGCAGTGTTGGGTGGACCCAAGTCTGCATAGACACTTGAACACGAATCACATTCAGAAAAACTCCTTACTCACTGCAGAGCAAATCACTCCACTCTCTCTGCTCCATCCGTGTCTCCTTGGAGGGTATGGGGATTGGTCTGAGATGTTTTACTGGCTCATTGTAGAGATTTTAAAGAGCTAAGATGGAAGCTTCAAGAAGATGATTTTTAAATTAAGAGCACTGGGGAAGACAATAGTCACTTATTTCTTTTTCCAGTTTCAATCCAAAACATAAACCTTGTTGGGAGTAAAATGCCACCAAGTAATTGTAAGAGAAGAATTTATTGGCTTGCCTATCTGCTAACACAAGTAGCCTGGAGAGTGGAAAGAAACTGGAACTGTTTACCTGTGGGCAAAAATATTTAATCTTCTTAACACTTCAGCTCAAGAACTTACTTTTACAGAGCCTACAAACCTAGTGAACAAAGGGGATGGAGTAGTGGCATTCCTAAAATAAATTCCTTCTTTTAAGGACTGAGAACTTGTTGGCAAACAAACCTAAAAATGTGTAAAGATCAGTGTTATACTGGCTGAGGAAAAACAACTACGCAGAAATGCATCAACACTCGATTAAATACTTCTGAAAAACGTGGAAAATGTCCTGATGATGTATTTGTGTCACATCATACAGTGATGGTAAGAATCTTCCATTCAAACAGCCATGAAGCAAGAAATTACTCAGAAATGGTTTAAAGAAAATATCAGTATCACAGTGTTTGAAAGAGTTAGAAAAAGAGGTGTTTGAAACATCACTAAAGTAATTCCGGGGAGTGGAGACAGTGTAGTAACAAAGAGGATAAGCAAAACTACACCATCACAAACTTGACAGCCCAACTTCAGTGCTGGCTGAAGTAAAGAAACAGGTCATACGGAATTAAAAGATCCTAGTGTATTTAGTATCAGTTAGTCCGAAGTTTCTCAAGAAAACAGCACATAGTAGGAGTGTTTACTTCACAAGGGTGCCACAGAGGCCACATTTTGGCCCTAGAAAATTCAATACTTTTTCTGATCAATGATCTGAAAGAAAACAAAAACATTACTGATGGTTTATCAGTAACAAATACCAGGGAAGATAGTGAAAAAGTCAGTTTACAGATGCAGAAAGATTTGAATTTTTTTATAAGTAATGTATGAAAATGGCTGAAATGTAAAGCTGTGCATGTATGACTGAAGAATGTGTTTCATACATAGAAGACAGAGTTCTGAAAGTGACTGAGGATTACGCTTGTAAATTATCTAATCAACAGCTGTCAGTGCTTTGTTGTGACTTGGGCTGTATCCTTGGATTTATGGCCTGAGGAAAGCAGTAGGAAGAGAATCATATTACCCCTGGTTTCCCACCAGCGTAAGCCTCCAGAAATACGGTGTTTGAGGTCTTATCACTTCACAGATGGAGTTAAAAAGTGGAAGAGGCTATTGGTGTACTTCTTTTTTAATTTATTATTTAAAGAAAATAAATTTAAACACTGTGTTGCTCTGACTCACACCAGAAATAATTTGTGATCTTGACTTTTTAATTGTGAGAGTAATCAACAACTAGAACAACCGGAGGCAGTGGAAGATTTGTCGTTGCTGGAAATTTTGAAAGCAGGTGATTGAATGTTTTTGTAAGAGATGTGTTTTAGTTCACTCACACCTACTAGACCTGAAGCAGAGATTAATCCTGGGAAGTCCAGTGGCCTCTGACACACACAAGGCTGGACCAGATCTCTGCCAGTCAGCTGGTGGCTCAGCTCAGGCAATATCCAGTGTTGCACAGAATGAGAGAAGATTTCAGTCAGACTAAGACTGTTCAGGAAAGCCAAGCAGGACGTTGCCTCCACCTCTGTCTGTCCCTGTTGCCACTATCAGCCAACAGGTCCTCGTACTGAGGGACAGGGTGATCACAAATTAGTCCCCCTCTGTCTTTGATCCTCAGCTAAGTCTCACACATCCACATGAGGATTTTACTGCTTCAAGATACTGCACTCCTACAGTTTCAGAGGAGGGGTGGTAGCAAGTTTGCCATCCAAAAGAAGCCTCTAATGATGCAGGCATTAACATTACAAAGACTGCACTAAATCAGAGAACTTCTAAATAAGAATTATTGCTTGAAAAAGGGAAGCTACACACCCCTATAAAAGACTGGGACAATGACACTCTTCAGAGAAGAAAAGAGATCCCTAGGGATGTTTTTCATTTGTTCTGCGTGGTTCTTTCCTGACATAAGTCCAAGCATGGGTCATAAAAAGGAAAAAGATGTACAGCCAAACCTGCAACTAAAGTCAGGTAAGATTTGAGAGATTTGGTTGGAATTAACCTGTAATGAGACACAAAGGATTAATCCACAGTGAAAGAGCAGGATTTGCAAAATTGTGCACAACACTGCTCAAACTGGGATGCTGGCACTATCGAGTTGGTTGGGGCACATCAACCTTAATGTGCAAAGAGGGAATCCTAGTGCTTCCCAAGAAATGCAACCTAAAGTTCCTCTGGAAATCTGATTCCACATCCCAACAGACTGAAAGACAGGGGAATGGGAATCTCACCCAGAGGAGCAGAGCCTTACTGGTTTGAGGAGGTCACATCTGGCAGAGAGATATTCCCAGGCTGCGCTCCATTCAGGAAACAGAGGAAGAAAACACAATGCAATAGGAAAGGAACAAACCTGATTTGTTCACAGTGTCATCAAACTCAACACTGGTGGAGTGCCCGTTGTTCAGAATGATTTTAGCAGAAGCTGGATCGTAATTGGGATTTAGAGGACGGAGAGAGGGGTCATACTTGGTTTCCTCAGTTTTGATGTCAATTGGTGACTGGCGGTCTCCATTAGCGACAGGAAAAACCTCCTTCCAGTGGGCAGGCCCTGTGAAGGATTGGAGGAGAAGCTTCGTAAGGCAAAAGAGCCTCTGCCTGAATTTTTCTTGCTTGCGTTATTTTAAATTCAAAATGAGTTCAACAGAAAAACCCAGATCAAAATATTCAGTTACTTTTGTTGCACTGTGTCACTACAGCAGCTCTTGGGATCCCTTCACATATCTTGCTTAATGTCTGCAGGGATGGGGCTTCCACCACCTCCTTGGGCAACCTGTTCCAGTGCTTCACCACCCTTACTGTAAAAAACTTTTTTCTTATTTACATTATTTACATTTTAATCTCCCCTCTTTTAGTTTGAAACCATTTCCCCTTGTCCTATCACATAGACTCTGCTAACAAGTCTTTTCCCTTCTTTCTTATAGCCCCCTTTTAGATACTGAAAGGCCATGTGCAGAGCTAATGATCTATCAGTATTATAAAGAGCATAGCAATTGTTTTTCTAAGCATCCTAAAATGGAGCACTAGGTATGTCTGACAGAGTGGTGTTTCTTCAGTGACTAAAACTGTCTCATCCCCTGGCTTAGCATGGGTAAGAAGCATAATAATTCACTTAACTAAGAGAGAACAGATATTACAGAAACATAAATACAAGCAACAGAAACTCAGCTTGTAAAATTTGCACGACCAGAAATCATTAATCCCTATACGGAAGGTAAATGATTTCATTCTAAAAACCAATCTGCTGTTTTGGATCTCTCTGTATGTATCAGCACTTCAATAAACAGAATGGCAAAAAAAAAAAAAGGCTTAGGTTGTAGTACACTATGATTAATAGCCTCACATCAAAAGGAGTCATAGTTTTCTGCCCTGGACTTCAACAGCAGTGAACATAGCTCAGAAATCTGCAGGTGTGGGATAGCCCCAGCATGCAGCAGTGAATCAGGGCGGGTGTGGGGAGCTGCCTGAAGAGCCACCTGGTCTCACTGCCCCAAGCAGCATCCGGAGACATGAGAGCCGAGAGGTCTCTTTCACAGAGCAGCCAAGGCTTAGGCTTCAAGAAGAACAAAGGCCTTTGGTCTTGAATTTGTTACAAAGTAATTTTGCTAATGACTTAATTAACCCATTAGGCAAAACACTCCTGGTTTGAAATACAAAGCTGTGTAAATGTAATTCTTCTCATTTCACAAACGGTGGTAAAAGACATTCAATATGTTGATTTACTACAGTTTAGCATACAATATAGTTTTAGTTGTGCTTGGATGCTAGTACCTTGCAGTTAGACATGCACTGCACAGTTTTAGTCACTGAAGAAGCACCGCTCTGTCAGTCATACCTAATGCTCCATTTTTGGATGCTCAGAAAAAGCATATTGCTACTTAATTCTAATACTTAGGATATACTGGAGTAAAATATACGTTAAACCACTTGGACTTGCTGCTCCATCTCAGCAATAACTATAGTTACTGTACAGTAAATAGTGAGTGATTTGCATTCATAAATAGTAAATATGGGACAAAAATAGGACCTAAGTGTGTGACTCTGACATTAGCCAATTATTCAACAATAAACTTCAGTCATTGCACCTGCTTTGGTGTTTGTCCTTGGCTCAGATGACCAAAGCCATGTTCTCACTTTGGTGATTAAGCACCTGTCAGTAACACAAGATTGCCAGAAATCTCTCCTTACATACACAGAAAAATGAAAAGAGATTTAAGCTTATTTTATACAACCTTGTTTTATTGAGCGGTATTCCTTACTAGAACATCTACAAGCAATCCTACTGCAATTACCCAACTCCTGGGAAAACTGGCTCAGCTCATTTCTACTGACCTCATCCCAAAGAAAGCACTGTGTATGACTACAGGAAAATATGTCACTGCATTTGGAAGTCCACAGACATGATGTTCAAATGCATGTCATACAATCAGATTTAAGCCAGTGGGAACTCCAGCACAAAAACGTCTTCTAAATTCAGACCTGGATTACATGCCTCCATTTCATTATGATGGCAAACACATGGGATGTGATTTGGATGCAGTGAGCCTCTATACTTGCATAAATACCATACATACAGGTGAAAACTTGATATTCTGGGGAGACCATTTGGTACCATACGCAGAAAATTGATCAGTTTGGTGTGGGCTGAACTTTGGAGGAGCACATCTTCCTTTATTTCTAAGGCGGGTGTGTTGCCTAGCATTCAGGGGAGGGGCAGGTGGGAGTTAGGGACAGATTCTGCACCAGAGGGCGGTGGGCTGCCCAGGGCAGTGGGCGCGGCCCTGAGTGCTGCAGTTCAAGGAGCATTTGGACAGTGCTCTCAGACAAAGGGTTTGAATTTTGGGTGGTGCTGCGTGGAGCCCCGAGTTGGACTCAGTGATCCTTATGGGTCCCTTCTGAGTCGGGATATTCAGGGATTGACTCTATATTATACACAAAATGCTTGCAAGTCATCCAGTTACATACTCATTTCCAATAATATTAGCTCTAATTAAAACAACTGAAAATTCATAATGGGTAAAATTAATAATGGGCAAAATGTAGTGCTGGTTTTTTACTACAGATATCTAAACAACATCATTAATCTTCATATCCCTTTTTATTTACAGAACTCCTCAGTGTGAGGGTTGGAACAGACCCAGTGACATGTCTGCAGTAAAACACAATATATATAATACTTTCCACATAATTTATCAAGCAAGGAGCAAACTTAAGGCAGTGGATTCCCACTAGGGATTTAGTTAGAATCCCTAACTAAAGTGGGAATTTCTGCCCTGCACTGCAGCCAGTGCCCAAGATCTCAGCATTACGCCTCTGTGTGTAAGCACTACCAGAACCACAAGGAGAACAGCAAGGAAACAGGCCAAGGTTTGCATGGAAATAAAATAGTGCCTCTTAGCATTTCAGAAATACATGCATCAAAGCAGTGAGGAAGATTTCATTCTCTGCATACCAGTCAGCCTTATACATAGATACACCATAAACGCAGACAGGGATCTGTAATATTTGATGGTTTATGCACAAAGTGATTTAAGCAGCACTTATTGCTAAGGGGCAAACAGGTTTTTCCCCAGTTAAAAAAGAAACAGCGCTTTTATCCCTGCGAGTAACAAATGCAGAGGTCAGAGTGAATGCAGATGGCTCCCCCACTCTTCAGGAAGTCAACTTTAATATACAAGTGCATAAAATTTAATTAACTTCACTCTGCTGCTACCTCCCGAGTAGCAAAAGCAGATCTCAGTTTCAGAGAAGCTATTCAGGGCCATGTGGGTAAAAATATGGTGCAAGAGGCACAGCAATTTCATGCTTCCACTGTTCAGCTGAACAACAGGCAAAACCAACGCAATAAATACATGGAAAGAGTTAAGAAATAGAGTTGATGCTAGGGAAGGGAAGTCAGGTGTTGGACACCCAACATCTCTCCTTTACTCTTCTGTGGGCTCGAGGGGCAGGGGGTGGAGTGCTGGGGTGCAGCCCACCTCACAGTGGCCAGGAGCTGAGGGAGAGTGGGGAGAGACAGCCAAACTCCACCCAAACATGTTATCAGCCAATAAACACAACTTAGGGGCAGAGAGGGGCCTCAGGAGGGTCCAGGGCCACCCCGATAGAAATTCTGGTGCCCTCCCCTTCCTAGAAGCCAGAAGGAGGGCCAGGATAAGAGAGGGAAAGGGGCTGCTTATCTGTGCCCTGCAGGTGAAGTTTTGCAGCACCCTTGGAAAACACGGGGAGAAACACATGGAAAAAAAACAAAGTCTTGTGGCTTTTTTTTTTTTTTTTTCAATTGGTTGGAAACAGAAATGCTGAGGTATAACAGGCTGACTCCTGTTCTTACCCCTGCCATCAGAATGGTTCCAAAGAATGTTTATCAATCAGGTGATAGGCGCTTTATATATAAAAGTATATATATAAATATATATACTAAAAAAAGCTCAAAACAAAACAAAAACAAGAGCCATCAGCATCTCATGGGGATGGGGAGAGGCACACAGCAGCAGACAGCACTCAGTTGCTGTGGCACTGTGGCTGTCCACTGCCAGCCAGTTCTTTGGGAACAGCGCATCTACCCCAGAGGAGAGGGAACAAAAACACCACGAAGAGAAGCTAACATGACTCCAAGCTCTGAGCAGTACCTCTGCTGTGTGCACTGGTGCGTAGAATCAGAATTAGAGAACATCCCGAGTTGGAAGGAAGCCACAAGGATCACTGAGTACAACTCCCAGCTCCACACAGAACCACCCAAAAATGTCTGAGAGCACTGTCCAAACACTACCTGAACTCCGGCACTCAGGGCCGTGCCCACTGCCCTGGGCAGCCTGTTCTATGCCCACCGCCCTCTAGCGCAGAACCTGTCCCTAACCCCCTCCCATGGGGTTATGGCAGCTCCACGCCATAAATTCATGTCAATATATATATATACTTTTCCTCTTTTTGCTGTCGCAGTGCCTTATTGCCCTGTGCACTAAAAAAATACAAGCTGCCCCATTTGTGTGACCCCCGCAGCTCCAGGAGCTCTCCCATTCCCACCTGCACGCACTGGAGCACAGCACAAGAGCAGCGTCCGTATTAGTTACGGATCAGAGCAGAGCAGCGGCATTAAGCCTTCTGCTGGGAGCATCTCGGCTATTCCACGAGCGCTGAGATGAAGGGAAGCACGAAACAACCCAGACCCCAAAGCTTCTCCCCTTGGGTGTGAAACGACAGACCCCGATCCCGGCATCCAGCAGCAGAAAGGGACACAGCCGGAGCCAGAGGTAGCGCCGGCACCGCCCGCACCGCGATGCCGCACAGCGAACGCTCACAGAGACGCGCCCGGAGCGCCCCGCGGGGACGGAGGCAGAGCCGGATGCGCAGCTTCGCACCGCACCACTCCATCCCAGGCAGCCCCGGACAGCTCCGGGAGCCTCCGCTCCCGGCCCCGACGCCCGTACCGTTGTGCTCGTCGTATCCCCAGTGCAGCATGGCTCCGGCCTCAAGACGCGATGCAATGCGACGGGACGGGACGAGACACGAGACACGAGACACGAGACGCGAGACACGAGACGCGAGAAGCGGCCCCGCTGGCCCCTCCGCCCGCTTTGAAGGCGCCGTGCAGCGACGCCCCGCCGCGATAAGCGCCCGCCCGGCCCGGCCCTGCCCCGCGGCGCGGCCCCTTGGGGCCACCCCCACCCCCCAGCCCAGTGGGGCGGCTCCCGGTGCCCCATCGCCCCGCGGCCCCCGGCGTGCCCCGGCGGGAGGCGGCCCCGCGCAGCCCACGCGGAAACGCTTTTTTGTGTTCAAACTCCTGCCGAAGGGCTGTCGCCATGCGCTGCGGTTCCCGGCGCCGCCGCCCGCCGCCACCAAACCGCGCTGCGAACGGCGGCCCCCCGGAGGGGAATCCCGGGCCGGTGACGTCAGGGCTTCCCCCGGCGCTCAGTCGTGACGTCAGGCGCGCGCCGGCTGCTCGCGACAGCAACCATGGGGAAGAGCCGGGCGCGGAAGGCGGCGAAGGCGGCCAACGTCTTCGCTATCGCCCGCGGCGCTGCCGCCGGGAAGGCCCGCGGGAAGGGCCGGGCGCGGCCCGTCACCTCCGGGCTGAGGAAGGTGAGTGGGAGCCGGCGGGGGTTGAGCTGCTTCGCTGCTTCCCCGGGGCTGCGGGTTTGCGCGTGGTGCGGTCGCGGCCGTGGTTCTCCTGGGCTGCATCGAAAGCCGCGTGGGCAGCAGGGCGAGGTGATCTGCCGCGCTGCGCTGGGAGAGCGCCCGGAGTGCTGCGTCCGGATGGGGACAGCTCAATGCAGGAGAGACGTGGGCCTGCTGGAGCGCGTCCAGTGGGCCGCAAAAATGATCCACGGATGCAACACCTCTCCTATAAGGACAGGCTGAGAGAGCTGGGGCTGTTCAGTCTGGAGAAGAGAAGGCTGTGGGGTGACCTGAGAGCGGCCTGTCAGTATCTAAAGGAGAGATACAGGAAAGAAGGGGACAGACTCTTTAGCAAGGTCTGTGGTGGTAGGACAAGGGCAAATAGGTTCCAACTAAAAGAGAGGAGATTCAGACTGGATATAAGGAAAGCTTTTTACAGCAAGGGCGATGAGGCACTGTCCCCCACTGCACACTGCTCAGTCAGCTGTGCAGAGTGAAATGGCAGCTCCTAAAAAAGGCCCTTTGAGATCTTCTCGTTCTGCCACAGAAAGCCACCTGAGGGGTTAATCTGGCCAACAGACAGGAACACAACAAACTGTGGAAATAAGCAGGGAGCCCCGAAACAATTTCTGTTGCTGGTGTCAAATCTACACTTAGTCTAAAGGGCTCTGTGTAATAAAGGGAGAAACAGGTTTAAAAGCATCTTCGTGAGAAGTCAGCAGCTTATTAGGAGTAAAATTTTATTCTGTGCGTTTGAAGCCGTATTCTTTAATTCATTAAACCTTTGGGGAGTTACGTATCTTTAAGCAGTATTGTAAAATGCTCAAAAAAATGTGTTTAAATGGGCTTGTTCCTCAGTAGATGAAACTCTGTAATAACTATTCAAACAGCTTTTGATACAGACACGCATCCCAGCTGCAGAGCCTCATTCTGCAGAGCAGTCCCTGCCCGAGTACATGGGGTGCTGGGTACACAGACTGACCCTTTTGGCACTGCTGAAGCTGAGAGCTGCCAACAGGCTCTCATGAAAAAAGGAACACCTGTGTAACCTGAATTGCCCACAGCCCCATATACTCTAATTTGAGCTAGGAGCTGAGCCTTTATTTCTCGAGTCACCCTATAGTTTATTATCAATTAAACTGCTAATCTAAATAGATTGTTTTATTGGCCTTGTGCCCTCACTTTCTTACTGCTGGTCCTCCTGGCCGCTGTCTCAGGAATGAATGGAATTATTGTTAATGTATTTGTGCTCTGAAATTACAGCAGCTTTGAAGGCAAAAGGCATAAAATATGTGTAACAGTTCACAGTTTGCTTCTGCCTATATAAATTGCTGAGATGTGAATGAAAGCGCAGCTTTTGGGACAGCAGGAGACAGCCTGCAGTTTGGGGTGTGCGGCATGCTTCTGGAACAGGTGCGATGTGAAGTGCTGTTGTATGGCCAAGATCCTGCCCAACGTGTGGTGGGTTGTTGTGAGCTCCCTTCCCAACACAGCAAGTCTGACCGCTTTCATGATTTTGCATTTATTACAACATTTGTACATGACTCAGCAATGTAACTGACAACCAACATTCCAGTATAAAAACGTTCCTACTCTAATGTTGTAAGACATATAACATATGTTATATGTATGTTATGTTATATGTAACACATATAACATTAGCTGCTTAACAGTTGTACGGAAATGATGCCGGTGCAATTTCAGTTTAGAACACCAATGTGTGCTGTTTTTTTTCTCCTTACAGATAAACATTTCAAATGCTGACAAAGTGAGCAAGATAAATAAAGCTTTTGCTGAAATTCAGAAAGAAGTACAGCAACTATCGAAAGGTACTGCAGCGGAACCTCCAAAGAAACAGCAGGTGATTTCCCTTTGTGAAAATCTGAGGAGGGAAGTGAAAGGGATGTACATTACTAAAGCATTATATTCTGACACAAAAGCTGCAGGCAATTCTTGTAGTGGCTTTAAAGTTACAAAGCCAGCTTTATTAACTTCAGCTGTGGGGTAATGCTGAAATCTGGCTGTCATAGTCAAGTGCCCTATAACTATTAACGTTAAGGGGACAAAAGGGCAATGGGATTATACAGAGTACAGGTGAACCCACCCTGGCTGGTGGGGAAGTAAAGGGAACTGGACAAGAGCTGAGTATTGCGCCTGGGGTCATCAAGTTTCTGTGTGGCTGGGAGCAGCAGAACAACTGCCAAATACCCCAGGGTGAGGCTGAAGGAAAAAGAAAGCACATGTGATAGTGCTGCTGGCACAGCAAGAGGCCAAGCAAGGCTGTTGGTGCCAGCAGCCCTACTGCTGCTAGCTTGCTATTGCACATGGCTGGGATCTTGGACTGTCCCACTACTTCTGCACTAGTAGGGCCGTACATGACATAACATTCAATTTGACCACTTGTGGTGTAAAGCAGCAGTATTTTTCTCCCTGTTTCAAAATTGTGCTGTCCTAAGTATTCCCTGAACTAAGAGGTGTGCCTCTTTCCGCAGGGCTATGTACATTACTGATGTGACACTTTGTCTTTCACTTGCAGCACAAATCATTGGCTGTTTTTTTCTTTCCTTTTTTTTCCCTCTCCCAAACACACAAAAAAATTGATCTGTACTTTAAACTGAAACTTATCTTTTATCAGGTTACTACACCTTCAGAAGAGGAACCAGCAAATGTGGATGCTGCCACGAGTCTACTATCACAGCTGTAACGCATACGGGATGATGAAGAGATTCCAAGAACTGAAGGTCACACAGGCTTTGTTTGTAAAATTTTATTAAAAAAATCTTGTTAATATACAAGTATTGGCACACTTTAATACAAACTACAAACAGACCTTTCCTATCATCTAGGAAAGTGGAATGTCAGAAGTCAGTGTGAGAAACTTAAAGTGCTAAAACAGAAGGCACTTCACAAAATTGGTTCACTGAAACAATTAAGCATAACTCAAGTTGGTATCCTTCACTTTTCAGCTTGGCAGTGAAAGTTTCAAATTTGATGGGAACGTTATAAAATATTGACAGCTTCTCGGCAGTAAAGCTTCAAAGAAAATGCTGGTAACTGTGAGCAAAGCCTGGTCATTTTTTAAGAAAAACGATCAGAAGGCTATAAAGCATTTTTGCTTTCCTTAGAAAAGAAAACTCCAAAATCATTGGATTACACAAAGGACGCTCAGGTGAAAAATGTGCCAAGATTCCGATAAAAAGCCCTTTTTTTTTTTTTCCTGGTGGTTAAATTCGTTTTGTGAAGTAGTTAAAGGAAGCAAAAGGAAATATACTCCCAGAGTCAGTGAACTAAGAAGTTATACATTCATTATTCAAATACTTAGGTTATGAAGAAGTCTAGAATGTTATCGTTAGAGGTAGATAAGTAGTCTGGTTGACACAATATCTAATAATTTAGTATCTGCACATCAAAGAGATCACAGACTCCTTCATTATCATCCAGGTTAAAGTTGTAGTCATCTCCGGGAGTAGGAGAGAGTCGTAAGAGAGGAAAAACTGTAAAGCAGGAATAGTTTAGTTTAAGTTAAAACACTTTGGAATGCCAGCCCTATCTCATAATCCAGTATGTTCATCCTCACCAGTGCCAGGGTTAGTCTTAATAAGTAAAATATTGCCTTGATAACCTGACAAGCGTGCTAGGACACAGACTGTAACAACCTGTATTGCCTTCAAACTAAGGCAGTGAGTGACATGTCTACACCTTTTTTCTTACTATCTTACGTAAATGTGCTTTGGGTGGAGTGAAAGCTGTGAAATACGGACCTACTCTCTCCTTTTGCAGCAAAGGAACTCCTAAGCAGCTTTTGAAAATTCTGTCAAAAAGCCATCACTTGTATTTATCTCCTTCCTGTTACAATATTGTATCTATTAGTCTTCAGATATTTATTCTGGATAAATAAATTTTATCCCTATTGTACAGAAGAAAAATGGAGGCAGTCAGCTTCTCTGTGCGCTGCATTTCATGCACGGACTTAAAGTCCTTCTTGGAGAATGCAGGAAGACTAACGCAGATGAGCTGGGCACGTAGCTGTTCTCAAACTGGAGGGTATTTCTGTTTTATCCACATATTTTCTTGTCACATTCGTATAACTCCAGCTTCCCTCTTAGATCTTGTAGCTGCATGTTTCTTTCTAGATAAGCCCCAAGTCTGTCTGCTTGAAAAGCAGATATTAACACAGGCTGCTCACAGAGCAGCACGGTTAAATGGGAAAAGGACTAAGCCAGCTGGGTTCAGTGAGATACAGCGGGGGGTCATGGAGTGTATGGAACCACTAGCTGTGGCTCAGTTCTGCATACGTATGGCCAAGGAGATGCAAGACCAGAAAAGGGTTGTATTTGTTCTGACAGAGTAAGAGGCCTGGCCAAGTATCAGTCTGCATGCAGGCATGTAAATATGCTCTGAAATATCTGCTCAAAGCTCATGGAAGAGGCCTGAGGCAGAACAGAATTAAACAAGATTTATTTATTTATTTTTTAAGGCAGCACTCGAGTCATCAACCTGTTCTTTATTTATTCTAGAATTAAGTACTGTTCAGTTACTCATGCATGTAAGTTCTTGCTGGATTAAGGCTTTCATATTTTGACTGTTAAATAAAAGCGTTGCAGGGAACGGATAGGGGTGCAAAGATGAGAATGACAAAGACAGAAGAGGCAGTACAGGGGAAAGAAGTAGTATCATACTGACTCTTGGTAAGAGACTTATCAGACACCTACCAAGAGTGCTGTTCATATAAAAACCATGCTACTACTTATTTAACAACTTCAAGTAAGGATGCTAAATACTTACCATCAGAGGACATAAGTTCATCAATAATATCCCCACCGATATTTCCTGTGAAAACAGGAGCATGTGTTTATTGCAGTCAGCAGATTCTCTGCATTACAACACTGAACTGTGAAGTACAGTACGGCTCACGTGCACACGGTAGGAGCTGTGGAGATAGTGTGCTGTATAGATATATAAAATATATTCCCGTTTTAATCCCTCAGTTTTTCCTGATAAATTTCTCCTGCTCTCCTCAAGCTGTACAGTCAGTCTCTTATAACCCTAAAGCCATATGCAATGAGTAGTTTATTTGATAGCAAAGAAAGGTATTTTGCTCAAAATGAGCTTGCTACCCAGAACTGGCTTGGTGGCTTCAATGGGAGATAAACAAAGGCCTGTCATTTCCTCTGTGGGAAAAGCCTTAATCCTTTCCTCCTTGTAACTCACCGGTAACTTGGCAAAAAGAATGGCTCAGGAAACAGTAAAAACACTGAATAGCAACTGTTTCTTCCTACCTGTGGGCTCCTCCATCTTTGCAATGTCAAATGAGTTTGGCTTGAGGATACAGTTAACGTCCAAAGGGAGCAAAGCCTGATAGTCATTGGAGCTCACTGTAGCTTGGGTGACATCTCCTGAAAGGCTGGGGTACAACACTGAGTCTGGAAGGCTAGGATAAGGAGTTGCTGGAGTCGTACTGTTCTGCTGCAAACTGCTTTCTACAAAGACAGAAAAGCATATTATAAAATCTATTACTGTAAGAAGGAATGTAAAAGACCTGCACATGGCTTTCTCTCTTGAGGACAACAGAGCTAACGTCTGGGTTGAGGTGAGAAGAATCTCTTCCCCATTCCAAACTCGCAAGCTCACTTTTATCAGGATCCCTCAGAAACGTAGACTGTAACACTGACAGCATTTTCTTAAATATTTCCATATTATCCTACAATTACAATTAAAAAAAATACCAGATTTTCAAGCAGTGTGGCTATGTGGAAGAAAGTAAGTGACCCTGTGGCACAAAAGCTGGAACTGGTGCCTGTACTATCTGCTTCACAAAAAGGTATACGTTCATATCATATACTCCATCTAAGGCTGACAATTTCATTCTGGACGGTAGGAAATACTACTACTCTGAAAGAGTGGCCAGGCACTGGAATGGGCTGCCTAGGGAGGTGGTGGAATCGCCGACCCTGGAGGTGTTCAAGGAGTGTTTGGATGCTGTGTTGAGGGACATGGTCTAGTGAGAACTATTGGTGATTGGTGTATGGTTGGACTGGATGATCTTGTAGGTCTTTTCCAACCTTGGTGATTCTGTGATTCCACCCTGCATTCTGGAGAAACATCTCAGATTAACAACCAGGATCACATGCAAAACCTGTTCGGTGTAAGACAATAAGCGACAAGGGGAAAATCTGTTTCCCCAGTCAGACAGAGGACAGAAGAGGAAGAAGCTTTTCCGTAGCCTCTTGAAAGCCGTTAGTAAGCCCCTTGGGATAGTTTCTTAACAGACACCTGCCACGTTATGCAAATTGTTGGTATGCCTTTCTTTTATCTATCACCATTTCTGTTTCTTTCCTCCCCCATCTTAGGTGGAAAAAAATTTAAGCGCACCTGACGGTGTGTCCACTGTTGTTTCTGGCAACTGTTGTCCCTGGTTAAGGCCATGTTCTGGTGGATTTTCAGTAGCTGGGGTAGGTTTAAGGGGAGTCACTGGAGCTGCAGGCTGAGACGGGGTTTGTGCAAGGTCATCGGGTGGAGGAACTGGAAACACCATGGGCTTGGAGGAATTTGATTCTTTGTTTATAAGCAGTACATGGATAGGTCCTGAACTACTTTTAAGATTGATCTGGTATTTCTTCTGTCCATTCTGGCTCTGTAGAGATGGTGTATTAAGAAAGTTATAATTCCCACAGAATTTGGAACTGTACCAAAAATAGTGTTTACATAGACTTATTTCCCATAGTAACCAATGAAGATGTTTAAACAGAATTCTTGATGTACTTTTTACCTCCCAGAAGATACGGTGCTCTTCTAATCAAAATGCTAGGAATAAATTTTAATTGTCAAACTTATCAAATCATATTCAGACAGGAAACAAATATTTAAAACAAATGTAAGTGATCTAACAGGAAACAGGTTACAATTCTGTTATGTATTTACCTGACCAGAACAGTTACAGAAGACACAAACATACAACATTTTGAAGGGCTTATCTAAGTTCTGAATTCAAGTTACATGAAACCTACAGTAGGGCTACATCTTATCAGTAATAAAACAGATAAAAGATTTGTGTACTTTCAGATTTCTTCCTCCTAAACGGAGCTTCAGAACTGTCTTAGCTGGGACCAGCCATGCCACAGTAATTAAGTTCACACTCAGACCAAGTGAACGCAGAATCAGTGAGTCAGTAGAAACAATTTCTTAGCTGATTTGCTAGGCATTCTTTTGGTAGGTTCAGGCTAATTCATCAAACAGGTTTTCAGCAAGTACGTTCCAGAAAAAAAATGAGGATGTGGGAAAGTGGGAAAGGAGCCTGAGGGGAAGGGAACCAAAGTAAATGCATCCCATTTGAAGTTGCTGATGGAATACTAAATCATCTGCTCTTGTCCTCAACAAAAAGTCAAAAAAGCTGCATCACAACTGCTTTCACCACACAAGGAACCGTACCATTGCCTGAGCTGTTTTCAGCACAGATGAACAAAGACCCAGTATCACTGGACCAGCTTCATGGTCCTAGCTTTGGATGCTCTTCTGATATCAGATTGTGTTTAGCCTCGTTAAAAATAGCTTCTGAAACTTCTCCTGTGAGTTTCACCACTCTAAAAGCATTGTGTCTGTCACGCTTCATGCAACACTCTCTCCCAACTACGTAAGGTATCAACCCTATTTAAAACAGAGCAATGCAATTAAAAAAAAAAAAAAAAAGATTAAAGATTGACAGAGGTAAGTAATTTGGCCTCCTCCTCTAATCCTGCCCACTCTTACAAACCCTTCAGCTAAAAAGTCTGCAGTGTGTTTCTCTATTCAGTATGTTACTATGTGACTAAACAAGAACAGCATCTAAACCAAGCCTACAAATCAATCTAAAAGGCATTTTCATAGAAGTTCTGATTTAGCAATACAATACATTTGAAATCTGACACATAAAAGTTACTGCTATTAAGTTCTCAAGGGAATTCAAGACAATTATGCCTAAACTGGAAAGCTGTAACCTTTCAGACTTAAGGAGAAGAGAGAACAAAGAAACCCACTATTATATCTTGTTTCCAATATAAGACCATTTATCGTTAGTTTCTCTTTTGTATACATAGTCTTAAGTGTGCAGAAAAGAACCCTACTTTTTCCCACCCAACACCTCCATTCTCAATTAAGACTAGCTTAATATTTTTCCTTCCTCTCTCATCACAGCCAGAGATAAATCCTCAGCTATAGTATACCTCTTCTTTTCCACTGTCCCCCTACAGCACTCAGGTAAACAAGAAACCAGTACATACCATTTCGGGTATAGGTACTTCTAACTGTGTACCACAAGGTGCTTGAATTGCTAGAAGTGTGTCTCCTGGTTAAATAGCAATTTTTAAGAAAGTGTTAACTGTGCATATTTTTCTTACATCTTGCAGTATATCCACTCAGATAAGATAGAATAATTCTGTAAAGCTACTCAAAATACTGCATAACTCCAGCACAAATACACTTGTGATGGGATTTGCATAGTCCCTGTAAGATCCAAAACCCGATATTTAACTAGCTTCCTTGTCAGCAAAAACAGCTCTTTCATACAGCTTACTGTATTGCTTTGAGGACAGATGACACAGGAAAGCAATAAAACGTTTCAGTAGTTGTCTGTTATCTTCAGTGTCAGCATTTTCAAGTACCTGAACTTAGAACTTCTGCAGCACATCCAACTCAGATGTAACAGGTGACCATAACGCTCACCTGTAGCTTACCATGTGCATTGCAATTTATCAGTTACAGTCAGGACACATCAATTTGCCTTCATCTGTCACTTGGAATAATGCTTTTTTTTTTTTTTCCCTGCCACTTGAGATATATTTTACACGGAGTACAATGCGACTGGTATATTTAAACACCTCCTACATATTTTGTAACAACTAATTCTTTTCAGCAACAGCTTGTTTTGTAAAACTCCACAGCAGTTGTCTAATGTTACATTTTTATTCAAAAAGAAACCCAACCTTCCTTGTGGCAAAGAGTTGGTTTTCAGCTCAGATAAGGATGAGCAACAGTATTCCCTTGAGTAACTCGGGATCCAGAAAGGGTGTCAAGGGAAATAATTTCTGCCAGCAATTCTTGGCAATTTGTTCAAACTTCCTGTACAGAAAGAATCTTTCTTGTTTAGTAGCAGTGTCCCATCTTTGAACTCCAGCCGGCCCCATGTAACATCACAAGGAATTCCTTCTGACTCAAGCTGTCATCAGAAGACTTTAAGAAACCTAGACATGGCTCATCTTCAGTTGAGACAGATCAACAAGCCCTGTCTCTGGCTCTGTTAGGGTCAGAGGCAAACTACTGCAAAGTGTGAAGAGAGAAAAAGACATCCAAAACCAGCACTCTCAAACAGCTGAACTTCCATTCCATACAATCTGTGACTATAACTACACTAGAACCTGTTGGTCATGAACAGTAGAAGATGAATCTGTTTACTTCTGACCACTGTTGAATATTTATTCTAAACACAAAATACTTGCAGGGAAAGGCAGGTTAGTTAGCAAGTTAAGTTTCAAGAAGAAGATCAGGAAATCCCTCACTTCATGAGACACAGCATAGGAGCAACTCACCATTGAAACAGTTACAGATATCTTCATGGGTGACATATGAAAATGTAATTTATGTCAAGGAATATTTTTCTTAAAGCAACATGAAACTGGTATTTGATGCCTTTAAAAAGAAGTTTGTCCAAACTAAGCCTGAGCTTACTGCTGCTACTCAAAGGTGTAATCAAGGCTTGATTTATGATGTTCAGAATGGCTGTTTTAAAAATAACACAGTTCTGTACTGTTAAAATATATATATATATATATATATATATATATGTGAAGAAAATACCAAAAGAGAAGGAGCTGAATAGCTTGAATGAGAAGAGATTCTTTTCAAACAGAAAACAAGTAAAATCTTGTTTTTAAGAACACCATTTACCTCATTAACTTGACTCTATATAATTCAACAGCGTATCAGGATGTCCCAAAAATCACACAAAAAGACTGCTAGAGGGGACTTGAGAGTTCATCTGCAGACCCATTCCCTGCCTCAAGGTAGGATCAATTATTAAGACATTCCAGACAGTTGTTTGCCTCTCCTGTTCTGGAAAACATCCAGTGATGGATATTCCAACCCCTCCCCTGGAGGATTAATTCCACTGCTAACTCTCCCATGGCACGTTTCTCTTCATATCTTACTTAAATCTCCTTTACTACAAAATTTTATAGGTATAGCTTCTGCAGAGCAATTGCAAGTAATGTTAAGTACTTATCATTGGTGCTATCAATAAGAAGGGCATTTTCCTGCTCTAAATTTCAGGTGTGTCTGTTTTGCACAATATCTTGCAAGACAGATAAACACATTACAAGCAATATGGCTGGACCTTTCTGCTTATGGGATATTTACACACGGGATATCTTTCCTGTTCCAAATCTAACAAGCTTCAGATCTTTGACAACTCAATTTATCTTTGGGTGATAGCTTTAACTTTTCAAGAGAGGGAAGTAAAAGGGGGGGAGGGTAGGGGGGAGATTCATGGAAAATACAGCTAAGAAAGTGTAAATCCAAGTGCCTAAAGGCAGTCCAATCAATTTAAAACCAGATACCAGGATTATACTGTGGACTTAAAAATTACTGCAATACACACATATGCTAAATTATTTTCAGGTTACCTTTTGTGTAATCACAGAGCTTAAAAAGTCATGCAAACACCATTTATACTCTTACTGAACCAAAACCTGAAGAGAGAAAAAAAAAAATAGCCTTCCTTAGCCTTTGCTTCTGGATGAAATGGATTACAGCATGTTTCACCCTTTACCTATGCTTTAATTGCCGTTTTAATTCTTGTTCCAAGATGCACACCATTTCTTGAAAAGGATATTGGTGGTTTGTAGAATCATCCATAACATTCTTGATGCTTTGCTGTAGCCACAGTTTCTGCTGATCCAATTCTTTTTCTTTTAGCTCTAGGTCTTCAATTTCAGCTTCAAGATACCTCAGCCTGTCCACGACTTCTTTTGTATTGCAGCCAGCACCTACTCCTCTTAAAAAAAGTATAAAGGTTCATGAAATCACAAGAAGTGAAAATCTAAAAGAACATTTCCTAAGCATGCTTTCAATAATTTGAAAAATCTTCTAAAATTCATTATGAAGGAAATTTACTCTCCCAGCAGTGTTTTGTGGGAAAAATGAGCATTTTAAAAATTAGATCCCATTTAGAATTTCCCTCTACATAACCTCATATTCTTTCAGAATGTAGCTTTTCTGTATTAGAGATGGTTCACAGCTCTCCTTTCCCTTCTTCCCTCTTAACCCTTCAGTTACCCTTTCATCTTCAGTGACCAGAGAAAACAAGAGGGGTGGGTAGGTGGAAATACTGTTCCCCAGTACCTCTCCCAGATTCAGGGAGTGTGAGTGATAGGTAGAAAGTAGCAATGCAAGTTTTCTGAAAGTATCTCTCCTAGAGCTTTTAAACTTGATTCTATGTATCAAAGATGCAAATTAAAGGAAAGACGAATGACGTTCATTTGTAACTTGGATGTCATTCTGAAATGTTGCATTGCTCATTTCTGAGAGTAACATTAACTTCATCCTATGTTAACTACTCAGGAGAAATTGATGGAGGCAGTTTGTGTTGCTCTCAAGCATGGTAAGAAATGCAGAATTGACAAAGCTTACTTCCACTGAATGCTGTTTTTTGACTTCTTCTCAATGAGATCAATCCCCTCTAAAACGTTGGTGATATCGTAGATCCTCCTCTTCTGCCTTACGGCGAGGGCATCAGCAGCCTGTGGAGACAAGAGCAACAGCTATCAGCAACTTGGGGCAAACAACAGACACTCTAACCCATTCCCCTGGAAAGAATGCCAAATAATAATTGACTTGAACTGTTGCCCTTCAGAGATGACTCCTCCTTCAAGAGTAGGATGCTCAATGATAAATTCAGAAGTTTAGCATCTGCTTCAAGTGGCATTCAAGCGTGGCCTCCTGATGGTGAGGGAAGTCACCTGAGGCAAGGCCAGCAAGCCTGCCTTCGCCAGGGAGGAGTGCTCACATGAACTGCCAGCGCTGTCATCGGTATCTGCACCACACAACAGCACTCCTTCTACAAGGCACAGAACAGTAGGGAAGGAAGATGGCAACACTGCAACAAAACAAGTCTCTGAGGCCAACAGCATGCTGAGTTTATTATCCCTTCTGCTGAAACTCTCTGGATTAAACTGCTGGGATACGGGAGGATGGGGTTCTCAAAGTGGCTGACAGAAGGAGAGCTGCAAGACTGTAAGCCGACACTGTTCTGTAAGCCATCTTGCCAGGTGACGAGTGATAGGACACAAGGAAACAGCCTCAATAGCATTCAGAGCTGCCAGAACACCAGCACAGCTCATGCCAATGCTGACAGCCACCACCACTTCCCTTTCTGACCCAGGCCAGCTACGGTGTGTTTGTATGTGCTGTCACAACATGTCACTGATAGCAGAGCACACTGTTAGTCAGACGAAACAGGCTGCTTGATCATTCGTAGTTCTGTCCATGATGATTCTTTTGTACCTGATATGAAGCCTTCCTAGATGTGCACTTCCTGTGCACCTGATGAATACTTTGCATTGTGCACTTCTTTTTTCAGGTCCTGATTCAACCAGGGACAAGGAAAGAGGTTTAGATCATATCAGAGACATTTCCCTTTAAAGAAACTTCATGTAAGGGGATGGCAGTGGGCACTGGGAACCTTCTTTGTGGTATAGAAACAGCACAACATAACAGGGCAATCTCTTCCTCATCTTCCTTTTGTTTTCCCATCAGGTAGGCGTTTCAGAGATCAGATGCTAAGTTCTTACACAACACAATTTTTCAGTTGGAAAATTTGTCTTTGGTGGTACTCTGTTTGTTTGTTCTGGTTGCTTAGGTTTTAGGACTCCACTTATTTGGACTTTCCAGAGACACAACAATTCCATCATAGCTGCAAATCCCAAGTCCCTTCCTGTCGCCACATTTGCAATGCTTTCTGTCTCTTGCCATGGAATAAACTTCACTGGCAAGCAAACAAATTTTAGGGTACTCAATGCTTTGCACTCTTGATCAGAAATACCATTTAGCCCCAAGTATAGCAGAGATGGCATTCTGCTACAAGCCAAGCCTACTTAAGGAATCAAGGCGGAAGCCAGAGTGTGCTGCTGAAGAGAAGGAACACACTGTGTTCTGGGTGTCATTTCAGGTGGCTTAGCCTTTATTCACTCATTGTGATCTTTCTGTATTTATCCATTCCCTGCGAATGGTAGATTTTCTAAACAGAGGAGCTTTCTTTCTTTCCCTTCCATCTCATCCCTTGACGTTTGAAGCTTACTTCCTTAGCAACATTTACTTACACAGGGTTATTCAGGGACAGCTACGCAATTATTCTGGAAGAGCTGCTTGATTTTAAAATGAGCCCTGTAGGATTTAACATCAAGACAATCCTCACCGCCATGATTTGTCAGGCGTTAGCAGAGAAGCGCTCAGTGCTAAAACACTTTCAAAGTTCAACACATACAACTGCTGGGGGCTTCCTGTACCCAGAGTGAGGAGCAGCAACCTGCGCAGGATCAGCAACACCGCAGGTCATCACCTGTGTCCCCTGGGGCTGCTTCTTGCTCCACTGATAAATCACAAACTACACTTTGGGTTTCCAAATCCTGTTTTCTTCATGGTGTACTTAGTATTTTGGTACAGAAATATTACTCAGATGGTCAATACGTGTAAATATGACAGAAAAAAATCTTCGATGAATGAACCATCTTTCGGAAAACCCTGTTTCACTCCAGGAGCACCCTGTCCCTCATTTCCCTGAGCACACCAGCAGGGTATGCATGCTGCTTTTCATTTTTCCCTACACATGTGACTCACTTATGAGAAACGCCGGATTACAGAAATGTATATTTTGACTAATTGCTTATGAAAGTCCCAACGTTTTGTTCTCTTCAGTTAGTGCTTACTTAAAACACACCATATCCTGTCATTCAGAAACCAGTTTCCAATAGAAGCCCCGAGCAGAAGTTTTTGTCATTTCTGCAGTGCCTGTTTACCTTCCCCTGACCATAGGTGCTGCCATTTCCCCTTGGTGGGAGAAGAACCCCTTCCACACAGAAGTGAATGACAAATACCCGACCCATCCTGCTGTGCTGCCCAACCTCACTGTTCCAAGTACTCCCACCTGAGCGCCCAGCTGGAACGTAACACCTATGGGACCCCTCCTAGCTCACTGACAAGTTTCACTTTCCACTGTAACATTGTTAAAGAGCTCTCTCTGAACAGCAATGCATGAAAAGTATCCAAGGACACCACCTCTCCCAGAGCCCACTAACAGCCAAGGAACGCGGTCAGCTTTCCTGAAAGAACTCAAGTAACCAAGGCACCGAGCTACTTATCCGCAGCCCAGCAAAAACCGCTCTCATGTCACCTCCTTCACTATCCTTCGCTCGGGCGGAGGTCGCACTGCCGCACGTCACCGACTGGAGAATCCCCTGGAACCAACGCCACAGGGGAGACCTGTTACCTCGCACCCCGCATCGAACGGCCGAAAACAGCCTTAAATAGGCGTCAGTTCACAGAGTCAGTAAACAGAGCAACCGCAAAATGAAAACAAACAACCGAAGTCAGCCAGGCTGCACGGGACCATGGCTACAGCCTCCCTTTGCACCCGGCAGGTGACCCGGCCCCCGCTCCCGGGCACGGCCTCAGCCTGACAGCCGCCCAGGGCCCTCCCGCCGCTCCCGGCAGCGCCGTGGGGCTCTGCGCGCCGCCCGGGCCTCTCCCACCGCCGCGGCCATGGCGGCCCCACTCCGCCCCGCCCTCGCACCACTTTGAGGTCCAGCACGCCGTCCTTGGCCTCCTGCAGCAGCGACACGAACTTGGTGGTGAGCAGCCCCAGGCTCTTCTCGTGCCGGCTGCTGCCTCCGCCGCCCGCCGCTTCGGCCGCTGCGGCCATGCTGCCCGCCGGGCCGGCGCCAGCGGGGCCGCCCCGCGCCGCGCCACGTGTAGCGACCGCCGCAACAGCCCGAGCTCGGAACGGAGCCGGCCCGAGGGCTGCAGCGGGAGGGGCGGTACCGCAGGAAGTGACGCCGCCGCCGTTGCCTGGACACCGGCATGGGGCGGCGGGGGGGGTAGGCTGCACGGCAGCGGCGCGGCTACAGCGTGCGGTGCCTATTCAATACGAGAGCAGTTGGATGACTTATAAACTAGGTTCTGGTAACTTTGCCTTTAATAAGAATCCGGTTCTTTAGACCACATCAGAAATTTGGCTCGAGTCCGTTTGCAAGAGGTGCATGGTCACGCCGCCAAAGGCTGCCCAAGGCTCCGCATGGCTCTTGGACCCCACCTCAGCCCTGCGTGTACGCTGAGGTGGGACGGCGCCCAGACGGGCTGGTACTGCTATGGGCAGCACGGACAGTATGGTGCGCGGACATCGTGCCACTCGCTGATGGAGAAGACCTGCAGCTGCCCCCTGTCTACACCAGGCAATGGAGCACGTCATGAAGGGGCAGCACACTGACAAGGCCACGGCTGGGAGCTGGGACCTCTTAGACAACAGCACGTTCATGGAGAATATATATATACGCATAGATTACCCTGTAGGTAATGCTTCCTATTTATTTCCATGGAAACTACAGCAGATGAAGAGCACAATAACACTACTTGGAAGAGCAAATTCTTAGATACAAAACTCTATTTTTCAACACGTGACCACCATTAGCTGTGCATTTTTGCCCGTGATGAACAAAAGCCTGCATGCCTCACTTGTTACAGTCTGCACCAGTGGAGGTGACACACCATTGCTGTCACCACTGCTGAAATGCAGCACCCACCGCCTCACTGTGCTCACAGCCACTGTTTGGTCTCCAGCAGTATTCAGCAAGCATCAAAGAATGTCAATGGGTGCCATTTTCTTCTGTGTGTAGGAATTCAGTGACACACCTTTGCTTCATCCACACTTCCATGTTAGACAACATTGTGTCAGAGTGCCCCTCTTGCTGCCATCTGCCACACGGCAATAGAATGTAACAGAGTATTGGCGGGAAGGTTCCACCTCTTCTGCCATACCAGCAACATCTGCCTCTCACAATGTTGGCTCATTGTGGGCCAACATAATAAAATAGAAGGTCCTCCTGGGTGAGCAAGTGTGCGCTGTCTCTGGTCCTTGTCTCGCATCCCTTCTGCTCTCAGTCCTCAATGGAATTTCCTTCCTAACAGCACATTTTGATATTGATTTACAAAAATCTGTTATTTTGTCTGGAAACAAGAACAAAATCTAACAACATAATCAGTAGTTTTAAATGGTTGTGATTAATGCCTGAAAACATGTCACGCAGATGACAACGTCCAGAGTTCATATTTCAATTAGATTCTTATTTATTCAGTTATTTTATGCTCTCCAGCAACCTCAGACTGAATTTTTTCCATTTGGCACTGTTTTGATCTGCACCAAACTTGTATCAATTTATCATTTTGAGGCCTATTCCCACCATCAGAATTAATTTTTAAAAAACTCTAAAAAATCTATGAAGGCATAAAGAAGGAAATAATGCCAGAGGCAGAATCAGACACGTGAAAAGCAAACAATACAAATAAAGCTACCGCAGGTATGTGCCTGGGTGCTACGGTATGAGATTTCCAAGCCAAGAGCATGGAACAATAAGAACCCGTGGTAAAAAAAACAGTAGCAGCTCCCTATGACAAAATCTGGAAATGGTTTCAGAATGAAAAACTTGGAGGAAAACCTGGGCTGACATTAAAAAATGTAATGTAGTTACAAGGAAGGTGTGCTACCTTGCCAGTACATTCCAAGTATTCGGTCATACCATCAGAATGTGGCTTGGTCAAAGAGTTAGAAAAGTGCCCAAAGAAACACTTGGTAAACACGACAGGAAAGCATTCTGAACTGCTGCAGAAACCACAACCTTTTGGAGTGACATCCATGCAGATGTTATAGAACACTTTTCCAGATTATTATGTGGCCTCTGAAAAAAGAAGTGTGCAGAGCACAAGGTCACCTCGAGAGGATATTTTCATCTGCACATTGGTGGTGTTGAGATATTTCAGGCAATCAAGAAGGTTGCTGTGATAGTGTCAGATTGATAAATCAACCAAATTTTAAACTTTACAACAAAATTTACTAAACCGACAGACGTGCTAAGAGTTAAATCTTGTACCTTACTAATCCTTACCAGTGTATATTCATTTTTACATATTATCAAACTGCTTCAAAGCAGTCAGTCCTTAACAAGTCTATCATTACACACATACATCACATACATTAGTTGGGAGAGTACAGTACCAGAGGGGATGCCCCGTGGCTGGCGCTGGTGGCTCTGCTCCTCCTTGGTGTCAGTGCTGGATCTAGGGAACCAGAACTGAAGCAGGCCTTTTATGTCTCATCCCACACACATGGGATCTTCCTAATTTATAAGACAGTGCAATTTCTAAACAATTCCTAGCCCTTCCATTTTTTTTCTTTGCTGCAGCTTAACTTTGTAATGGAAAAACAAGTGCTTTCCCAGCTCTCAATGCTGTGTAATTTCAGAGCACTTAGCTCACTGGTGGTGCTGCAGGTTCTGCTTTCAGCTTGTGCCCATATTTCCAAGGCCTCTGCCTCCATTTCATGCTAAAGCTGCACCTCATAACAAGAAGCAGCTCATGTTAGCTTATGGTTCACACAAGTTCTCATAACAAGCTGGTAACAAGCCCAACAGGCCTTGCACAGTTAACCAAAGCCCTGTGGCCTTCTATTAGCACTACTACTCATACAAAATTACCTATACTGCTATTCCATATTAGAGCACTCACTTTGGGATGCAGAACAAAGTGATGTTAAAGTCAGGTTAGTTGAGTCTGTCGTCATTTGTGCTACAGGAGCCTGCTTTAGCTGTTATGAGTTGTAAGATGGGAAGAAATAGCTCCATCTGGTGTGCCAAGAAAGAACACAATTATAATGACTACCACAGTATTAAGCACTTCAGATTATGGTTCAGTAGAATGAGAATAAACAAATGAAATAAATGCATCAGCAGAGTGGAGATGAATTTTCTATCATATATACATTAGTATGATTGTTCTAACTTAAGGCTTATTATCTCCTATTTTTCAGCAGCCTGGTGAGAAGCCATTTGCTGCAGCAAGTGCAGATTACAAACATTTTCAGGTAAAGTTCTTTCATTGCTCATTACAAGAATTTGTACCACAACACAGGAAACCTTTAAGTCTGTCTTCACACATTTTTGTATTCTCACACTTAGAAAACATCCTTTGCTTTTACATTCTTCTCTCTTACTCAAACATTCATATCTAAATTCATGCGATTCCTTCAATCAACAAATTTGTTTTTGATCCAAATTTTAAAGAACAGTCAAAAATAAGCAAGGGTTAGAAATAAGTATTTATTATAAAAACACTGTTATTATATTATAAAAACCTTCAAAATTCTACACAAAATTTATTCTTCAAATCAAACAAGAAGAAAAGTGCACTGTAGTATATTTGTTTAAAATACGACTCTTTTTAGTGTATACATTCGTAAAGAACAACTCTGAAATGTAAGACATAAAGCTTCACAGATCTTGCTGAATGTCACTCAACACGTATGTAATCCGTCTTATTTTATCTTCCATGGCTTTTTTATTGTTTGCTGTTTCTTGCAGAAGCTGACGCATTTCTTCTTCAACGTAGTAAACCTGAAAGCATATACAGATCAAATAAACAAATACAGGTCTAACTTTTCCTTAATACTGCAAACAAACCAGATATTGAAATAAGTATTACAATTTTGCCAGTGAACAGAATTTGCACTGGCAGCATTTTAATTAAAAAAGGAAAAAAGAAGTATTAATTAGTAGGAGATTGCTATTATTAGTAGAATATCTACTACGTAGAAAAAACCCGTTGTCAAAGCAAGACAGAATGCAATACATGGCAAGAACATCAACTGCTAACACAGACGCATGCGAGTTAAATGGAATGTCTGGTATAATAAACATTCCTTATCTACACCGGCAAGAATAACGGGAAGGTGTCAACTAGTAACAGCTGCATCACGTGCAACTTTATTCGCTTCACTCCATGAACCTCACGATAGCACAGTTTAGTTATTTTCCTACTGTGCAAAGATGGAGTACTACACTAGGGCTGCTTCCATCAAGTAATTAGCCAGACTGATAGAAATCAGTGATTTTAAGCATCACTGCTGGAGTAGCTGTAGAATAAAAACACAAATAAAATAAACATATTAATTTGGTATGAAAATTACTTTTTCATTTGCTGCTTCAATTTGTTTTTCCTTCTCATTTGCCAGCTGTACTATTTCAGCCTCATGAGCTGCCAATACTGACTCAAGTTGTTTTTTAAAAGCATCATCCATTTCACGAAGCTTCTCCATAGCAATCCTAAAAATAATAATAATAATAAAAAGTAAATTACATTCTTCCAAAGAAACAAAAATATAAAACATTTTGCTTTGCCTAATCCTGCCTTTGATAAGATTTTAACAACACAGGCACAAAGACAGTCATTTCAATATCTAGCTTCAGAAGATATTTTGTTTTCTCAAGCACACCTTCTAGTTTTATGCACCATACTTAGGGCTTCTGGCATTCTTCTTAGCAGAAGCATTTAATCACTCTTAGCTGAAACATTTAATCACTAGAAAAAAAATAAAAAAGATTCAGACTTGCTAATGTTAACATGGCTCAGAGCTGCATATTTTTTCAAACATCGGCTTATCATACTTCTGCTGTCTAAGAAGGCAAACAGACTACGTGATCCTGCAGAGTGCCTCCAGGTCTATGTTCCACACAAACAAGAGAGTCTACTTCACAGAATTGAAGCATTTCTCTGATTCCCAAGCAAATTCTGCTTTTAAGGGGATTATTCAAAAATAAGCATTAACAGAAAACAAAGCAATTTATTCCACTACAGAATTGATTTACATCAATATTCTGAAACAAAACAATTATTTCAGGTAAAATTTCAGTTTCACTACTGATTTTCCAGCCATTACAAAACCTACAGCATTTGAGGTGTGGTTGGTGTGCTTTTGTTGTGGATTTTGTTTGGTTTTTTTAAATCAAAATTGACTATCAAAGTATTTTCTTCCATATATTAACCAGATGACCTTCCTTCACTGAAGCATGATTAACGTATTTCATTTAAAAATATAAAGCAAAAAATTGAAATCATGCTAGCTCATTCCTTTAATAACAAAGCAGTTATCATTGACAGTAAAGGTGCAGATTTATCTAACTAGTCTTTTCTTAATAATAGTTGGGTGAAAGGAATAAAGCCAAGGAATAAAGCAAAAATCCTACTAACAAATCTAAGCTCATCACAGGCAGCAGTCTACCCTATGTCTCTGAAGTGCCATATGTCTATAGAGTAACTGAGCATCATCTAAGTCCGTTATCATTTTCTGGGGTATGAATATTTGTTTCTCCCTATCTATTTACTAGTAGTTGCTCAAAAATATTGACAGTACAAGAGGAAAAATAAAAGAAACTGAAAACCTTTTATCACTTGTGTGGGAGGAGAGAGAGAGATAACCTACAAGTACTCAGTCACAGACTTAAATATTTATTATTATTGTTAACATTTAGGTTGTGATGAGTATTGTGGATCCCACTTCAGTTTTTCTAGGCATTTGCTCAAAGTATTTACATAACTCCGACAGACATCAGTAAAGTGCTGTGGCCTCTCCCCTATACTCAAGTGCCAGCCACAGTTGCTTGGCTTAACCTTAATAAATAAACAGCTCTATGCATCCCGATAATGAACAAGAAAGTTGACAGGCTCATCCTCAAAGAAATGCCACTTACAGGCTGTGAGACTGCCTCATGTGTATGAGCATCTTCACTACATGACTCTAGACAGCACACATGATGACTGCAGACAAGTCCCTCCCATGAAAGCCTGATGTCAAACTTTGTCAGAGAAGTGAACCAAAAGCACCGCAGTGGAGAAGCGTACTTGAGGGCAAACTCTAATTATTTTCAAAGAGAGCTGGAGTATAGCTAAAAAGTTTAAAGGACAAATACTGCAACTAAATACTGGGTTTGTGTAGTAAAGTCACTTGTTGAGCAAGAATTACTTCTACTCATAGTTTCCTGGAAATGGGATCACTGATTACTCACCAAAGGCATTCTGTCACTGTAACATTTTTGTCTGTTTGTGCAGCTCACAAAATAACCTACTAATGTTAAGGTTTTCACCTCTGAGCTTGAAGACTTTTATTTCTCTCTTCAGTCAGCTTCTTCTCCTTCATATCAAAGCTCTCCTTCATCTGTTTAACTTGTACCTCCAGCTGGCTTAACAGTTCATCTTTACCTTGCCACTTCTTCTTCAGTGCACTGAAAATAAAATGTATATATTTAACATTCCACTTCTTAGGAGGACAGAAAAAGCTTTAATGTTCCCAGTTTTCCACATTTCTGTAAGTTTTAATAGCAAGAAAGTACTCTCTAAACAAAAAGGACGACTTCATGGAACTGCTGTAAACAATTAGGATCCCAAAGAATTATTGCCCATTGTCTCCATCACCTGTGTGCTCTCCTGATGTCACCAAGTTCTACTTCTTTTTCTTCTAAACGCTGCTTTAATTGCTCTTTTCTTTCATTTTGCCTTTCTAGCTTTTCCATAACCTCTTCAAATTCAGTAGCTTTTTCATCCAACTGCACCTGAAAAAGCTTATTTTCTTCATGCTGTTTTCTGATTTGTTTATCTCTTTCTTGTAAGCCCTGTAGAAAAAAAATATTTCAAAATAGAAAAAATATACTCTATTTTAACTTTGTTGTTACCCTTAAAAATAAAATATATGTTTAATCTATGCTAAACAGAATAAAAGCAGACTGACTTAATAACTCTTAAGTCTCTGAATGAAATGGAATGGAATAAACTGAACAAGACATAGTAACTGGATTGTTAAAATACTGATTGACAAAAGCAGAATGAGTACCTGTGAGGGTAAAATAAACCTGCAACAAACTTCTCGTGTTATTAGAAAAAAACAACGAACTGAAGAATTACACTATCCTAGATTTTCTCTCTCAAAATCATTATCAAGAATAACTGAATGGGGCAAAGGCAAAAAGTCTTTATATAAATATGATTCAATGAGAGATTCGATGAATATCTGTTGAAACAAGGCTCTCTTCTGCTCTCAATGAAATCAGTTGCCATGGACAGCTTGCCTGCACTTTCTGAATTAGTAAAATTAGGCAGAGCCACGTCTCCATCAGAGCTGTTTCAATAACTTTCATTACAAGCCTTAATTTTATGTAAAAACAAACTGTAACACATCCAACTTACTTCTTTCAATCTCCTAATTGTTTCTGTCTGATCGTCCACTATTTTGTTTTTAATTCGTATAGCATCATTGTCCTGTTCCCTCTGCTTCTTTAAAATTTCCACCTCGTTTGTTAAAACCTCGATTTTTGCCTCCAGTTTTCCTCGATCTTGAGAAAGGTGAGCTCCTAGGTAGTACAGGATATTCATATACTTCAGTCATCAGTTTACAGATAACTTCAGGATGTCAGAGGCGAGGAAACAACAATCTTAAACAAATGTCATCATTCAGCCCACTATTAACACTGCAATCTGTAAGCAATACTTAAAAAGAAAGGCAGAACTGAAGGCTACTATTTTATCCTAAGAAAAATTCCCTGAAAAAAATGAACAGTAATTCTTATAGACTCAACCAATCTCAGAAGAAACTACAAAATGGTGCTAAGAGTCAGGAGAACAAGAGGAAAAACAAAGCCAAGGCTTTTTTTACCTGACATTTAATGCATTATTGATATATTTTTAATAAAAGATGTCAATAAAATTTCCACACTGCACTTAGCTGATAGACATACAGCATTACATAACACTACAAAAAACTTCTTTCCATAGTTTCTTATTTATAAATGCTTCATATAGCATTATGGCATTTTGACATTTTGGGCACACAGAACAACTGTACTCACAACTAACTCTCACAATTGCTGTTAAAGTTCCTATAAATGGCCTGTAGTAGTATATGGAAGTAGTATTTTTCCATATCATCTTCACAACTGGGTAAGATCAACAAGAGATTGAGAGATCTTGTCATAATTACAGGTTTGTTGGGAATATTATATATTGAAAAGTATAATATTGAATATCAGCAGTTTTACAGTAATATATACTTAATATGTGTGTTTTTACCCTGTTGTGCCAACTCCTGCCCCCATATTTTTCTTTCCATTTTTAATCCATCAATTACAGATTCTTGAGCGGTCAGCTGAGAAATAAGTTTTCCATTTTCCTTTTTCAGAAGTTCCACTTGACCAGCCTTATCTTTGTCCTGCTCAATCATAGTTTCAAGTTCTTCAGTTCGACTCTGTGTGAATAAAAATGGGAAAATAAGGAAAGATCCTTTGAAACAAGTATTCAGAATCTCAAATCAGTGCTAACTAGCGAGGAAAGTTTAAATTTCATTTGCTGCATAACAGTAAACTGAGAAATATTCTGCTTGCATAGAAGCTTCCACCTAATTTAAAAATTTGCTTATCTTCCCAGTAACGAGACACAGATGTTTGCTTCAAATAGAAATACTTAAATCCCAAAAAACTGTTTATAAAGATGTTTTCTAAATAGTCAACTTTGATTAATGCCATTACAAAAACTCATTTAGAATTGTACATGTCAGAAACAAGAGAATAAACAAAGTTAAAATATTAAAAAAGACAGAAGTTGTGATGCTTTCAACTTCCACTTCTCATGATCAAGATTCATCTGGGATTACACAATTTTTTGTTTTACATATTAAAGTTGTTTAATATATCTGTTTTTGTATTTTAGTTTTTAAGCAACATCAGTCACTGGCAGAATCCTGTTTTGTTTAGATACCACAATAGCAATGTATAATAAGATTAGGGAAGGCATCCAGAGGGAACTGGGCAGGCTGGAGAAGTGGGCCCATGAAAACCTAATGAGATTCAATAAGGCCAAGTGCAGGGTGCTGTACTTTGGTCGGGGCAATTCCAGGTATTTATACAAACTGGGGGAAGATCTCCTTGAGAGCAGCCCTGTGGAGAAGGACTTGGAGGTCCTAGTGGACGAGAAGCTGGACATGAGCCAGCACTGTGCGCTTGCAGCCCGGAAGGCCAACTGTGTTCTGGGCTGCATTAAAAGAGGGGTGGCCAGCAAGGAGAGGGAGGTGATTGTCCCCCTCTACTCAGCTCTTGTGAGGCCCCATCTGGAGTACTACATCCAGGCCTGGAGCCCCCAGTACATGTGGAGCTCTTGGAATGGGTCCAGAGGAGGGCCACGAAGATGATCAGAGGGCTGGAGCACCTCTCCTATGAGGAAAGAGAACTGGAATTGCTTAGCTTGGAGAAGAGAAGGCTCCGGGGAGACCTCATTGCAGCCTTTCAATACTTGAAGGGAGCATATAAACAGTAAGGGGAACGGCTGTTTACGACGGTGGATAGTGACAGGACAAGGGGGAATGGTTTTAAACTGAGACAGGGGAGGTTTAGGTTAGATATTAGGAGGAAGTTTTTCCACACAGAGGCTGGTGACACACTGGAACAGGTTGCCCAAGGAGGTTGTGGATGCCCCATCCCTGGAGGCATTCAAGGCCAGGCTGGATGTGGCTCTGGGCAGCCTGGTCTAGTGGTTGGCGACCCTGCACAAAGCAGGGGGGCTAAAACTAGATGATCATTGTGGTCCTTTTCAGCCCAGGCCATTCTATGATTCTATGATATCCACTGGATAAATACATGGACCAGATTACGTTAAACAACACTTGACTACTTACAGTTTCATTTTTACTTCATGTGCAGTGACTAGCCAGTCTTTTAGCTGTAGAGCCATAATCCATTATTCTGACTTTACAAAAGGTCAGGGAAATTAATGTATATTTTTAAATCCGAGTTCAGAGCAACCACCTGATCATATATATGCCACTAATGCTCACAAGGCAAAGAGTGCACTTTCTCTGAAGACAAGAATGACTCTGGATTTTGCAGTATAGACAGCACAGCGTTCGTAAGAAATAAGGAGATACAAGAATAAAAGCTGATTTGGGTTACTCTGCTTTAATGCAAAAGGAAATACGCATCTTTCAGTGAATCTACCTGGTATGGAATGGTTACATTTTAGATAAAATATTAAAATAAACAAAACAAAAAATCCAACCCAAATAGATACATAGTTGAAATGTTTTGAAAGAAGTACCTTCAAGTTTGCTGTGGTTTCCTGATTTAATCTTACTAATTCTGCAATCTTTGCTTTCTGTTCTTTCACTATGCTTGTTAGGTCTTGGATCAGAACTGTCATCTCTTTTTCCTTTTGTTGAAACTGAAAGAGGGCCTGCTGATGTTCAGCCAGATCAGCAGAAACATTTTCAAAATCCTCTTGTACCTAAAATTTCATAAGAACTCTTGAAAAATGTTCTCCTTTGAAAAAAAGTTTAAATACTAAAATGATGTCTCATTTTTCAAATAAAAGAGGAATTTAAGTTAAGTAACATGATGTCAAATAACAAGTATCTGAAGCTGATTTTCTACTAGTTAAGTTTTAATCATTTATATTTGAAAGTAGCAGTAACTACCAGCATTTTCAGATGAGCCCTTGGAACAAACACTTTAAGAATGAAAGGAACACAATCCATTTTAGAGCACTACAACTCTGCCTAGTTTGAGATTAAATGTTCTCTTACCTCTTTAAACCTTTTTGCTTCAATCGTTAAAGCTAAACGAAATTCATCTTCTAACTCTGTATACTTCTGGTTTAACATATTAATTTTCTCCTGAAAGTCTTTAACACGCTGTTCATGCCTCTGCTCCTCTTTAGCCACTTCTTTTGACACAGCTGCTTGAAACTCAGGTCCATGTAAAGCAACTCGGGTTTCAAGTTCTTTCCTGCAGTTACCAAACATATACAAGAACTACATAGAAAAGAACTACAGTATCTGACAATGCCACTTCAGCCGATTTCCTTAATATTTCTTAGAAAGGACAATGAATCACATAAGGAAGGGAATTCATCCCTTAGTTTCACTAAAAGGCCTCAGTCTTCCATGACTATGGCCCTGGGATGGGGAAAAGTGTGTTGACTACTATTAAAACATCCAGAGAAAGGAATAGCTTTAATTTTCAATTCAAACATTCATAGAAATATTCCATTATTCTTTTGCTGTTAATGTTTGTTTGCTTTCCTGGTAATGCAGAATCACAAAGAGCAGGAAGAGAAGGGAATCAGGAAAGCCACTGTATAGCCAGATAACTCACTGTTTCTTCCCTTTCCTTATCCAACAATTGTTGTTTCCCACTTTGACCCCAAACCTGAAAAGCAACTGCAATGAGGCCCTAAAGAGCTCCAGGATATGCCTCCATACACAATGGTGGCACAGCCGCAGAAGAAAGATGAAACAGAATGTAGTTCAAGACTATTCTGTCCATTTGCTTTAAAGACCAAAATCTGTCTGCCATCTTTCACGTTATATCTTTTAGGGTTTTTTAACAGAATAATGTAAAGTTCTCAAAACACAGCTATCAGATTCTTCCCATCTTAACCTGCAGTTATTTTGGTATTTGAATACATTTATGCTTGAAGCTAAGCAAGTGTTATCAGCTTATTTTATCAATAAGCTTCCTCACATAGTAGTATACCAAAAACAACTAGCTGTTTTACATGTACATTTATTTGACTGTATTAGCTCAATAATGCAGAACTCGTGTTCAAGTATTCTCAATAAATAAATAAATAAATAAACAAATTTCTGAGAGGAGGGGGAAGAACAACCAATCAAGCCTCCCACCCAAATAATAAACTAATGCAAGATGCTACAGAAGCTGACATTTTAGGGGATTACTTTGTATTACTGAAGTACACACACATACACACATATGTGTGTATACATACATATGTATATATATATATATNAAAAAAATTCATTGTAAAAATAGCGAGTTATCTACAAGTGTCCTGCCATTCCCTGCTTGTAAAGGCTCTCAACAGAAAACATACCAAGATAAATGAACTAGGAAACTGCCTGCATAGTTCTGCTCTAGACTGGGATCTCCCCACCATCATTAGCACATGGCAGTTGCAAAGACAACTTTTCAGTACAGACCCAATGCAACAAAATAGCTGGTGGAAGTACAAGACAAATATAATGAAAGGCAAGTTCTGAAAGGACATGGATAATTTCGTCCTTTTTCACTGAACGAAACTACTAATGTAATTAGCATCTTACATGTAGTATTTCACTGTCTGTCACTTCTTACTGATGCTGTGAGAAAAGGAGAAAAGGCTAACAGTGCTTATTACTGATCTTCCTCTTGCTGCAGTTCGCTTTTTGTCCACCTCCTGCCTTAACCTAAAATAACATGCGAAAAGTCGAACCTTACAAACACAAACAAGATTTACAACTTTGAGAATATACTCAGAGAAAATAAAAAAACATTTCACTACAGAAAACAAATTCATTTTGTCAGAATACAGATTTCTAAAGGCTGGCCAGTTTATGAATGAATTTGCAAGCTTCAGAACCCAGACAACAGTTTAAGGAAAATTACCGATCAACAAAGCACAAATTATCTACCTGGCATAACATACATACCTGCTGCATAACAAACTGGATTGGTGTTTCCATATTCTTCCAATGTCAAATTGGTCAAGCATTGCAGCCCCTTTGTGCACTGAAGTAAATGATTAATATTGTTTATGCAGTTGCTGCGAAGGTCAATATAGCTAATCTTATGATGGGTTCCATGAAGACACTGGAATCCTGAACATTTAAAAGACAATACAAAACAATGATTTCTGCAGTGATTCTGTTTAGATCAAGTGGCATAATGTTGAAAATATCAGTCAACAATACATTTTCAATTATGATGATGTAAAAACTTTTGTTCCACTTTCCTGGCTAAGTATATTAACTATTGTAAACTACTGCATACAACACTTAAGAAAGTTATGACAGTTAAATTTAAAGATAAGTTTCTAATTAGTAAGAAGTATGTTAAAAACATTTTGCTTAAAGTTCCTTTTTATAAGTTAGTTCATTAACAAAATTGTTACAAATGTTCTTTTCGATTTTTTACAACGAACACTCTTCATTCTGTAACTTGAAATCTTAGTTTGAAACAACGACTGACCATTTCAACAAAAGGTTCAGAAGAGAATTCCCACATCGTAACCATAGTTGTGTTTTTGTGCTATTGAACAGAAAGATGTTAATCTTTTGGAAGCATCTTCCAAAAGCATTGCATTTTTCACTTTAGAAATAAAGTTGAAATGCTTACTGTACTCCTGAGTAAACAGAGCAGGCACTTCAGCATAGAAATGATGATAAGATTTGCCTAAACTCTGTGCATACAGTACTAGCATAGCTCTACAATCGATCAGTGAATTTTATTTCTCTTGCATAGCAAAGTAGAATTCCCATTCTCTTTGAAAGGAAAAAGCTCCCCTTTCTTAATCCATTTCATTCACAATACTTAAGATTCAAGTAAAGAACATGAAATAATCAAAATGACATTTGTTCATCACATTAGTAGCTGCAATTACTGAGCTTCCAGATTCACTTCAGTCAGATTACAGCACAGACATATGAGAAAAACATAGCCTAGTCCTTGTCATTAAAAAAAAAAAAAAAAAAAAAAAAAGGTTCATTGTTCTAGATCACAGAATCATAGCATGGCTTGGGTTGGAAGGGACCTCAAGGATCATAAAGCTCCCATCCCCCAGCCACATGCAGGGCCACCAGCCTCCGTATTTAATACTAGACCAGGCTGCCCAGGGCCCCATCCAACCTGGCCTTGAACACCTCCAGGGACAGGCATCCACAACCTCTCTGGGCAGCCTGTTCCAGTACATCACCAACCCAGATCAGGACCTCTAGGCAGCTACAAGCTACAGTCATGTGAACTCACTGTTTGCCTGCAGTGTCTGGTGTTGCTGAACATTCACCCCCATTCCCGTACAGCTAAATACCAGCAGCTCTAGATCATTAGTTACATGGCTCACAGAGATGAAGCTCAGCATTGCTAAATACAGAAGACTGAATTCAGGTTCAGAACAAACCACGATGTTAGAAAATTAACAGCTGAGAGCAGCAGCAGCCACCACCTTTAGCAGCATTACTCAGTCAATTGGCCAAACTGATAGTAACCTCTGAAAACACATTTTTTTTTTCTTAATTCAAGCGAGACAAATGCTTTTTATTGCTCTATGCATGCCAAAGTCACTTACCAGAGAGATCGTGTATACGATTATATGACAAATTCAGTGTAGTTAAATTAAAGAGCTTTTCCAGTCCTAAACAAAGTGAGGGAAATAGAGACAGTAAGGTTTGCAGAACGCTCTGCTTTGTGAAATCGAGACTTGCACATTATGTATGCCTTTTAAAATCACAGCTACAAATTATAATCAACTATGATCAGAATATAAAGAAAAAAAGCCATAAGCACACTTTTTTCTTCCAAATTACAGCACCTTGTTGTGACAAAGTTTAAAGTGGTCATGTGCACGCTTTAAAAGGTACACAATATGGCCAGCAGTTTGTTTTGACTCAGTACGGCCTTGGTACAGGCATAGAAGGAAGTTTTAACACAAAAAGCCTAATTCGTTGAGAATCGGGCAGAAAGAAGCATTGCAGACCCTCCACTGCCATTATCAGGTTGCAGGACAAGTTCAGGCTGCGCAAGTTCTCCAGGGCACTCAGCCCCTCCATGCGGCGGATTTGGTTGGACGACAAGTCCAACTGCTGCAAGTTCCGGAGGTGGCCGAGCCCTTCGATTCTGGCGATGCGGTTGCAGTGCATATTGAGCGTGTGCAGGTCCGAGCTCAACGAGACCTCCAGCAAGCTGCGGAGGAGAGGCACCACCATCAGCAGGCAGGAGAACGGCGGTCCCAGCCCAGCCCCTCTCCCCTGCTCCCTGTCCCCTCACGCCCCACCCGCCCCCGAGGAACGCTGCTCACCTCCTCACACCCTTATCCACGAGGCTGAGCTCACCGGACTCTCCACCCTGCTCGGCCATCACGCCGCCTCGCTTCAAACTTCCCTCCGCTCTCAACGGCGACGCTCCGCGCGTTGCGACAGACCTGCCGTAAAGCAGCAAGCACTGCCCGCCGCCTTCACACCGCCTCCCGCCGCGGGTACGGCGCACTCCCGGGAGCGGTGGAGGCGGGGTGGTTCTGGGCATCCGCAGAGCAGCAGGTGGCACCGCGCCAGGCCGTGCTGGCGCAGCCGTGGTGGTGGGTGCCCTCTGCCTCGCGGGGCTGCGGCCGGGGTCAGACATTGCTTCTGCCCGAGAGCGCCGGAGAGTAACAGAATCACAGAATAGCCCGAGTCCGAAGGGACCCTCAAGGATCATTGAGCCCAACTCCTAGCTGTACGCAGGACCACCTAAACGTGAAACCCTATGTCTGAGAGCAGTATCCAAACGCTCCCTAAACTCTGGCATTCGGGGCCGTGCCCGCTGCCCTGGGCAGCCTGTTCCACGCCCGCCGCCCTGTGGTGCAGAACCTGTCCCTAACCCCCACCCAACCCTCCCCTGACGCAGCTCCATGCCGTTCCCTCGGGCCCTGTCGCTGTTAAAGAAAGCAGAGCTCAGCGCTGCCCCTCCGCTCCGGGTGAGGAGCTGCAGCTGCCACTAGGCCTCCCCTCAGGTCTTCTGCTCTGTGCTGAGCACACCCAGGGAACTCAGCTGCTCCTCATACACCTTGCCCTCAGATGCTTCTCCGTTATTGTTGCCCTCCTTTGGATGCTCTTTAATAGCTTTATGGCCCTCTTACATTGTGGCACCCAAACCTGCACCCAGTGCTGGAGGTGAGGCCGCACAGCACAGAGCACAGTGGGGCAACCCTCCTGTTATCCGCTGGCAGTGCTGGGCCTGGAGCCCCCCCCTTTGGGCTGCCAGAGCACACTGCTGGCTCACATTCAACTTGCTGTAAACCAGAGCCCCCAGATCCCTTTCTGCAAGGCTGCTCTCCAGCCTCTCTTCCCCTGGTCTGTATGTATATCAATTTTGCAGCCCTCTGTTTTGTCAAGATCTTTCTGAAAGGCCTGTCTACCCCCAGGGGATTCAGCAGCTCCTCATAATTTAGTATAATTTTCAAACTTAGTTAGTATGCATTCCATAACTACAGTTAGGTCATTTATAAATACACTAAAGAGAACTGGCCCTAAAATGGAGCCTACAGAATGCCACTAGGGACCAGCCACATTTTTACTATAACTCTTTGAGCCTAATCTGTCAGTCAGTTTTTCACCTATCATATTATTGTATTTGTCTAGCTGCATCCTGGACTGTGTCTGTGAGTTGAAGCTCAATGAGTACTCTTCAAGGAAGTGTTTCAGTGCTTTGATTATTTTTTAGGACTGGTACAATATTAAGAGTTCACCGCAGTCATGGTTTAAAGCTCACTACTCACTCAGACAGGCCTGGGCAGAGGCCACAGCTGGAACTGTGCATGGTGTCTGATGTCAGTGTTGTAGTACTCCTTTGCGGTACATCACTGACAATTCTTCATGGATGTTTTTATTCTTGAGAGCACTATGAGCATTATTACATAAATTTACAGTGCAGCACAGAGCATTTGCTGTAGAAAATGCAAACTTGTCCCTGTACAAGGGAACAGATTCTTCTAAAAATAGAAGAGGAATCGCCTGCAGTGGGCAGTTCATGAAGCTGTTCCTGCGATGGGTCTCTTCTCTATCACTGTTTACTGTAGGAGAAGCCCATCGAAGTCTAAACGCTTGATTTTTGAATGGTTAAATTTGAACACTTAAGTGCTATTCTTGGGTATACTCGCCAGCCAGCAGTTACTAATATCTGTTACTGAAAAAAAATCCACCATACTTTTCTTCACACTTCAGATCCCACACTTCAGATCCCAATGTTTACAGCATCTCATGCAAACACCTTTGTATTGGTATTTTGATAAGGCTAAGGAAATACTTTAGATAAATAAACTGTATGTCTAACAAGAACGTTTGTGTTGGATGAAATTACAAACAGTGTAATTCCACAAAACAGTGGCTTTTGCTGTGTTTAGCTAATTGTTGTGTGGGGTTTCTTTCTTAATCGGTAGTGAAAGTGGAATGATATTTATGTCAACAAAACAAACATTTGTATGTCTTTCAGTAAATGGCAGAAGTACAACAATTTTGACAGAAAAAAAAGGAAAAAAAAATCTTGTTAAGGCAGTAGATTTTATGTGTCTGAAGGTGCAGACTCATTTTATAAAGAAAATAGATGGTGAATACATCATGGGGTCCTGTGCAGCAGGTGGTAAACTGGCTTCTATCTAATGTGACTTAGATAGAATCCTTGAATAGACGTTGAGCACCTTCCAGATGGCAAGACACAGAAAACTACTTTAAAATGACATGTTCTCCACAACAGGTGAGCTAAAGAGGAAAAAAGAAGGAAGAATATAAATAAAATTTGTCATTTATATTAAATACAACATATCACTTGCAGACATATGCCAAGAAAGATTAAATATGCTTGCTTTTTTTTTTTCCTTGAAATTCTCTTCAGACTTTGCTTTGTTCTTCTGTATCTTTATCCTTGCTGAATGTCAGCAGCTTCTTCAGAGAAAATGCAGATGAACATTTACTGAAAGTTTGCAAGACAAATTAACTTCNAGGTTAGAACATGCAACAGAAACAGCAGAAGGTGATGTTAACGGTGACGCTCTTACATCTCATAACCACTCACAGTACTCATCTCAATCCCTGCGTGCTCAAGTTAATGACTTATGCTAAGTCCATTGCTTTGCTCAGGAGGACAGATTGACAAGGTGGATCTCTCTAAATTCAATACTAGCAAAATTCTAATCTCTTTCCTTTCCAGAGTACCAAAAGTGGGAATGGTTAACAGACTACTCAAGATTAGTTTATTTAAGTTCTTTACTATGAGAGTGGTGAGGTGCTGGAACAGGCTGCCCAGAGAGGTTGTGGATGCCCCGTCCCTGGAGGTGCTCCAGGCCAGGTTGGATGGGGCCTGGGCAGCCTGATCTAGTATTAAATACGGAGGCTGGCGGCTCTGCCTGTGGCAGGGGGGTTGGAGCTTGATGATCCTTGAGGTCCCTTCTAACCCAAGCCATTCTATGATTCTAGGATTACCTAACTGGAGAAATAGAATGCAATAAAGACAAGCTAGTTTGATTTCCAGCTCTCATCACAAACGAACAGAAAATTCAACCTCCACAAAACAAAGAAAGCAAATCAAAACGAAACTATATTCTGAATTCCTTCACAATGCTCCCCTCAGCTTGATATCAAAGGATGAAAAACAAAAATTAAGGAAAGCTACATAGTAAACACTAGAAATACTGTTGTTGTTTTTTAATCCATCAGAATAGGGTATTCTATCTCTTGCCATATCTCTTAAGAATACTGAGTAAGTGCTACTGTCTGTCATAAGCTTCAATTAACGATGGAATTATTTAAAATTTGTATACTAACTTCAGTTGTATAAATGCTACTGTGAGACTTGCGTATGAAGTTAAGTCCCCATGTTTTATATACTAGGCCTCTTCATGAGAAGATACACATACATTTCACTGCATCCCGGCTGTTTTGTGGATAAAATGAGGCAATTTCCCTCTAAAATGAATTTTTTAAAAATAATCAAGTTAAAACACTTGCAAATTTAAGGAGTGCCAGAATAAAATGGTACAAATTTATTTAAAGGCTTTGAGTGTCTGTGCATCTAATTTAGTCATGTTTACTGAAATCCTTACACTGTGACTGCATAGAGGTATGACCATCTACCACTGATAGCAGTAAAGGTCTCCTTAATAGGAAGCTGACTACCAATCTGTACCATAAGAAAGCTCTACAAAGTATTCAAGAATTCATAAATCTTAAGAGTTGATAAAATATATCAAAGGTAAATTAAGCATGAAAAATGATAATTTTGTTTCAGATAATTACAACTATTCTTTGAAACACAATTACTAGTATTTGTCGACAGGACCTTGAAGGCAGGAGGAAAGACCTTTCCCTAATAAAAACTTATGCAGATAAAAATCGTGATACTATTATCAAGAGGGAGGATACTTCCAAAGTCTAATTACAGGAAAAATAAAAACTTTATATCCCAGTAAGTTTTTTTCTTTTTTCTAAGAAAAAGAAAACAATCTCTTCTACACCAGATCACTAAATTTAGTACCTTCTAAAGTGACAAAAAGCCAACAGCAAAACAGATAAACTGAAGGCCAATTGTAGACTCACAAGAACTTCAGGCTATTTAAAAGTAATGAGACAAACAGAAGAGCCGCTCAGGGTCCTGAAAAAGGCTTCTAACACTATTTTGGTTACATTTGAACCGTGAGTGTTCACAGCTGTATGATATGACATGGGAACCACAGCATAATTGCACTCTTCTAAAGATGAAGCTAGAGGTAAAAAAAGCTGTAAACAAGTACTAGACACTTGTTTTAAGGCAATTTGACTCTATAAGGGAACCCAGAATGAAGGGTGGTTAACTTCTAACTGGAATGGCAATGGCGGTTTGCTTGTCAGCATACTCCCCAGCTCTTTCTGCTTTCTTTTAGGGTATCTGATAGTACTTAGAGTACTGTGCTAGCAGTTCAGAGACTTCTGAAGATGAATTTATTAAGACACAGTTCCTGTAAGTGGATGAATTCAGAAATACAGGCTGAAACGTGAATATAAACAAACAATAGTAACATAATATTGGAGACAGCTGCCTTTGACCACCGAAACTTTACCAATAGACTATTCTGTCAGAAATAGTGGCAGCATTTGTTCCAGCACCTTATCTAATCATATGCTAAACAAAGTGCTCTGACACTTCATCATCCAGCTGTATAATCAAAACCAAAACAAAAATCCCAAGAAAACAACAACAAACCAGCAGCTTCAAAATAAGTTCTCAGCAAATACCATTTTGTTCTGGTTGTGAAGAAAGTATCCATTTTGATTAAAAAGTTAAACAAAACCACTAGATTCTAAAGTCTAGTCTTTATTCATACTTAAGACTATACTGGCCATCCTGCGGCCACCATATTATTCAATCATGAAAAATATTTACCTCTATTGCTCGTTGCTGCAATCTTTGTGTTTCCATCTTGGTTAACGCTTCTTCTAAAGACTGCATAGCCTTCTGATGCTCTGCTTCTTTATTTTTTGCTTGATTTAACTCATTAGTAAGTCTTTCAGTTTCATCTTTCAACTGTTGGACGTCTGCTTGCAATCTTGTTTTAACATCTCTCTCTTTCAATATCATTTCCTTTAACCTGAGAAGAAATACAATCAAGTTGTATAATGAGAGGTTTTGAGTTTAGTAATGTCAGTTACATTAAGAAATAGACATTTATTTAGTAAGGGTTGTAGCACTGCATCTTGTGCTTCTTTGGTGAATTAATTGTATTATGTGCAATATTGTCATGCAAAATTGTTTAATAATATGTAAAAGATAACCAAAGCTATGCATTGCACTACTATATTTAATTTTTATTTTAAAAGAAATAAAAAAGGCTGAATACAACCTCATAGATAAGTCTCCAAAGAAAATACAATCCAAACATAATTTTGCTTTATATGTAAATTGTACCTATAGTATCAATATGCAATTAAGAAAGACAAACAGAACGCATTTCCGAACAAACTGTTACTTGTCAACAACTACATTAGAAGGGAGAACTTATGAAAAACAGAAAGCAGCTTGCAAGGATTAGGATAGCAGTCTATGCAAAGATAAGCTATGTCAGACCTCTACAACATATTGCCTATTGCCCAACTCAGGCCTGCCAGAAACATCTTTGTTCACACGGGAAAAAAGCCAGCTACGTGGACAAGTGGAAAAAAAGCTTAGGAACTGGAAGCATGACATGAGACAAGATATAGTTACTAGTGTCTTGGCTGAAAGAGAAAGAACAATCAAAATAGTGACTGCTTGGAAAGCAAAGGGCTAGAACCAGAGTTAAGTGGGACACTGATACTATTCTGAGATATAAAAAGGAAGAATAGGGTACTAAGCACTGACAGATATTTTTGTTCCCTTATGTCTTTTCAAGCAAGCAGTGACAACCCATTAAGTATTGCCCTGTACTGGATTTCAGCAGTGTAGAAAGGAGTTTCACTAAGTAATATTGAGAGAAGTTCAAGCAGTACTTTCTGATGCGTCATTTTCCAAGCACATTCTTTAAAACCATTCTCATTTCCTCAGCCTATAAATTGAAATAAAAAGAAAAAAAATATACTACAGCATCCATTTTCCTACCTCTCTGTAGTGTATACAGCCATACTCTGAATATTCTTTTCCTCTTTTGCATGTTTCTGTAACTCTTTGACATGCTCTACTAATTTCTTCTCTGCTTGCTCTGCTTTCCACCTTCTTTCTTTTTCCTGATCAAGTTCCTGAATCAGCACCTAAACAAGAATGTAGTAAGCATCAATTTATGTGGAAATATTAAAATGTAGCCAGAAATGAAGAACGACATTCGTAATTGTAGAAAAAGATTATGTGGTCTTTCTCAAATTCACAGTTCAGTGACCATGCCAAACCCCCCCATAAAAGTAAAACACAACATTCTCTTTCAGTTGACACCGTACAGAACTATTTTTTATCCTGTCACACTTGACTCCAGGGGAAGAAATATTCAAAATACTGCAGAACATACTCGGTATGTGGATTCCTGTGTTGCATTTGAATTCATTTCATTCACTTTTTCCATATTGCTCTGTCTTCCAGTTAATACTTCAGCTTTTCTTCCCACTACTTCCAAATCGGGAGTATCTGATGATGAGTTGAGATGAGAGTTCCTCTGACGGGAAGGTGAACGCTTTGAGGAATTCTTCTCTTCCCTTCAATAGCAGAAAAACAAGAGGTATTTGAGAACATGCAGAGTTTAAACACTTTTTCAAATACCACCAAAAGTATTGAGGATTCAGATAAAGAACTGTAAAGTCTTGTCTTGTAAAAGTACAGAAGTTGAACTGAACAGAATTCAAAGCCACCTAGAAAATAATTTGTAAGCAGGTCTAGAAGCAAACAGCTAAATTCAAATCTTCAGCTGTAAAAACATGTAGTACTAGTAATGCTATTAGAAAAACATCTTTTGATCAGATAGATATGAAACAATTTTAGAGAAGCAGAGTAGCTGTACAGCTGCAGTAGTTGACTAATCTAATGGTTTGATTCATATCACCATTTGTCCCACACTTCTGATATTTACTGTATACTCAGACTTGTTGCTACGCAGCCTCAGTGTCAGCACAAAGAACAGCTGTATTCTTGACAACTGTTTTGACATCTTTTTAGATGTTTTTTTTTTTAAATTTGACTCATGCAGTGATGCATTTTTGTAATGAAAAATTCTGTCTATATAATTTAAAAGAAAGATGAATAAGTATGCTGCTACAATTCAAGTGGGTTTTTTTGGAATCTTCAGTTCAATTCCCCTTTCACCTAAATACAGTATGTGTATTTAATAATCACATAAATACACAGTATGTGTATTTATGTAATCATATAGGTAAATGATTGAGCAATCGATGCATAAACTTCAAGAAGTTAAATAACATACAGATAAGGTTTTCTGTATTTTATAAAGATACCGTTTCATAATGCAAGGCACATAAAAGACTACTACCAAAAAAATGAGGATGCAGGAGTTTATGTAAGAAAAAAGAGGGCTTATATATTAAGCATTATCAGCAGGGCCAGCTAACAAGTATGTCACTTTCTCCCACTCTGCCCCAATCCCAAGAATAAACACCAGAAATTTGACAGTTGCTTTGCTAATCAATAGTTTTGTTATAAAGCCACAGTAGCTTGTAATTTTTAGAGCATTAATTAGCTCAAGTTCGCTCAACCTATCACGTTCATAAAATGTTTCAACACAAACTAGGCTTACTCCAACAACATTCAGCTTAATTAATTTTTATTTATATGGCAAACACAACCTGTCAGTTATCTTGGTCTTAGGATGATTCAAGTGACGTCTAGCAGATAAAGTAGTTCTATGGTAAGTAGGGATCTTGCTTCTTTTCACAGCCTTTTTGCTGCTCTCCTTCTCAGTCTCATGTTCGCTCTCAGAAGTTGGATCTGTGTCTCTTTTAGCTTTAAAAACATTTGGAGGGGCTTCCCTTCCTGAGGCATCAGATACCTAAGAACAGATTGAAGTTCTATCTGTATATTTTACAGTTCTAATTAGCACATTTCTAACATTTATCAAGGTATAATTTTCAGGAAGTTAAGAATTACAATATATTTTTCATAGAGAAGCAAACAGAAGCTTCCAAGCTACCACTTTCCCTCCTTGCTAAAATAATTCAGTATTATAAAGATAATGTAAGCAAAATAGAACTGCATGCTTGAGAATAAATAACTGTAACTTTCTGAAATACCTGAAGTTTACTAAAAAAATTCATTAGGCAGAGAGGGAAGATCGGTGCAAAATTTAAAACATACAGCACTTAAAAAAATTGCATGTTTCCAAGGTACACAATGAATGGTTATTAAAACACAGAAAAACATACTTGACAAACATATCAGAGCAACCTCACCTACTAGCTAGCAAAATCAACTTCCACCAACTCTGCTGCATTTCTCTGGTTCAATTGCATATATTGATGGCTTCAGAGTAAAAACCAAACAACCAGAAAACAATTTACTATCTAATATATGATCAGATAGTCCTTCTAGCCATATATGTCATGGTTTTCAGTGAATATAAAACTTTCATGAATCAGTGCAATCACTAGTTTTAAAGTCTTTTTTTAATCTCCTTAGTTTTTCAAAATAACTAAATACATATTACTATGAAGTCAGCATATGTACCAGTATGAGCTGCGTATCATTCATAGTGAACTTCTGCAGAATCAAAAGGAACTTGTTTTACAAACAGAACTTTTTGTGCAATCGTAGAAAAATAAATCACCTTCTGCAGTATTTGTGAAATTTGATCTTCTAATTTTTGAATCCTCATCTCACTCTGTATTTTATCAAGTATGGACTTGTCAGGTTCTGAAGATGAAACATGCTCTGTAGAGGAACTGACAGAACTTTGTACTGGTATTTTCGTACGCTGCCGAAAATAAGCTAACGCCTGGTCAATATGCGGTGTCACCAATGGTAAGGCCTTCTATCAAAAGAAAAAGTAAGCACTGTAACATTAATGAGTTACATGCAATATAAAAAAAAAAACCAACAAAAATCTCTTAAGTTTAAAACCAGTACACACAAACTATGGCACCTGATCTTTGGATGAAGGGGACCCGGACGAAACTAAACAGTTCAAAATGTCTTCTAAATGCTGCAAATTCGAACAGCTTCCTTCTGCCAACTCTACCGGTTCATCGTGAATATTTCTTCCATCTAGAACTGCCAGCTGGGGCAAGGCCTGAAGCACAGTTTCTCTATAA